>JACVEC010000064.1:0-89564 GCA_025215565.1 Flaveria ramosissima | reverse complement strand
ACCATTTGGCCACATTCCACGACTATTTCGATTATGTAAATTCATAAATAATTTGACATATTTACGAATTTCGGTCCAACGACCCGAAATCATATCAACGGTGCATTCCCTACTACCAACTTGCTCATAGAAAGACTTCTTCGTTTGTAAAAGTTTGTAAAAGCCTCGTCATCCATGAGATGCAAACTTTAATCGAACAAACCATCCTAATGACCCAACATTTTCTAATGGTAAAAGGTTTTTAAAAATTCAAGAGAGCAATCAGAGAGAATAGTAGGAATGTGATGATATTTTATAAAATGTGGGGTAGTATTTATAGGGTAAAATATAAAATTTTAAAAAAATATATATTTTAATTAATAGAGCCCAACGGCTCTTTTCACACACCTCAAGGTCCAACCACTCTTTTCCCCAGCTACCATGCTCGTGGTCGTTTGGCTTGCGTCCTAATTGCGCCTGCATATTATGTTGTGCGTGACCAAGTGGCGCGCCACCTGGTCGCGACTTGACAACACATAACCTTAAGTGTAAATCAGATATCTTTACGCATCCTTACCAATCACAACTTTTCACCTTAAATTATGCCACAAAATAATTATTTTTTAAACGATAACATATAATTTAAAAAAGTTATAATATGAAAATAAAACTACTTTAAAGTAAAAAACATAAAAAAAAACATTAGAATAAAACTTAAACTAAAAATCTATAAATTAAACTCTCAACTACACAACGGGGCAATTTGTCGTTTGTGTTCTAGGGCAATTTTTAACATCGGCTCGTAAGCATCGTCATACGGTTTATGGAAAATCTCCATGTCCTGGTCTAATGTATCCCAAAGTAAAAAAGTCTAGGAAAGCCAATTTCACTTCGACACTTTCAAAAGAAGGGATATTTGTTGACTTATTTGCTCCATTTCTTTCTCCTTTATCGCTATATAATCATTTATGGCCTAATTCGATGTTGTTATATAATAAAATCATATGTATATGTATAATTATAAAAATACTTAAATTAAGTTGAACATAAAAAAGTTACTGAAAACATACTTTATTTTAGAAAAAATAACATTAATAATCCTTTAGAGATAAAAAGACCAAATTACCCTTTACTTAACAGAAAAACTTAACGACTGTTAGTATAAAGAATGAAATTTGTTTTAAAATGTTAACATAATGGATGTTTAGATACTTTTAAAAATAAAGGATAATATCTGTAACTTTATATAAACTTAAATGACTTTTCTATAATTGCAGGACCGTTTAAGGGCTTAAACACAATTACAACACAACAACACAATGAGGAGACTAACTAAACTTTAATCAAACAGTGAACTGGGTTAACCAAAGTGATACAAAGAACACAAATAAAGCAAGAGACAGAACAAGAGAGTATGGGTTTCAAGGAGGCAGTATATTGCTTTCTCAAGTTCTTTTACAAGTGTTACAAAGCATAAAGAAAGATACAAGAACTTGAAATACTTATACTACAACCTACAGCCGGCTATACTTTGAAAGCCAGCTGGATACAATTGACTAGACACTAACAAAATCAATTGTAGGATCAAAAGGCATGTCTGCCTTTTGACCTTGTGACTATGACATGCCATACTCACATCCTTATACATTACAAAAAGGATAAAGTACATAAAGTGGAAAGTTACAGACTCAAGACCTCAATGTACAGTTACCAAAAGCAAGGCCCTTTTCACCAACTCATGTAAGTTGGTGACTTTACAGAGATGCAGCGGAAAAGGTGCTTTATGGAACAGTACATCAGATAAAGCATGTGTACTAAAAGTCTTCGGAAGAAATCTGTCTTCATAGGTTGAAGCTTCGGAAGACTTTGTCTCTGAAGCTTCGAAAGACTTCATGTTTGGCTTCGGAAGATATTGGTCTTGGCTTCGGAAGATTTTACACTTAGAGTATTTTCTAATGCATTGTGTAAAACTTCCGAAGCATTCTTCACTTCAGTACTTAGTGCATGTTGCTGAGACACTTAGGATGTTTTGGGTTGCATCAGACTTAAGGAATCCTTACAAACTCCCCCTAGGCTGATGCTACCAAAACACTTAGAAGATCTTCAAATGTTGGTAGTCTTCAGTACAATCAGGACCATTCCTTTCTTCATTAAATGGTCAGGATCATCAAGACTCTCATAGTATCTTCTCATCTCAAAGAGATCATGTAGAGGTAAGTTGATTATGTCTTGCCATGAGTAGACATTCTCAACACCTTGATCTCTGATAACATTCCATCTTTCAGGATTGGTAGAGTAAGTCCAGGACAAGATGGGTGTCTCAGTAGTTAGAGGAGCCACTTGAATAGGAGTTGATTGGGCTGCCTCATCATGCACTTCCTCAGGTTGATCTGATTCAGTCTGAGGTGCAGAGGTAGATGACTTTGGCTTCTTCTTTTTAGTCTTTGGTTTAGAAGCCATCCTCTTCTTCCTCTTGGATGTCTTTAACTGAGAAGACTGGTCTGCAGCACCATGTTGATCATCAGTGTCTTTCTCAGTTGGGTGTTCCTCCCTCACAGGTTCAGAAGGAGAGGGAGTTTGACCCTGCCTAGGATCAGAAGATGAAGCTTGCTGAGGCTCAGCTGGAGATGCTGGTTGAGGTGTCTCTGGTTGTTCAAACTTGACCTCCACTTCAGGTGGGACTTGACTTGGAAGAGAGTGCAAGTCAATGAGTTCTCCACTTTTAATCTTCTGCTTGATCACCCTAATATGCTCATCCATAGTGGATAGAGACATGGGGCCAAGTCTCCTTCCGGAGAATCCATATAGCTTCAAGAAGCTCACCATTCTTTGTCTGTCAGCAGACTTCTTTGCATTCTTTTGAATGATGGCTCTTGACTTTGCAGCTTCTTCCCTTAGCTTCCTTTTGGTTGTTTTTCTTTCTTTGACTAGCTTAAGCTCAAGTTGCTTTAGATACTCGAACTCAATGACGTCATAGGACAGGGGAAGAAGTGCATCTGCCTGATAGAAGCCTATGGCACTCAGGTAGTTGATCATCTTGATCCTATCTTCTTCTTTATCTACCTGAGGTTCTTGTGGAGCCACATCTTCCTGTGCAGGACTTTCTTGAACTGGTGAGAGAGTGGGAGCATGCTTGTAAAGTCTTTTCTGTCTCTTCTCCTCTTTGAGTTGGAGAAGTAACCTTGCATCCTCTTTCTCCTTCAACTCTCTTGACACTTCCATGTCAGCCAGTTCATTTAACTCTTCTAAGGGGAGGGAGATGATTTCATCAATGTCATAGTTCCTGGTCTGTAAGTAGGTAATCCTGACTGCCCTTAACTCATCATCTTGAGTATTTGGTCTGGGAGCAGCCCTGATTGCAGCTTGCATGAAGCTAGATGACCCATTAGAACTTTCTCCCCTTAGTCTCCTTTTCCTCTCTCTCTCTTCCTCCTCAATTTCCTCAGGAGTCATTATCCTTTTCCCTTTGTCACCAACAGACCTTTGTGACTCAGGGTGGATTGAGGCTTGGCCTTCATTGCTTGGAGTAGCTTCCATGCTCTGGCCAGAGAGAGGCTGAGAAACACCTTCACCAGCAGGTGTCTCAGATGGAGTTTGGACCTCTGCAGCAGTTGTTGATGATGAGACAGGGGTCTCAGGTTCTGCCACTGGGCCTTCAGTCAAGGTTTCCCCTATGAAACTAATCTTAGGGTCCACCTCAACATCCAGTTGACCGATGACATTGCCTGATTGCCTAAGTCTCCTTCTTAGAGTGAACTCTGCAAGGATCCTGTCCTGGATTCTTTCGAGCCAGTTTGTCAGCTTGTCTTGAATTGCTTGGATTGACAAGTGGCAAGTTGACTAAATCCAGTCTTTCATAGAAGTTCAGGCTTTGGAATTGAAAAACTTCTTGTTGGCCTTGAACTCTGTGAAGTATAAGGGCTCTCCTGTCATCATCATACCTCCACCTTATGATGTAGTTGCCAGTTCCTTGTGGTGGAGATGAGACAGCCCTTGGTATACCTTCCTCAAAGAGACTCCTGATGAGTGAGTCTATAGAGTCCACATTAATGTGAACTTGAGGAAGTTGCTGAGAATGCACAACAGCAAGTGAGGATGGTGAGTCCTCTATGTCCATTCTCTCTGAAGAACTCCCAGGTTCTGTGGTTGTAACAACTTTCTCCCCCTTTTTGGTAGCATCACCCACTTGCATAGGTGAGCTGGAGGATAAGTCAATCACTTCCAAGGTTCTTGTGTTCTGGTTGAGCTCTCCTTAAAGGTCTCCCAGCTAGTTTTTCCTTCAGATATGAAATCTAGAGTTGCTGATCATTGACCCTGTTTTGCAGGGTAGTCACCTGAGATTCCAAGTGACTAACCTTAGAGACTAAATAGGTGCATGTTTTTGACAATTTCTGCACCTTTAGTCTCAAATTCCCCTCATCTTCATCAGAAGAATCATTGGGGGATGAGATGATTGGACCAAAGTCCTCTCTCTCACCACCAGCTTGAGTTTCTTGGCTGCTGGTTTTCCTCTGCTCACTGGCAGCCTCAGTTGAGATGCCAGTGGGCTGAGTTGCCATGGTTGAGGTCTTAATGATGTAATCACTTTCAAAAGTGAGAGCCTCTTCCATATGGACATCCTGAACAGGTTCAGAAGTGTCCACCTCAGTAATAGGTGACTGATGTGGGCTAGACTGAGGAGAGTCAGAGGTACTCATCTCTCTTTGAGTAGGGGAGGAGAAGAGAGACTCATGGTACTCACTGAATCCTAAGTCTTCATCAGTGTAAAAGGATAGGTTGGGAATTGGTTGGTTGAGATCCAAAGGCTGGGGATGGTAGCTGTCCCCTGAAGGTTGTTCACTTGAGTGTTGAGACTCAGAGTGAAGGCTTAAGGATGTTGGGCTAGTGAGCTCATCAGGGTGAGCTTGAGGAACCTCAGCCCTGATAGGTGAAGTAATGGGAGTGGTTTGCTCCTCAGGAGAAGTGGGAGCTCTAGTGTCCACTTCTTCCTGTAAGGTTGAGTATATGGGGGCCTGCACAGACTCAATAGCCTGAGCAGGGGTTCGTTTGGATTTTCTTTGGTAGGTGAGGGTGATTTCTGGTCTATTTAGGGGTAAGGATAAAAGAGGTGTGGGTTCAACACTAGCTTGTGTTGCTAGGTTGTCACCTTGAGCAATGAGCTCTAACATTTTTGGGACTAGGGCTGTTTCTACCCCTGAGAAGCCTACAGTTGGCTTCTTCATTATTTTAAAGATGCCGGGCTTCATCTGTCCCAATTTAAGAATATTACTTGTTTCCCTCAACTGTGAGCCCAGTTCACAGTTGAGAATGTGTTGAACATATCTAGGAAACATGTAATACTCTAAGAGTCTAAGTTTGCAAGTAAATTAGTATAAACAAATTGTGAATACCTGAACTTGACCCCCTGAACCATTCCATGAACTATAAAGGAGAGATCCTCAGGAATCTGGTCCCATCCACCATGCTTGTTTGATAAGCTGTGGATAACCACATGGAGCAGGAATTTCCATTGGGATGAGACCTTCCCTTTCCTGAGGTCTTTACAGAGAAATCTCCCTCATAGCCCATCTGCTCAAAAGAATGATTAACAGCTTCTTTTGGGAAGGACACCTCACCTTCTTCATCATCCAGCTGCAAATGTTGGTTAATGATGGCCGGAGTGATGAAGATTGTCCTCCCTTGCACTGTGGCAGACAGTGCCTTCTCCCCATCCATAATGACCTCTTGGCAGGTCTTCCAGAATTCAAGCAAGTGATCCTCATATAGAGTAGGATCAATGGTCAGGGAGGTGAAATAGTTTGACAGAGTCAAGAATTGGCAAATCTCTGAGAAACTTGCATCTTTCTCAGAGCTTAACAGAGCAACTTGATTATGTTGCCTGTGAAGTTGCATGGAGAAATCTGGGTTGTTTCTGCGGTTAAGGTTGGCCATTTCAGAAGCTTAAGGGTGAAGAAAGGTAGAAAGCAAAGGCGGTTTAGAGAATTAGGTTAGAGGAAAAGTAGAATTGAGGAAGATAGTGGGAAAGAGGGGGAACCGTTGGGTATTTATGTGAAAAGGGATTTGAACCAAAGTTAATGAAAGAGGATAAACTTTGAAATCCGGAAGTCGGCCCCACCTCTGAAAAGGTAGTTTACTTTTGCTCAAAAAGTAGTTTTCTTGGAATTCGAAAAGCTTCCGAAGTTTATTTGTCTTCGGAAGTTTTGATTGAAAAAGCTTCCGAAGCTAAAATGGCTTCGGAAGATTTTCCTGAGAGTCTTGAAGATTTATGCTTCGGAAGAGAAATAAACCCTTGGATGCTTTGTATAGGAATAAAAAAAGCTTCCGAAGGTTAATTTTGCTTCGGAAGGAAAAGGTCCTTAAAAATGAATAAGTGTCTGAGATAAGAATTTTAAGCTCGGAAGATGAATTTTGACTTCTTCCGAAGGTAAAATCTCTTAGACAGTTATTTATTTTGAAGACATGTTTTTCTTCCGAAGATAAAATTTTATCTTCCGAAGTATAAAAAATTTTCAAGAATCTAAGGAAAGTCTTCAAAAAGGATTTTACATCCAAAGAAAACATGAGCTTATGAAAGTGATGAACTAGACAACTTAGGACACACATATTTTAAGAAGAAATAATTAGAATTAGTTTTAAGAAAAAGTCTACTCAAAGTTAATCATCCCAATAGCTGATATCAGATACTTAAATCTCTGTTCATCAAAAGCTTTGTGAACAGATCAGCATATTGTTCATCTGTATGAACTTTGACTAGTTTAATTAATCCCTTTTCATAGTTATCTCTTATTAAATGATACCTGATGTTGATGTGTTTGGTCCTTGAGTGCTGCACAGGGTTCTCAGTGATAGAGATAGCACTATTGTTGTCTATGTGGATAGGAGTCTCTTTGAAGTTAAATCCATAGTCCAGCATCTGATTTTGAATCCAAAGCACTTGAGCACAGCAGCTTGCAGCAGCAATGTATTCAGCCTCAGCAGTTGATGCAGACACACAGGATTGTTTCTTGCATTGCCATGAGACAACCCTTCCACCAAGGAATTGACATCCCCCAGATGTAGACTTTGCAGTCATATTGCAACCACCATAATCACTATCTGTATAGGCATACAGATTGAAATTAGGATTCTTTGGATACCATAGACCAAGTGTTGAAGCACCTTTGAGGTATCTTAAAATCCTTTTCACAGTGATTAAGTGAGACATCTTAGGGTTGGCTTGATATCTTGCACAAATACATGTAGCAAACATGATATCAGGCCTGCTAGCTGTAAGATACATAAGAGACCCAATCATAGCCCTTATAAATGTTCATCTACACACTCCCCCTCAAGATCTGGACCAAGGGAGTGGTTTCTGGCTATGGGTGTCTTAGCAATCTTACAATCAGTCATGTTGAACCTCTTGAGTATGTCTTGAACATACTTTGACTGACTTATGAAGATGCCATCTTCAACCTGCTTCACTTGAATTCCCAGAAAGAAGTTGAGTTCTCCCATTGAACTCATCTCAAATTGTCTTTCATCAGCTTCTCAAAGTCTTTGCAGAGCTTTGGATTAGTTGAACCAAAGATGATGTCATCTACATATACTTGAACCAGCAATAAGTCATTTCCCTGTCCTTTGATGAAGAGAGTTCCATCTATAGTACCTCTCCTGTATCCATGTTTACAAAGATACTCAGATAGTGTCTCATACCACTTCCTGGGTGCCTGATGCAGCCCATAAAGAGCTTTGTCAAGCTTGCAGACATAATCAGGATGATCAGGGATCTACAAAACCAGGTGGCTGTTTGACATAAACCTCCTCATCAATCACTCCATATAAGAAAGCACACTTTACATCAAGTTGGTAGACCTTGAAGTTCTTGGATGCAGCAAATGCCAGGAATATCCTAACAGCTTCTAGTCTTGCTACAGGAGCAAAGACATCAGTGTAGTCAATCCCTTCTTCTTGTGTGTATCCTTGAACAACTAGTCTTGCCTTGTTCTTGATGATGATTCCTCTATCATCCTTCTTATTCCTAAAAACCCATTTGGTTCCAATGGTAGTCTTCCCATGAGGAAGAGGACAAAGGTTCCAAACTTTCTGCCTTTTGAATTGAAGCAGCTCTTGTTGCATAGCTTCAACCCAACTTCCATCCTTTAGAGCTTCATCAACTTTCTTGGGCTCTATCTGAGATAAGAAACAAGAGTGAAGACAAACATTTGCTTCATGGGTTTGTCCTCTTGTTCTTACCCCTGTGACAACATCTCCAATGATGTTTGTGGTGGGGTGAGACTTGTGGATCCTTAGCTGAGGGATCACAGCAAGTTGTTGAGAAAGATCCAAATTTGAGAAATTTAGATCTGGTCTTGAAGATTCACCCTCCACATTATCACACTTATCAAGATTAACTTGATCCAATGAGTGTGTGACATCATTGATGTTGTCATCTATGGTATGGTTATTAGCATCAAGAAATTCCTGATCACTATCACCATCACCATTGTTGTCTTCTACAAGTGAGGTGTCTTTATCTGGTTGAGAGGCCTCTGAGCTGGAATTTGAAGCTGCCAGATGTATCAGCTGAATTTGTCATTGTTGTGCTGATAGAAACCTCATTTGCTGAAGTAGTTCCAACTGGAGCTGAAGATGTATGAGTTGAAGGTCTTCCTAGCTCAAATCTTGGATCAGGATCACCTGTATTTAAATTTTCTGCAGATCCTGAAACATGCTCACAAGATTTGTTAAAACAGTTGGTAACTAAATCAAGATCAAACAGCCAATCCGGACCAGAACCAGCTACACAAGGAGTGTGCTCATTGAAAGTCACATTGGCTGACTCCTCAACAATTCTAGTTCTGAGATTGTATACTCTATAAGCTTTAGCTTGAGAAGAGTATCCAATGAAATGTCCATCATCTGATTTCTCAGCAAACTTGGCAATTTGATCTTTGGTATTCAAGATGGTGCAGGGACATCCAAATGACCTGAGAAAACCAATGAAAGGTTTCCTCTTGTGCCAAAGTTCATAAGGAGTCTTACCATGTGTCTTAACTACTAAAACTCTGTTTTGCACATAGCAAGCAGTATTAACTGCCTCTGCCCAGAAGGTGATAGGCAGTTTAGAGTCAGACAACATAGTTCTTGCAGCTTCAATAAGTGTCCTGTTTCTCCTCTCAGCAACTCGTTTTGCTGAGGAGTCCTGGGAGCACTATATTGTCTTGTAATACCTTTTTCATCACAAAATGTATCAAGGATTTGGTTCTTGAATTCAGTTCCTTGATCACATCTTATGGTTTTGACCTTGTGATCACATTGATTCTCAACTTTTAAGATGAAATTCTTCAGAATCTCAGGGGTTTCATCCTTAGTTCTAAGGAAGAAGACCCAAGTGAATCTTTTAAAATCATCTGTGATCACCAGACAGTAAGAGGTCCTTCCTAAACTCATTACACTGGTGGGGCCAAAGAGATCCATATGTAACAAGTGTAGGGGAGTAGTGATGGAGTTCTTTTCCTTAGGCTTGTAAGATACCTTGTGTTGCTTCCCTTTCAGGCATGCAACACAATGATCATCACTTGTAAACTCTTTCTTTGGCATTCCAGTTACCAGATCATGTTTAATTAATTTATTCATGTTCTTAAAGTTTACATGGCACATTTTTTATGCCATAGGAAAGACTCATCACTATTTGCTTTAGATAGAAAGCATGAAACTTCTCCAGAGGGAGATGTTTCTTGCAAATCCATCTTGTACATGTTCCCTTTCCTGGGGGCTTTGAGCAGGATATGCTCATGAGGAATGACCACTCCAGGCTTGAGAACAATGCACTCATGCTCAGTAAAGAGCATGTTATGACTCTGATCACAAAATTGGGATACACTCAGAAGATTATACCCAAGCTCCTTAACAAAGTTTACCTTCTCAATGCTGAGCTTACCATTTGTGACTTTGCCCCTTCCAGAAATGTAACCACCTTCATCTCCTCCAAAAGCAACTGGTCCTCCATCAATTCTCTCAAAATTATGGAGTAGAGACCTATTGCCTGTCATGTGCCTGGAACAGCCACTGTCAATTATCCAGACATTCCTGTTTGTCTTGAGCTGTTCCTACACAAAGAGAATGATTAGTTACATTTGGAAACCCAAGCCTTACTTGTCTTGGGCTCATTAAGTGTAATAGAAGGTAATGCAACAGTAATAGATCCTATGGTTGTACTATGGGGATCTTCAGCTGTTGTTGATGGAGAAACCTCAGTCATTTGGTCTTTCTTAGACTTCCACACCACCTTTGGAGTCTTGGACTTGACCTTCAAAACCTTAGAAGCTTTTGGAACTTCACAAGTTTTGATGACTGATCCTTCGGAAGAATCTACAGTCACTGCAGCAGACTTCAGTGCTTCGGAAGAACTCCTTTCTTCTGAGACCAACTTTGCTTCCGAAGGTAATTTTCCATTTACCTTCTTCTTTGATTTGGAGCTTCCGAAGGAAACAGACTTTCCTTTCGAAGCTTGAGACTTCTTGAGACTCTTTGAAGTCTTTGTGTTGGTCATGTGGATAGTACTTTTAGGATTGTATGGGCATTCCTTAGCAATGTGAGAAGTACTTTCACACATGACACATAACATTTTCTTCTTCAAACAAGTCTCCTTTTGAGAGCAAGACTGGCTTTGGTCACATCCCTTCTCCACCTTCATCTTGGTAGATGCTAAGACAGTTCTTTTGGGCTGTGAACTGTTCTTGGAGTTTGATGGTCCAGGCTGTGCAGCAGTGGTACACAGCAGCTCAGTCTTCTTCTTTGCACTGAGATGATTTGAACAAGAACCATGACTCTTAGCTGAAGAGTCTTGGTTGATGTCTTCAGTCCTTACTACTTTGAAACCTGCAGAGATAAACACTTGTTTCTGCTTAGCATCAAAAGTAGCCTTGATTTCTTGAGCCTTCTTTGCTTTCCTTTTGCTCTTTCTGATCAAGTTCTTTCTCTTGGACTTGCTCATCACAGTTGATTTCTTCTCCTCAGAAGGATAATGGACCTTGGAAGAATCCTCTTCTTCATTCTTCTCAGAGGAATTCTTCACTATCACTTCTTCATCATCCTCACTTATAGGATCTATGAGAGGAAGCTCATCTTCACAAGTTTTACACCTAGGAGATCTTACAGACAAGATTGTGTGTGGAGGAGCTATCTCATTTGATCCTAGTCCCTGTCTATTTTGATAACAAACTTTGTTGTGCAGGGATGAGGATATCATGTTCTTGAAGGTCTCTTCTTCAAGAACACTCTTCTCTGCCTTGGCTTTGCTGATCACAAGCTCAGCCTGGCACTCAGTCAACTTAGTGATGAGATCTTGGATCTGAGTTCTAAAATCTGTATGTTCATGTTTTAGTACTGAAATGGTTTTCTCCAAGTCATCTATCTTTAACTTGTAATCATTTTCAGACTTTCTAAAATCAGATTTTAATATGTTTAATGACTCAAGATCAAATCTCATCTCTAAGTTGTAGGACCTGTATCTATTTACTTTAGCAATGCATTCAGGAGAGTAGAGATGTTCCAATACCTTGGCTTCATCATGGTCAGCCATCAGTGCTTGGTTTGGAGAAGCATCTTCCACCTAAAAGCTCCAGTCAAAGCCTCCCTCTTCAACAGCAACAGCAGCATGTTGCTTTGTCTTCTCAACCTGAGGGGCTTTGTCAGTGTAGTTTGGTCTGGGTTGTATTTGGCCCCCATTAGCTTTAGGTGCCTTACACTCCCTAGCAAAGTGACCCATAAGGTTACAGTTGTAACACTTTACTTTGCTTTTATCCAGCCCAAACTTACCACTGGTAGCATTGCTTGGAAATCTTCTTCCTGTCCTCTTGTAGAACTTCTTGGCTCTGTGAGTGAGGAGAGCCATCTGCTGAACTATCTCCATGTATTCCAGGTCATCTAGATGAATACAGTCCAGGTCTTCAAGAGTGAAGAGATAATTCTCACAGCTTTCATCAGCAGACACAAAGGCTTGAGAAGAACTTGTCTCTTGGAATGGGCTTCCTTGAGTAAAGTTCTCCCTTGGTGTCTCCGGGAAGGTGATGAAAGGACCCTTTTGTGAGTTGTCAGGGTAGCATATGAGATGATGTTGGGGTTCTATGCTGTCCCTTTCAACCACATGAAGAGCTGAACCCATTTGATTGTTGGAGTTGCCAGATGAACCTTGCATGTTCATCTCCATCTGGTATCCACTGAGAATCCCATACAACTCTGTAAGAGTAAGAGTTTTAAGGTTCTCAGTCCTGTTGATCACTACACAATAGTGTGTCCATTGCCTAGGAAGTGAGGACATGAACTTCCTTACAATGTCCCTGTTCTCAAGAGGAACTCCTCCATCCACTAGGGTATCCACAATCTCAACATACCTGAAGTATTGTTGGGTCATGGTTTCACC
This sequence comes from Flaveria ramosissima, assembly GCA_025215565.1. Taxonomy (NCBI): domain Eukaryota; kingdom Viridiplantae; phylum Streptophyta; class Magnoliopsida; order Asterales; family Asteraceae; genus Flaveria; species Flaveria ramosissima. The sequence continues at coordinate 77,179 of JACVEC010000064.1, read as the reverse complement.
TGCTTTGAAGGTGAAATTCTCAAACTGCTGCTTCAGAAGATCTTTCTTGTTCTCCTTGGCTTCAGAGGAGCCTTCATACATCAGCTTCAGTGCATCCCACAGCTGTTTGGCTGTCTTGCACTTCTTAAAACCTCTGTATACAGAGTTTGGGAGAGCAGTCTGAAGAGCAGTCATGGCCTTCCTGTCAATCTCTACTCTTTTTCTATCTTCATCTGAGTAGTTGGCCACATCTTTAGGAATCATACCAGCACCAGTAGCAGAGGGGGTGCTGGGTATGAAAGGTCCATTCTCAACAGATTCCCACATTCTTGAATCAAGAGACCTGATGTAGCTTTCCATCCTCATGCACCAGGTGTCAAAATCATCAAGAGTGATCAGTGGAGATTTGTTCATGGTTCCAGTCTCCATATCAGTCTTTGAGATGGAAGCCATTTGAAGAGTTTAGTTTTTGTGTGTGTGAGGGATCTTAAGATGGTTAGATCTTATATCAAGAGCCTGGAAAGCTCTGATACCAATTGCAGGACTGTTTAAGGGCTTAAACACAATTACAACACAACAACACAATGAGGAGACTAACTAAACTTTAATCAAACAGTGAACTGGGTTAACCAAAGTGATACAAAGAACACAAGTAAAGCAAGAGACAGAACAAGAGAGTATGGGTTTCAAGGAGGCAGTATATTGCTTTCCCAAGTTCTTTTACAAGTGTTACAAAGCATAAAGAAAGATACAAGAACTTGAAATACTTATACTACAACCTACAGCTGGCTATACTTTGAAAGCCAGCTGGATACAATTGACTAGACACTAACAAAATCAATTATAGGATCAAAAGGCATATCTGCCTTTTGACCTTGTGACTATGACATGCCATAGCTCACATCCTTATACATTACAAAAAGGATAAAGTACATAAAGTGGAAAGTTACAGACTCAAGATCTCAATGTACAGTTACCAAAAGCAAGGCCCTTTTCACCAACTCATGTAAGTTGGTGACTTTACAGAGATGCAGCGGAAAAGGTGCTTTATGGAACAGTACATCAGATAAAGCATGTGTACTAAAAGTCTTCGGAAGAAATCTGTCTTCATAGGTTGAAGCTTCGGAAGACTTTGTCTCTGAAGCTTCGGAAGACTTCATGTTTGGCTTCGGAAGATATTGGTCTTGGCTTCGGAAGATTTTACACTTAGAGTATTTTCTAATGCATTGTGTAAAACTTCCGAAGCATTCTTCACTTCAATACTTAGTGTATGTTGCTGAGACACTTAGGACGTTTTGGGTTGCATCAAACTTAAGGAATCCTTACAATAATTTTGTCTAATATAATTCGTTTAGAGCTTAACAACCATAACATAAAATGATGTAGTGATTATTTGTGTAACACTTTTATTTGTTGAAAAATTATATTGTTATGGAATAGTATAAAGATAGCTTCTTTATCTTACTTAATATTATTTTTATTATTGGTTAATTTTATGACTAATGTTTTATGGGTTAAAATTTAATTATATAATATTATATGGGTGAATATCTTTTAAATTTTTGTTTGAAAATCTCAGTGAGATTTATGCTTGAGATTAACGAAGTTATATAAAATTAGGATTTATCCTTAATTATTTTCAGTTAATAAAAAATGACAAAATTACAAAAAACGTTCTTTAAATTTATTTAAAGCTAGGTTGGCAACTGCTGCAAGTGCAAGCAACTCATCACATCATATATTTATTTTAACAATCTGTAAATTGAATTTATTTTATACAAATATAAGTTATATATAAAAAGTTAAGTACACATTATGTACTTGTAACCGCCTACACTTAAATAATTATTTCAATATTTTTCCATAATATAAATAAAATTTACTACCACACAATATATCTACTCTTTCTCTCATTATAGACGTAGAACCACACAACTACCAATACCATCATTACCACTACCACCACACCACACCACACAACCGCAACCATCAATCTTCTTTTTCGATAGCTAAGGACACCACCAGCTTTCTCATATCTCGCTCTTGCCCGCTCTCTCTATCTCTCATCTTCTCCAAATGAAAAACCACCATGAAACTGGCATGGTTAATGTTGTACGCCATCGTCGAGCTTTCATCCACCACCGTCGGCGACTGCCAACAACAACCTTATGTGTGTGTGCGCTCTCTCTCTCTTACTAATCATGTTCATCTTCATCTTTCCTTCCATCATCTCTATCTCTTAGTCACCATAAATTAGACCAAAAACTTATCAAAATAGGTAGAAGATCAATCAGATCCATAACAAACCAGTCAACTAAAACGGATAGAAGATAGACCAAATCCACTAACTTACTCCTTGACCTTCATAAAAACCCTAGAACCTTAGAAAAATGCTAGAAAAATTGAACCTGAATTTCACTAAAGAAAAATAAAATGCTCCACCAAACTGTTGATGATGACAAAAAGCATCATGATGGGTGTGGAGCACCATTGCCTCCCTCCACCTCTTTATGTTGAGCACCTTAGCGACGCTAGTGTGTCCTCTAACTTGTTGTATAGTGAGCCAATTTAGTGCTAATCTTCAAAGTCCTTAAAACCGTCACACAGGTAGCTGCCTGCACCTTCGGTGGTGGCGGTCTATAAAGCAAAAACCACCTCCATCATGGTGGTTGAGATCGGGAGAAAATAATATGGTTCATTTCTCTCTCTAATAGCCGATTATACATCAGAGGTTTGTCCCTTCGCTTAACCCCAAAACCCTACAATCAACATAAAAAGAAAAACATTATTTAAACTTGATATGAAATAAAGGCGGTGAAGTGGAGGCTATCATCCCTCTGCCGATGTGCCGATAGGTACAACCTAAACAAATATAAGACAGACCCTTCAGATTCCTGCCTTTGCCGATGATGAAAACTTGTTCTGATGAAAGATTAAGAGAGAAAGAGATATGGGGACGTGTAGTAGAGGCATGGATACCAAAGAACACCACGCATAACATTAAGAAAATTTCAAAACTGCCTTAAGTATTGTTCATTTGCCTTGTGCTTCAATATAGAGAGTAATAAGTTGTAAGGCCCCGTTCCCGGGACGCTCACAGCTGGTTAATCATTGCTAATAAAACTTATAATTACGTTTAAATTTTATAAACAACGCAGCGGAATCATCAAAATAAACATCTCATTTCATTACAAAAGCTTTGGCAAAACAATACATCGTTATCAAGTTACAAAATACATGTTGCATTACATCACAAAAGCATTATAAAAATGGATGCCATCCAAAAGAACTGAGTAGCCGCCGCATGCCATCCTCAGCAACCATTACCTGCCAACTGGAAACACATAAAAGTCAGCGTTGTTGAGTGAGTTCTAGTTTTATAATAAAACAATACTTTATCTTTCGTTTAAAACCGTTATTTACTTTTGCATGTGGTCATACATCATACGTACACATAGATAATATCGTTATTATCTTGATCATTCATCCATTAACTTCCATTCATTCATACTTTCTTACTTTCATTCGTTCGTTCATCATTACATCTTTTCTTTCCGTCAAAACCATGAACTTTACCCTTCCGTCAGCTGGTAGTGGGCCGAAGCCTATCATAGACCTTCCATCACGGTGCACAGCACCCTGGCCGCAGTATCGAAGGTACAATTCAGGTATACCATTGTCATGCGCTATACCCTTCCGTCAGCTGGTACTGGGCCGAAGCCTATCATAGACCTTCCATCACGGTGCACAGCACCCTGGCCACAATACCGAAGGTAAGCAACAATTGTTCTATACAAATGGTCAATCACAAAGAAGGACCCCGATGTGCATCCTTCTGGGGTAGCTAACCCACACACCGTTGGGCTAACACCCTACATTAGAGCGTGTTCCGACATACAAGGCTTGCAAGTCTTTCGTTACTTTTCATCGTTCATTAATGCATGCATTCATTCATCATGTTCCTCTTGCATTATCTTCCACTTTACGTTACATAATACTTTCATTTCATTCATTAACATTCCACGTAAAGCCAAGGGAAAATAATCATACATAGTAATAAGGAACATCAACATACACCGTCAACATCATCATACAGAGCATCATCATACATACATAACATACATCATGCATAATCATACAACATCATATATCATCATCATCATGCCCAACATAACCTCTATGGTCTCAAAAGTCAACTTACATGAACTACCGGAAACCTTTCACATCAAAACTTACATCTGCACTTTCCTACGAAAGTCAGTAAATAAACTATGTTCCCTCGGGTACACAGGCCCTACTTGGGCGTATGGGCACCCTTCAGTCGCATGGCCTCCCCAGGCGACTGAACCCATGCGGATGGACACAATACGGATGAATCCTATGTGAATGGACCTAATGCGGATGAACACCTGTGCGAATGGACCTAATGCGGATGAACACCTGTGCGAATGGACCTCAGTCGCATGACTCCCCATGCGAATGACCCTCAGTCGCACGACTCACAAGTGTATGGACTCCAGTCACACGACTCACATGCGAATGAACCTCAGTCACACGACTTGCATGCGTATGGACCTCAGTCGCATTCCTTTCGGTCGCATGACCTCTAGTCGCATGCCATTCGGTCGCCTAGCCCTAACTAGTGCAGAATGCAGTTCATCCCGAACCCAAATCTGCCATTTTCGACCTCCAAGCTCTCCCAAACTCATTCTAAGCCCAAATCAACCATCCTAAACCTTAGAAACACATACCACAACACCATTTAAGCGCACACAAGCCCGAAAACAAAACCCATTCAAATCACACACAAACACATACACACGGGTTCAACACACACACTTCAAAAACGGGTTTTACTATGTGTTCCAGCCCCAAATCAGTTGAAAACGTGTAAAAGAGGGATCCTAGAACTCACATAAACAACCCCATCGAGTAGAGCTTCAATCCAACCCGCTACACTTTAACTTTCACGCTCGAATCCACGAAAACCAAGCTTGAGACCAATTTTCTTCCTCTTTTCTCTCTATACCCGAAAATTGTGAGTGTGGGGGAGGGTGTGGGCTGCCTCCCCCCTCTTATACCCCCAAATCAGTTGAAAACGTGTAAAAGAGGGATCCTAGAACTCTCATACAAGTTTTTCCCGTTTGGCAAGTTTGGTCCCTCGACTGTGGACTTTATTTCTTTTTCTTCTATCGTCGGCTTCAAAGAAATATCCGGGTGTTACATAAGTCATGTTATATTTTATAAGACATAATAGATTTAGTGGTTCTAATTTACCTAATTAATCATGAGTTTCTTTTTCCAAAATATGTGTACAAGTAATTTAGAAAAAATGTGTTGGTTTAAAAATAGTAACCAAAATGATGTTTTAATTATTAAATTCATTGAAAATCTCACTTGTTTGTTACTCATTTCTTATTTTATTAAATAATTTAATGATTAATTTACATATTAAAAGTATTTTTAAATTTGAAATTTGAGAAAACAATTGTGTTAATTGAATTATAAAGAAAAGTATTAAAATATACGAAGAAATAAATATTTTATTGTTTTTTAACATAAAATAGATTGAATTTACATATTTCAATGTCAGTATCAATAGAATTGTGCCACATGACTTTGCTTATTTATATAATATTAATTGCCAACTTTAGTATGCTTAATGGGTTGTAGTATGTGTTTAATGGGTTGTACTTATCCTTGTCTTTTCTTAAACTTTAACTTTGTTTAATTTTAACCTACTACTTTCCTATTTTTGACAATTTAGCCCTAATATTTAATTTTATTTTGATCTTTGATCCTCATACTTCTCATATTTTACAAATTTTTTGTTTTTCTTTTCTAAATAAATTTTGCGAGTAACAATCACACCACACATATGTGAATCAACATGCGTACCCTTATATTTTTCCCGTTTAACGACCATGTCGCAACGCGCTGGTTCTAGATTGACTTACTTATTGTTTAATATGTTTTACATTGATCTTATGTAGTTTAACCTTTTTACACCTACTTTTCGTTTGATTCTTTTTTTATTTCTTTTCTAATATGAGTTTCTTCGGCGTCGGTGGTCATTTGTAGTGGTGTGCCATTGGTACTACTACGCCCCACTACAACGCATGGGGCTTAAAACGAGTTAAATATAATTATAGTGAGTGGTTGTAATCTTTCGATTTTTTTGTTAACTAATTTATTGACCTCGTTATTTCTTGTAAGGATCATTTCTATCAATAATCAAACCATGAGGGTTCATTTTGCTTACTCTCATTGTTCGTATTAACTTGTTAAATTAAGTGTTCCATATTTAAAAGTTAATAACTTGATTGGTTATCAAATAAATAAATTAATATAAAGTTTAAATAATGAGTTTTAAACTTTAGAATTGGAACAAATGGCTAAAGTGAAAAGTGTTATTAAAATTTATAAAGTATTATAACTAATTTGATTTATTTTTAAATTAGGAGTTTATAAGTCCAAGGGTTAAGTTGTAGTTTTTGAAACTTACTTAAAAGTTTTTACATAATATAGTAGACTTATAAACTACAGGGACCAAATCTGTAATTATCTTAAGACCCAAACCCCCTTCCCGCCGACCTTGTACCGGCCACATCTCCGGCCACCGTTCGGCAACACCCAGTCACACTTAAAACACTCGATTTTAAGCAATTAAAACCCCCCTCAACCACTCGCGACCATTTCGAACCTATGACCATCGTTTAATTTGATTGCCACGACTGTTACACATTGTTCAACTTGAAACCAAATTCTCACTTCAAATCAAACGGATTCAACCTTAATCTCACGTAATTGATCAAATCAATCAACCAGAAAACGTCTACATAATCATTGTAAGTTCAAAGGTACAAATAATTTCAGTTTAAACAACTCATTAACCACCAAGTCATACTCGAAACTTCCTAATCAAAACCTTTAAATCGATCGATTAGAAACAAAACAAATTGGACCTATTTAAGAAGATGCAAACACTCCATTCGATCCCTTCGGACTATTCGAACCCTCAATTACATCTAATTACACACACAACTCAACCGATCACCACATCCATCGCGACTTGGAATCTAGTCGAACCCCACCTTCGATACATTCTTACCTCAAATTGACAGAGGGCTTTTGCTTCTCATCATCCAAAGAAGCTTATCCAACAATCAATTGGGTTATCATCAACAACATTATCTGGAATCTCATTTCCTCTCGCGCGACCTTGCTTCATCTAATATCATCGAATCGTCTTCAATCCAAGTAAGTTAAACCCATCCACACACTTGGTTTTACGTGGGGATTAAAAGCCCCATGTTTATTTCTGTAATCATCATCAAATTGGGGTTCAATTTGGAGCAAATCATATTGGGTTCTTAACAAATTTGGGAAATTAAAACATTTAATGTTTTTAAACAATACAGGGACGTTTTAATAAGATTCAGGGCCTTTGCCCGATGGTAATACAAACCACATATATATGAGCAACCCAGGTTCGACCCTGAGCACCCGCATATATTTTTAAATTATTATTTTTAATTAGAATTAGCTTTTAGAAATAATTACTATGTCATAATATTAATATAAAAATTATTTAGTTAATTATAATTATTCAAAAATTATTTATTAATCTCTGAAAATTTTTAAAAGTTATAATCTTATTTTCTTATTTAACTTTAAGGGTTAAATGTTATAACAAAATTTATTTATAAGTTTTATATTTTATAAACTCACTTTAAGGCAAACCTAAATTGTTTCAAATCGTTTAAAACAATATTTCATAAATCATGTATATAATTAATTATTCAATTGATTATTTTGACCAAGTCGTTATTTAATTAATTATTAAATTAATTATTTTTCCACACTTTCAACATTTATTTAATCAATTATTTATAAATTAAATAATATTTATTTATTAACTTTCACTAATGATTTTATTTATTTAAACTAATTATCAAAACCCCAAATCCCAAATTCATACCCTAATTCAGCCTCGTCTATAACTTATTATTATCTTATCAAAGAAACCAAACCTTAGGTTGACCCGTGAGGAACCTTTGGTGTCAGCTCTAGTATCCTATCATTTTTCAAATTGATTATTAATACCAAGTGAGTTTCCATACCTTGTTTTCATTTTTATTTCATATCTTTTGGGGTGAAGCATGTTAATCGTATAAATGCACACCTGTAAAATATCATAATACTTGTAATGCACGTGCAATTCATCTTATAAATTTTGTCATGGTTATTTGAGATAATAGTGAGAATTTTATGATACTCATCTTGTAAAAGCAACCATTAACTATTGCTAGCCTAGTGACGTCATAGATCTATGGGCTTGACAAGCCTATTTAGTGCTAAAGCCGAGGTTATTGCCGACTCCTGATGATGTATTCTTGTTCATCATGGGAACCAAGTACACTTAGCTAATCTTATATGTTATTATGGCCATACTTTTGTAAAGGTTTAATTGTATCATTATGCCATCTATATATTCTTGCATTATTTCTTAACCTATGACTTGAATTGCCTCTTAAAAATGCTTTATATATGTATGTACAAATTCATGGGAATTCACCAACATCATATGTTGACCATATTTTTTAACATGTTTCAGGAAACGCCCAAACTTAATTGATGATCTTGAAGATTTGAATTCATTTAGGATTGGACCTAGAAATAATAAATAATTCACTTTTAATTTAGATGTTTAAATTTGATTTATGTGATGATTGTTTGTTTGAGATTTTATGAATGTAATGTTACAATATGAACTTTATGTTTAATAATAGTTACACTTAGATGTAACATTGTGTGGCTTTGAACAATCTTAATCCTCACATCTCAACGTTTTTGCCGTTAAGGTTGGGGTGTGACAGATTGGTATCAAAGCCTATAACTATAGGGATTTAGGTTATTAGAATTGGTGACCTAGACTAGAGTAATATAGGAACCATACATAGGAAATCTTTATGATCTTGTAAGCTTATCTATTGCATGCTACCTGTTATAGGAGAGCCCTTTTGCAGGATCGAATTTCGTCACTCAACAAAATAGTTATCTCTCAAACTTACTAAATCACGCTTAGTTCGATGATGCAGAATCCCTTAAGAGTTGATAATAATATAATAAGTAAACAAACACAAGAGATAGGTTTTCAAGATACTTGTATATATTACTTCTCAACTCAAAATTTTCAAGACTCTTTCAAGCAAGCTTACTAAGTGTACAATGAGAACTATATATACTACTATCTACAGCCGGTTATACAAAAGATTACTAGCTGGAATTACGGCTAAGAAAATACTACATTGCTAGAAGTAATGAATCTAAGATAAAATATTATCCTAGATTTGGTAGTCATGACATGTCCATGACTTACCTTTTGTCACCAACTAAAGTTGGTAACTGTACCAAACGATAAGAGATGAACAGTGAAATAAAGTATGGTCAACTACATGGGCATGGGAAAGCACCATGCAGTGTCTTAGAGGTTGCAGCAGTTTGTCAAAGGAACCATACTTATGTCCACTGGTTCATAATAGGTTCTTCCTAAGGTTAACTGACTTTGGAAGAACAAGTTCTTCCAAAGCCACTTATACTTCGGAAGAGCCATGTAAGGTTTCATGTAAGGCTGATGCACCTAAAACATCCTAAGTCTTTCCTGCATGCATGCATTGAAGTACAGAGTAGAAATGCTTTGGTAGTTTTACACCCTGCATCAGAATTATTCTAAGTGTAAAATATTCTAAAGGCAAGACCAACATCTTCTGAAGCCAAAAGTGAAGTCTTCCAAAGCTTCAAAGACAAAGTCTTCCGAAGCCAAGAAGTGAAGATTGATTTCTTCCAAAGATTTCTGAACACATGCTTTATCTGATGTATTTTACCATAAAGCTGGACCACTTTCCACTGCAACTTTGTTTAGTCACCAATTACATAAGTTGGTGAAAAGGTCCATGCTTTTGGTAACTGTAGATTGAGGCTTAAGTCCTTTACTTTCTACTTTATGTACTTTTATTCTTTTTGTAATATATTAAGATGTGAGCTATGGCATGTCATATTCACTAGTCAAAAGGCAATCTGCCTTTTGACTCTACATTTGATTTTGTTGTTGTCTAGATCAAATGTTTCGAACTGGATTTCTAAGTATGGCCGGCTGTACGATGTAGTATAAAGTATCTCAGGTCCTTGTATATTTCCTTATGTCTGTAACACTTGTAAAGAACTTGAGAGCAATATACAACATTCTTGAAAACCATATACTTGTGTTGTTTGTTCTTTTTCTGTCTCATACTTGCTTGTGTTCTTAGTATCAAACCATATTTGTTCTTAGTTCCCTATTTGATCTGTTAAGTGTTCTAAACACTCTCCTCATTATGTGTTGTGTTGTTAGTAACCATCCCTTAACCGGTCCTGCAATTGGTATCAGAGCTGTCTAGGCTCTTGATTGTAAGATCTCACCATCTTAAGATCCCTCACACACACAAAATACTAACATCTCAAATGGAAGCTCTTAATAAAGCTGATATGGAAACTCGAACCATGAAAAAGTCCCCACTGATCACTCCTGAAGACTTTGACACTTGGTGCCAACGAATGGAAGGGTTCATAAAGTCACAAGACTCCAGGATGTGGTAATCTGTTGTCTCAAGACCTCACATACCAAGCACCTCTTTAGCTGCTGCTGGAGGTTGTATGATTCCAAAGGCTGTGGCTGACTATTATGAAGAAGACAGGAAAAGAATAGATATTGATCAGAAAGCCATGATAGCCCTTCAAACAACTCTCCCAACTCCATATATAGAGGCTTCAACAAGTGTAAAACAGCTAAACAACTATGGGATGAACTAAAGCTGATGTATGAGAGATCAACTGAAGCCAAGGAGAACAAGAAGGATCTCCTGAAGCAGCAGTTTGAAAACTTCACCTTCAAAGCCGGTGAAACCATGACTCAACAATACTTCAGATATGTTGAGATTGTGGACACTCAATGGATATTGGAGTGACTCTTAAGAAGGACACTGTACGGAAGTTCATGTCCTCTCTTTCTAGACAATGGACACATTATTGTGTTGTTATCAAGAGACCTGAGAACCTTAAGACTCTTACCTTGATAGGGTTGTATGATATTCTTAGTGGATACCAGATGCAGATGAATATGCAAAGTTCATCTGGTAACTCCAGCAATCAACTGAGTTCAGCCCTCCATGTGGTTGAAAGGGATAGTAGGGAACCGTAGCATCATCTTATCTGCTATCCTGATGTAAGGCCCCGTTCCCGGAAAACCTCACAGTTGGTTAATCATAGCATAAAATCATTTTTAATAATCAAAACATTGCAGCGGAATTAAATAGACATTCATTAGAAACTTGGAAATCATATTCTACTCATACATTTGTCATTTAATTGCAAACAAAACATATTACTTGTTCTTAAATTACAATAAAGATTTCATAAATAGGAATGCCATCCATAGCTCCCAAGTAGCTCCGTGTGCCATCCTCAGCATCATCGTTTACCTGCCAACTATTATGCATAAAAGTCAGCTTTGCTGAGTGAGTTCTAGTTTTAAATAGTATAAGAAAATATAAACTTTATCCTTCATATAATGACCATGCATACATCATAGTACATAACATAACTTGCATCATAATAAGCATGTTCATTATCTTTCATTCTTTCATTATCTTTCACTTTCATCATAAACGAGATTGCACAAAGCAAGAGCTCCATGTTGATTGACAACAAATGCCAATCCCTGTCGGTACACATGAATACGATAGCTAACCCATGACAGTTGATCCACACTGCAAGGCACATAGCCCGCTCATGAATACAGATCCATCATCATACATCAGACTCACATAAGTGAAGTCTATCATAGTGCTTGCAAGACTTTTCATCATCAAACGGGCCCGGGGGTAACATTCATTAAGTTTCACCTTTCATTAATATCATCCTCCTCTTTAATATATATAATACTTAACTTATTAAGTACACAACATGCCAAGTACTAATCATCATAAAACATAACCGACCCTCCGCGGGACAGCGGGGGTTCGGGGGCGGCAGCCCCTAACAGCGGGGTCTTATGGGCAGCAGCCCCTAGTGGGGTCCAAGGGGCAATGCCCCTGGCTGGAGCCGGGCTGCCAGGTCTGCGCGAAAAGTTTTTATATTTAAACATTTATATAGCACATTTACTTATAGAAAAATCGTTCTTCCTGTTAAAACCCCTTAAAATCTTGGTCATTTAAAAACGTAAATTTAGTATGCATAATAGCCCCAAAACATTGAAAAACTTATAAATAGGGGATCTAGAACTCACCTTGATACCACGAATAACTTCTAGGCTAAGCTTACAAAGCTAAGATCACTCTACACAGCCTGCAGATAAGCTAACACTTAAAGGGGTTAATTTCTGCCTAAATTCGCTGCTAATTTCGCTGCAAGATCGACAATTTCGCGGCTAGATTCGCCAACACTTTCGCTGCTAGTTTCACCAGCAGTTTCGCTGCTAGTTTCGCTGGCACCATCGCTGGCAGTTTCGCTGGCATCTTCGCTACCAGTTTCACTGCTAGTTTCGCCCAACTTTCGTTGGAAAACCATGTCTGCGAAACTACCTGTGAAACTATAGTTTCGCAGGAAGTCCTCATAGTTTCGCTGATTGAATATGCAATTTCGCTGGATGCATATGCAGTTTCGCAGATCGCATAAAAATTACGAACCAGACCGTTTTTAACCCAAAATCATAACTTTTTACGTCCAATCTCTTAGTTTATCATCGATGAGGCTAAATCTAGGCTTTATACATGTTTTCATACGTAAAAATGTGACCTTTATACGATTCTTTGCAACTTTTCAAAACCCAAAACCCTAGAATCCGGGTTTGATCTACAGAAGGGTTTAGAGGTCGATTCTTACCTGGATTTGTTGCTTCTTTCTTAGGTCTTGATGCTCCAACACCCAGATCTTCAATCTCTTAACCTTTGAAGCTTTAAATCTTGAGTTTTCTTCACTTTCTCTCTCTACTTTCTCTCTCTACGAATTATGGGAGCTAGGGTTCAAATGATGGAGATGGAGGCTGATTTGGGTAGGTTAAGGGCTGATTATGGGCCTTAATCACTTAGCCTCTTGCCCATAAACCCAATTTGGCCCATAACCCATTTCCCTCTTTTATTAAATACCCATTAATTAAGCCCATTATCCTAAATGACTCGTTTCGACTTTTCGGGGTGTTACACCTGACAACTCACAAAAGGGTTCTTTCATCAGCTTCCCGGAGACACCAAGAGAAAGCTACACTCAAGGAAGCCCATTCCAAGAGACAAGCTCTTCACAAGACTTTATGTATTCTGATAAAAGCACATGCAACTTTCTCTTCACCCTTGAAGATCTAAAGTGTATCCATACATATGATCTGTAATACATGGAGATAGTTCAGCAAATGGCTCTTCTCGCTCATAAAGCTAAGAAATTCTATAAGAGGACATGGAGGAAGTTTCCAAGCAATACTGCTAGTGGAAAGTTTGGCTGGATAAAAGCAAAGTAAAGTATTACAACTGTAACCAGATGGGTCATTTTGCAAGGGAGTGTAAGGCACCAAGGACAAATGGTGGCCAAACACAAGCTATGCCAAACTACACTAAGAGAGCCACCCAGAATGAGAAGCCAAAGCAGCAAGCTGCAGTTGCTGTTGAAGAAGAGGCTTTGACTGGAGCTTTCAGGTGGAAGATGCATCTCCAAACCAAGAACTAATGGGTGATTATGATGAAGCAAATGTATTGGAATATCTCTGTACACCTGAATGTATTGCTAAATATCACACCCCGACCGACGACGGAATCATCGGGGCGAACGAATGTGAAATGATTGGTCATAGCTCATGGAATTAAATAAGTTAAAATCATATTAAGATATTTAATTAAACTAAATCATTACAATACAACAAAGATATAAACAACAACATAAGATATTTAATTAAACTAAGTCCAAGTCTTGTATGAGCAAGAAGAGTTCCTCAAGTAGCAGTGCTGAAACATGTTAAAAATAAAGGCTCAACTTTGAAAGTTGGTGAGTTTTCATGGGTTAAACAAACATATATATTAAAAAAGATTTACAAGTAGCAATTCATGTCAATGGTTATGAATTATGCAAGTTTATAGAACACATATAGCTATAATCAAACCTTGACCAAGAATAAGTTTACAAGTTTATAACAATTAGCTAAGTGTATTTGGTTCCCATGATGAACAAACATACGTCATCAGGAGCCGGAAATACATCGGCTTTAGCACCAAATAGGCTTGTCAGGCCCATAGATCTATGACATCGCCAGGCTAGCAATAGTTAATGATTGTCAACATATAATGTATCTCATATAACACTCACAATAATACCAATAACCATGACAAAAAGTAAAGATGAATTGCATGTGCATTTACAAGTATCAAGATGTTTACAAGTGTAAGTTTATAAGGTTAACATGTTTCATCCCAAAAGGTGTGAAATAAAGTAAAAAGGGGCATGAAAAACTCACATGATCAATAAGTGTATAAGATGGTGATAAGAATTAAATGATGTTCCAATGAGTTCTTTTACAAGTTACCTAAACGTATATATTACAAGTTTAAGTTTAATAATATGATTAAAGTTTTAACGTGAACTAGGGTTTTGATAGGAAGTTTGGGGATTTTTATAAATAAATAAAGCTAATTAGTGAAATCATGCATATATTGTGTAGTTTAGTAACATAAAAATACCTTTTATATAATTTTTAAAAGAATTAAATCCTTTATAAACAATTTGAGGAATTTAATTAAAAAATGTATGAAACTCAATAAATGTCATGATTAATCCATCACTAAAGATAATATAGTGAACAATAATAATTTAATGATTTAAATTATTATATATAAATTTACATTTATAAAAATTATTTAGTTATAACATTTGTAAATAATATTTATGATAAAATGTTAAAATGTTGTACAAGAATTAATTTACAGAAAATATTTGGATGATTTTAAAAATATTTAAAGTTTGTAAAAATCATTTTTATATTTATTGAAATTTTTCTATAATTAAATTAAGACTGAAAAAGCCTTAAAAAATTACATGAGGGTGCCCGGGTTCGAACCCGGGACCTCATGATGAAGGTGCAAGTGTCTTAACCAGTGAACCAGGGCCGTGACCTTGGTATCACTTGGTTTTAAAACCTTAAAAACCCATATAAACGGAAATCCCCAAATCCTTAGAACCCTAGAATCGATTAGAGCCAAATTGAACCCCAATTTGATTATGTAAAATGTAATTAACCTTGGGGCTTTTAATCCCCTAGTAAAACCGAGCATGTGTGTGTGTTCAGTTACCCGAAAGATGCTTGAAATTGATGTTACAAGTTGAAGAACAGTCGCGACCAAGGTTGGGTAGAGTTCGTGATGCAAACGTTGATATTATCCAAATTCGTTGCACAGGAAGGTTCCAAGGAAATTGGTGATCGAAAGCCCTCTGTTAATTTTGCTTGTAAACGGGTAGACTATGGTGAACGACTTAGTTACAGTCGACGATGAAGATGATAATTAAATGTGTAATGCGTGTGAGTTGTATGCAAAATCGGGAGTTCAATTATCTTTAGAGTCTCGTTTAGATGATTTGGGCTCTGTTACAACATCACGATTTGATCGTTTTCGATCTGAACGGTCAACTTGAATGCGAATTTCAGTTTCTAACTTAAAGGTTCGTAACAACCTTCTAAATCGAATTAATACATGGTCATGAATTCGAAATAGGTCATGGAATGATTTAATTGAATTAATTCGGGTGAAAACGGTTGATTGGTGCATGGAGGAGTCGCCAGAGGCCGGTCACCGAAAACACGGGAAAAGAAAAGGGGCGGGGGGCTGGGTTGTAAATTAACTTTTACACCTTGGGTCCCTCAACTTTTAATTTGTTATTATTTTATGCTTAAACTTTCATTTAAAGTTTATAAATTGACATCAAGCCCCCTAAACTTAAGTCTTAAACATTTTTAGGTTTAATAACTCTTACAAATTATTATTATTATTATTATTATTATTATTATTATTATTATTATTATTATTATTATTATTATTAACAATATTATCATTATTATTATTACTATTATTATTATTGTTATTATTATTATAATTTATTATTATTATTATCATTGTTATTATTATTATTATTATTATTATTATTATTATTATTATTATTATTATTATTATTATTATTATTATTATTATTATTATTATTATTATTATTATTATTATTATTTATACTATTATTATTATTATTATTATTATTATTAGTAATATTATTATTATCTATTATTATATTTAATTAAATAAACTATTAACTTTCTAACTAATAATGAACATAAGCAACCTATAAGTTTCATATTTGGCAACAATGGTCCTTACAAAAATAAACGATGCTAACTTTTAATTTAACAAAAAATACAGGATGTTACACTAAAGTAAACAGATACAGGTCCTACAACTTAGAAATGAGATCTGATCTTGAGTCTTTAAATATTTTAAAATCTGATATCAAAAGAGCTGAAAATGATTATAAACTAAAGATAGAGGACTTAGAGAAAATCATTTCAAATCTTAAACATGAACATACCAACTACAGGACTTAAATAAAAGATCTCATAACTAAGTTGATTGAATGCCAAGCTGATCTTGTGATCAACAAAGTCAAGGAAGAAAAATGTGTTCTTGAAGAAGAGACCTTCAAGAAGATGATATCTTTATCCTTGCATGAAAAAGTTTGTTATCAAAACAAGCAGGGACTGGGATATAGTGAGATAGCTCCTCCACACACAATCCTATCTATAAGATCTCCTAGGTGTGGAACTTGTGAAGATGAACTTCCTCTCATAGACCCCATATATGAAGAGGATGAAGATGAGATAGTGAAGGATGCCTCTGAGAAGAGTGAAGAAAAGCATTACAAGAAGAAAGAACTTGATCAGAAAAGGCCAAGAGGAAGTCCAAGAAGGCTCAAGAGATCAAGGCCACCTTTAACTCTATGCAGAAACAAGTCTTTATCTCTGTAGGATTTAAAGTGGTTAAGGCTGAAGACACAAACCTGAACTTTAGTACCAGGAGTTCTTGTTCATGTTCAAATCATCCTAACAACATTAAGAAGGCTGACCAGTTGTGTACTACTACTACACAACCTGAACCATCCAACTCCAAATGCAGCTCTCACCTTAAAAGAATTACCACATCATCTGCAAAGATGAAGATGGAGAAGGAAACTGATTAAGCTCAGCCTTGTTCTCAAAGAAAGATTCTCAAGATGAAGAAGATGAACTGTGTTATGTGTGGTAGTACTTCTCATCTTGCTAAGGATTGTCTCTACATTCAAAAAGTACTGTCCATATGATTAAAAAAGAATCTTCTGAGAGTTTAAAGAAGAAGAAGGCTTCGGAAGGAAATTCTTTTCCTTTCGGAATCTCCAAAATGAAGGAGAAAACAAGTGGAAAGTTGCCTTCGGAAGAAAATTTGGTCTCGGAAGAAAGGAATACTTTCGAAGCACTGAAGCCTGCTGCAGTGTTAGCAAGATCTTCCGAAGGTTCAGTCATCAAAACTTCCGAAGTTATCAAAACTTTCAAAGTTATCAAAACTTCAGAAGTAATAAAGGTCAAGTCTAAGCTTCCAAAGGTGGCGTGAAAGACAAAGAAAGACTAAGTGACTGAAAGTTCTTCATCAACATCAGTAAATGATCCTCAAAACATGACAATAGGATTAATTACTATTGCATTGTCCTCTACTTCTTTTTATGAGCCCAAGACCAATAAGGCTTGGCTTTCCAAATGTAACTAACCATCTCTTTTGTGCAGGAACAACTCAAGATAAACAAGAATGTATGGATCATTGATAGTGGCTGTTCTGTTGGATTTTATGCCTAAGACACATAGAACATTAATGTGGTTAGTACGTTATGATCCAAGTCGGGTCATACCCAATAGCAAGTTTGGCGAACACCAATATGTATTTTATTGATGATATGATTATGCAATTAAATAATTACACCAATTTTGAAAATATATTTTCTAAATAAATTGTATGTGAGAAGAACAACTTATAAGGATATTTTGTTCATGGACATTATTTATATTGTTATTTAAGTTTGTTAAATAACATCAAATAATAATAGTGTGTTTAAGTTATATATTTAAAAGGTTAATTATATAACTAATAATATAACTAGTTCACAAATTAAGTGGGTGTTTAAAATGGGGGGGAACCCATTTTAAACAAAGTTTTTGGCCGCCCCTTTAGGGGCATGTTTGGTCTTTTTGTTGCCTTGAAATCACACCCCACTTGAACTAGTCACACACTCCATCTTTTGACTCTCTCTCATACATACAAGAACCAAACTTTTCTCTCTAGTTTTTTTAAAGAGTTCTTAGCTGAAAATCGGATTTTCAGCCCTCCTTGGTTCGTTTTTGGTGGAGAAATCCTAGCAACAAGGTGTTTGCTTGATGCTTGTGGGTATGGAAGCTTGAGAACACCTTTCCTTGGTGTTTTGGTCATTCAACAACCTCATTCTCTTCATCCAAATTCGTTTTTCTGCAGCTCTACAAAAGGTAGTTTGTAGTGTTGCTTTTGGTTGTTTCTTTTTCTTGATATCTAGTTCATACACATATAAATGATCACAAATGGTAAGCTCAACATTGAGAAGGTAAACTTTGTCAAGGAGCTTGGATACAATCTTTTGAGTGTATCTTAATTTTGTGATCAGAGTCATAACATGCTCTTTCTTGAGCATGAGTGCATTGTTCTCAGACCCAGGGTGAGTATTCCTTATGAGCATATCCTGCTCAGAGCCCCTAGGAAAGGGAACATGTACAAGATGGATTTGCAAGAAACATCTCCCTCAAAAGAAGTTTCATGCTTTCTATCTAAAGCAAATAGTGGTGACTCTTTCCTCTGGCATAAAAGAATGTGCCATGTAAACTTTAAAAACATGAATAAATTAATTAAGAATGACTTGGTAACTGGAATGCCAAAGAAATAGTTTACAAGTGATGACCACTTTGTTGCATGCCTCAAAGGGAAGCAACACAAGGTATCTCACAAGCCAAAGGAAGGAAATTCCATCACTACACCCTTACGCTTATTACATATGGATCTCTTTGGCCCCACCAGGGTAATGAGTCTAGGAAGGACCTCTTATTATTTGGTGATCACAGATGATTTTACAAGGTTCACTTGGGTAGTACTAAGGTTGAGACCCCTGAGATTGTAAATAATTTCATCTTAAAGATTCAGAATCAATGTGATCACAAGGTCAAAACCATAAGATGCGATCAAGGAATTGAATTCAAGAACCAAATCCTTGATTCATTTTGTGATGAAAAGGGTATCACAAGACAATATAATGCTCCCAGGACTCCTCAGAAAATGGTGTTGCTGAGAGGAGAAATAGGACAGTAATTGAAGCTGCAAGAACTATGTTGTCTGACTTTAAACTGTCCATCACCTTCTGGGCAAAGGCAGTGAACATTGCGTGCTATGTGCAAAATAGAGTTTAGTAGTTAAGACATATGGTAAAACTGCTTATGAACTTTGGCATAAGAGGAAACCTTTCATTGGTTTTCTCAGTTCCTTTGGATGTCCTTGCATCATCTTGAATACCAAAGATCAAATTACCAAGTTTGAAGAGAAATCAGATGATGTACATTTTATTGGACACTCCTCTAAAGCTAAGGCTTATACAATATACAATCTCAAAACTAGAGTAGTTGAAGAGTCAGCTAATGTGACTTTCAATGAGCACACTACCAGTGTGAAAGATTTTGGTCCTGATTGGCTATTTGATCTTGATTTGGTAACCAACTGTTTTAACAAATCTTATGAGCATGTTTCAGGATCTATAGATATACTACCTACAAGTGATCCTGATCCAAGATTTGAGCTGAGAAGACCATCAAGCTATACTATTTCAGCTCCAGTTGTAACTAATCCTGCAAATGAAGTTCCTATCAGCACAACAATGACATATTCAGCTAATACATCTGAGGTGCCTTCAAATTCCAGCTCAAATGCACAACACTCAAATCAAGGAGCTTCAGAAGTGGAAAGCAATAAAGGTGGTGACAGTGAACAAGAGTTTCTTGATGCTGATAACCACTGCAGGATTGGTTTTTGTCACTTAACACTTTGTTTTCTCTCAATCTCACTTGAATCACACTTGGTTTCGATGATGCAGAATCCATTCTAAGAGTTGATAATAATATACTAAGTAACTAAGAACACAAGAAGATAATTTTCAAGGTACTTGTATATAGTACTTCTCAACTCAAAGTATTACAAGACTCTTACAAGCATATTACATAAGTTACAATGAGAAACTATATATCTAGATCCTACAGTCGGATATACTTTGATACCAATTGGAAACCTATGACTAAAGCAAATACTACATTGCTAAAGACAAGGTATCTTAGATAAAATATTATCTAAGATATGGTAGTCATGACATGTCCATGACTTACCTTTTGTTACCAACTAAAGTTAGTAACTGTACCAACTGATAAGGATGAACAGTGAAATAAAGTATGATCAACTACATGGGTGTGGGAAAGCGCCGTGCAGTATCTCAGAGATTTGTAGCGCAGTGTCAGAAGGACCATACTTATGTCCACTGGTTCATAGTCGGTTGTTTCGAAGGTTAGCTGGCTTCGGAAGAACAAGTTCTTTCGAAGCTATTTATACTTCGGAAGAGGCTACTTCTTTCTGAGGCTTGAAACATTCTTCAGGTCTTCATACTTCGAAAGTCATTGTCTTGAATTCTTCTAAGTGTTGAACTTCGAAAGAAAGACTTTGTCTTCGGAAGTTGGAGTTTCTCTTCGAAAGCTCCTTCAGACTTGAGCTTTGGAAGCTCAGCTTTTACCTTCGGAAGTTCTTTATTTGCCTTTGGAAGTTCTTTATTAGTTGCACCAACCTTACTTGATCCAACAAACTCCCCCTAGGCTGATGCTACCCAAACTCCACTTGTTTTGCTTCTCAAAACTTTCAGCACCAGGGAAAGAAGGTATTTATCTGTTTTATTTGTTCTTCCCTGATGTTGTTGTGAGAAGTTTGTACAAATCATTCGTTCTAGTCTGTGACTTTGAATGATATGCACCCTCTGTTGTTGCTCTCTGAAGAGAGTTAGTTGACGGGAGCTATACTCATACTCCTATCTAACTATGGACTCAAGTTCAGGACTTTTAACCATTTAAAGGAAGGCTTTGCCTTTGGTTGCTGATCCTTTCCTTTCATCCTTCTCTCTTAGCTTCAACTCCTCTTCTATCTTGGTCCTTGCGGTTAGCTCGGCTAGATGAAGACCGCTCAGATGAATTCTGATGTGAGGAGCTAGCTTAGAGTTGGAGGAGTTGGAGAATGGTTTCTCTGCTAACTCAGCAATGTCAAACCTGCTTAAGTGTAATAGAGATGAGGCATTAAGCCTGTTTATCTCGCCATTCTCTCTCTCAACAACAAAGTTGTGAGAAGAGTCTTCGAACCTCCACTGGATTATATTCTTTCTTGGCATAAGGGGCTGACTTGGTACTCTGTCCCCTTTCTTTGAATCTAGCAGAGTCACCAGCCTTCTTCTTAGCTTCTTCTCCTCTTCAATTAGTGAGTCAGAGTTGACGGCAAAAAGATTTTCAGCCTGGTCCAATGTTTCTCTTGGCGGATCAAGGAATTGTTCTCTAGTGAGAGAACATGAGGAGCCATCGACATAGGTCAACTTAATTGACTCCTCCTCACAAGAGATATCGCTCATAGTAGTACATTTCATGAGCTTCATCTTGATCTTCTTGAATTCCTCTAATGAGAGATGTGTGGAAGGCTGAGAGGATGACTTGGGTGGTTGTTGGGTAGGTGTTGATGTTTGGATTCTGGGGAGTGTTTTGGGTTTGAGGATGGGTAGTTAAGGTGGTTGTGGTAAGGAAGAGGGTAAAAATGATGGTGTGGGTTTAGGGGTGTAAGGCTTAGAGGTTGGCTCAGTTTTGATGGGGAAAGGGAAAGGAGTTGGTTCAGGTTGAGGTTGGGGTTGTGGTGTTGGTCTGGAAGTCATCCCCTATACTCTCCGGTACATCTCTTTCCTTCTTCATGCACGAATGTCAGCCTTGATGTCACTGACATGTCGCTACAGGGTCTTCTCAGACATAGGACCCACCTACCTTCTAGATAAGCCATGAGCTTGGAGATAGTCTTTCATCCAGGCTTTGTCTCCTAGCTTCTTGACTGCAACAAGTCCAGCTTCTTCCTCCTCCTTCTTCCTCTCTTTCAGTTTCTCCTTTGTATCCTTCTTTCTCTCTTTCTCCATTTGATCTTGCTCTTCTTAAAAAGCTACAAGATCATGTCATTGTTGTGAGGAGTTAGTTCCTCAAGAGAGAATCCCGTGGAGTTTAGGAAAGTTATCCTTCCACTCCTCAGCTGCTGGTCAACTTCTTCTTTCTTTCTCCTCCTTTCTTCCTCCAAGGCCAACCTTGCTGCTTCTTCTTTTTGCTAAATCTGCAGTAGAGTTGCCTTTTCTAACTCAATTAGCTCCTATAATGGTAGCAGGAGCACACCTTCACTGACAGCTCCAAGATTGTCAAGCCTGTCAATGATTACCACCCTCTTCTTATTATTGATAGCCTCCTGGTTGGCTGCAATTGCTTTACTACTTGCAGCTAGCAACTTCCCAGTTGGGAGTGTACATTTTCTTTTCAGTTTTTCCAACCTTTCTTCTTCCATTAGTTCTTCCACAATCATCTTCCTTTTCCTTTGGTGTCTTCAGAAGCTTTAGACTTTGGAGGTTCTTGAGTAGGAATTTTAGGTTGAGAGGTGGTGATAGGAGCAAGAGATAGTGATGATGTTTGAGTGAGGGGTTGGCTAAGAAAGTCATCCCTATTGACCTCAGATGCTAGTTCAAGAATTATATTTGTGACAACTAGATCATCGGATAGAGAAAACAACCCTTCCATAGCTTCAATCTTAGCTTCGAAAGTTTGAAATGGTTATTCTGAGGCTTTGACTTCAGCTTTGAAAGTCTGTGGGATTGCACTTTTTGTCCCAACTGTTTTAGTTGCTGGGCCATCAGTCCTCATTTCCCATTCGAATTCAATCTTAGGTTCAACTTGGACCTTAGGTTGACCAACTTCTTGGACAGCGGTAGAAGGTGCATTCAACCTCTGAAGCTCCTCAGCTCCAAAGTACACCACAGCAACATCAGGGCTTGGCTGTTCAATGGAAGATCCTATAAGGAAC
Source organism: Flaveria ramosissima (assembly GCA_025215565.1). Classification (NCBI taxonomy): domain Eukaryota; kingdom Viridiplantae; phylum Streptophyta; class Magnoliopsida; order Asterales; family Asteraceae; genus Flaveria; species Flaveria ramosissima. The sequence continues at coordinate 53,921 of JACVEC010000064.1, read as the reverse complement.
TTGGAAAAGAACATGTTTAGATCATTAAGCATCCTTGGGTCCATTTGAATGAAAATTGGAGGAGGCTCAGAGAAAACTAAAGCTTGTTGAGCAGGATACCTTGAAGACAGAGTTGAAAGTGCTAGACTTTATGGTTCCTCATCTGTTTGTCTCTGAACACTCTCCCCCTTTTTGGTAGCATCATCTTGAGAGCTTGATGAGCTAGAGGAAGAGGTCAAGGAGACCTAAATAGGTACATGCCTAACAGATCTCTCAATCTGTTTCTCAGCTAGTTTGGCCTTGAGACTTTCAATTTCAAGTTGCTGAGTGGCAGACCTATCCTCTAAAGTCTTAACCCTGGATTCAAGGTTTGAGACTTTAGAAAGTAGGTCTCGAATGGTGAGTTGCATACTTCCCTCATCTTCTTTTGAAGAATCATAGGGAGATGAGGTAACATACCTGGTATGTTTATCCTCACCACCAGATGTGGTTTCTTGGCACCCTGGTTTCTCTTTCCTAATGATGTCTCTTTCAGAGTCATCAAAGGGCATGGTTGCCGTAGATTCAGTCTTAGAGATTACCACTGTCTTGAAGGTCCAATGAGGCTCCTTTAGTAGTGGCAGCTGAATCTACATGAGTCCCCTTCACATTAGTGGGACTCACCTCAGTTTGGGCTTGCTGATAGCGGCTAGAGATAAGAGATCTCTCTAGGCTCAGTTGATCCTTGAGAGGGTGTTGTGGATAACTTCATTTCCATAAAGAGACATAATCTCCTCATCAGTTCCAATAAGTAGGTCAGTAAAGGTGTAGGACCGGTGAAGGGTATGCACTTATAACACAACAACACAAAGAGGAGAGTTGATTAGAACACTTAACAGATCAAATAGGGAACTGGTTAACTCTTAGTGAAAGATGGTAAGAACACAAGTAAATATGAGACAGAACAAGATGGCAAACAACACAAGTGATTGGTTTCAAGAATGCTGTATATTGATTCTCAAGTTCTATTACAAATGTTACAAAGCATACAATAAAAGTTACAAGTACTTGAGATACTTTATACTACATCCTACAGCCGGTCATACTTTGAAAGCCAGCTGGATACAATTGACTAGACAACTACAAAATCAAATGTAGAGTCAAAAGGCAGATTTGCCTTATGACTAGTGACTATGACATGCCATAGCTCACATCCTAATATATTACAAAAAGAATAAAAGTACATAAAGTAGAAAGCACACACTCAAGACCTCAATGTACAAATACCAAAAGCATGGACTTTTTCACCAACTCATATAAGTTGGTGACTTTACAGAGTTGCAGCAGAAATGTGTTCCAGCTTTATGGTAAAGTACATCAGATAACAACATGTCTCTATAGTCTTCGGAAGAAATCTGTCTTCACTCTTTGGCTTCGGAAGACTTTGTCTTTGAAGCTTCAGAAGACTTCACTTTTGGCTTCGGAAGATGTTGGTCTTGGCTTTGGAAGATTTTACACTTATAATATTTCTAGTGCTTGGTGTAAAACTTCCGAAGCATTTCTACTTCTGTTCTTCAGTGCATGCATGCAGAGAGACTTTGGATGTTTTGTCTGCATCAGACTTATAGGAATCCTTACAAACTCCCCCTAGGCTGATGCTACCAAAACATTTGAAGATCTTCAATTGTTGACAATCCTCATAATGATGATGACCATGCCCTTCTTCATCAGATGGTCAGGATCACTCAGACTCTCATAATATCTTCTCATATCAAAGAGATCATGCAGAGGTAGGTTGAATAAGTCTTGCCATGTGTAGACATTCTCAACACCTTGATCTCTGATCACATGCCATCTTTCTAGATTAGTTGTGAAGGTCCAGGATAAGATGGGTCTCTCAGCTGCAAGAGGAGCGACATGAATTGGAGTTGATTGGGCTGCCTCTTCATGCACTTTCTCAGTTGATCTGACTCAGCCTGAGGTGTAGAGGTGGATGATGGGAGTGGTTTCACTTCCTCCTGTATGGGTAAGTGTATGGGGGCCTGCACAGACTCAATAGCTTGAGCAGGGGTTCGTTTGGATTTTCTATGGTAGGTGAGGGTGATTTGTGGTCTTTTTGGTGGTTGGGAGGTAGAAGGTGTGGGTTCAACACTAGCTTGTGTTGCTAGGTTGTCACCTTGAGCAATGAGCTCTAACATTTTTGGGACAAGGGTTGTTTCTACCCCTGAGAAGCCTGCAGTTGGCTTCTTCATAATTTTAAAGATGCCGGGCTTCATGTGTCCCAATTTAAGAATATTATCTGTTTCCCTCAACTGTGAGCCCAGTTCACAGTTGAGAATATGTTGAACATATCTAGGAAACATATAATACTCTAAGGAGTCCAAGGTAGCAAGCAAACTTGTATATACAAACTGAGAGTACCTGAACTTGACCACTTGAACCATTCCATGCACTATGAAGGAGAGATCCTCAGGAATCTGGTCCCACCCTCCATGCTTGTTTGACAAGCTGTGGATAACCACATGAAGCAGGTATTTCCACTGGGATGAGACCTTTCCTTTCCTGAAGGTCTTTACAGAGAAATCTCCTTCATAGCCCATCTGCTCAAAGAAATGATTTACATCTTCCTTTGGGAAGGACAACTCACCTTCTTCATCATCTAGCTGCAAGTGAGTGTTGATCATGGCCGGAGTGATGAAGATTGTCCTCCCTTGCACTATGGCAGACAGTGCCTTCTCCCTATCCATAATGACCTCTTGGCAGGTCTTCCAGAATTCAAGCAGATGATCCTCATAGAGAGTAGGATCAATGGTTAGGGAGGTGAAGTAGTTGGATAGATCTAAGAAACAACAAATCTCTGAGAAACTTTTATCTTTCTCAGAGCTTAACAGAGCAACCTTGTTGTGTTGCCTGTGAAGTTGCATGGAGAAATCTGGGTTGTTTCTGCGGTTTAGGTTGGCCATTTGAGAAGCTTAAGGATGAAGAAAGATGAAGAACAAAGGCGGTTTGGGAGAATTTACGTTTAAGTAATAGTGTAATTGAAGAAAATAGTGAAAGAGGGGGGGAACCGTTGGGTATTTATGTGAAAAGGATTTGAGACAAAGTTAATGAACGATGATAAACTTTGAAATTCGGATGTCGGTCCCACCTCTGAAAAGTAGTTTACTTTTTCCCAAAAAGTAGTTTTCTTGGAAGTCGAGAAATCTTCCGAAGTTTATTTGCTTCGGAAGTTCTGAAGAAAAAGCTTCCGAAGGCAAATTGGCTTCGGAAGAAATTTCAAAAGTTTTTAAGAATTTTGCTTCGGAAGATAATTAACACTCAGAGATTTTTTATTCTAAGGAGAATAAAAACTTCCGAAGGTAAATTGCTTTAGGAAGAAACTTGTTCTTGGAAAACATACAGGGTAATTAAGTTGATTTTAAGCTTCGGAAGATATTTCAGAAATTTCTTCCGAAGGTAAAATTACTGAAGCAGTTATTTGTTTACTAAGACGTAAATTTCTTCTGAAGGTAATTTTAAATCTTCCGAAAAGAAAAGAGATCAAAATTTTCAAAAATCTAAGAAATATCTTTTGAAAAGATTTTTCTTCCAAAGAAAACAAATGTTTATGAAGGTGATAAAATAGACAACTTAGGACACACAGGTTTTAGAAATAAATATGATTAAGTTTTAAGAAAAGATATTTAAAGTTAATCATCCCTATAGCTGATACAAGATATTTAAATCTCTTCTCATCAAAAGCTTTGGTGAACAGATCAGCATATTGTACATTTGTGTTAACTTTGACTAGTTTGATTAATCCCTTTTCAAACTTATCTATAATCAACTGATACCTGATATTGATATGCTTTGTCCTTGAGTGCTGCACATGATTTTATGTGATTGAGATAGCACTGTTGTTGTCTATGTGGATGGAAGTCTCCTTGAAGTTGAATCCATAGTCCAGCATCTGATTTTGAATCCAAAGCACTTGAGCACAGCAGCTTGCAGCAGCAATGTATTCAGCCTCAGCAGTTGATGCAGACATACAAGATTGTTTCTTACATTGCCAAGAGACTACTCTTCCACCAAGAAATTGACATCCCCCTAATGTAGACTTTGCAGTCATGTTGCAACCACCATAGTCGCTATCTGTATAAGCATACAAATTAAAGTCAGAATTCTTTGGATACCAAAGGCCAAGTGATGAAGCACCTTTGAGATATCTTAAAATTCTTTTGACAGTGACCAGGTGTGTTATCTTGGGGTTGGCTTGATATCTTGCACAAATGCATGTAGCAAACATGATATCTGGCCTGCTAGCTGTGAGGTACATAAGAGACCCAATCATTGCCCTGTAGAGATGCTCATCAACACAATCCCTCTCAAGATCAGGTCCAAGGGAGTGATTTATGGCTATGGGTGTCTTAGCAACCTTACAGTCAGTCATGTTGAACCTTTTAAGTATGTCTTGTACATACTTTGACAGACTTATGAAGATTTCATTGTCAACTTGCTTCACTTGAATTCCTAGAAAGAAATTGAGTTCCCCCATGGCACTCATTTCAAACCTGTCCTTCATCAGCTTCTCAAAGTCATTGTAGAGCTTTGGTTTAGTTGACCCAAAGATAATGTCATCTACATATACTTGAACTAGCATTATGTCATTTCCTAGTTCCTTTGATTAATAGAGTTCCATTTATAGTACCTCTTTTGTAGCCATGTTGACAGAGATACTGAGATAAAGTCTCATACCACTTCCTTGGTGCTTGGTGCATCCTATAAAGAGCTTTATCAAGATTGTAGACATAATCAGGATGATTAGGATCTGCAAACCCAGGTGGTTGTCTGACATACACCTCTTCATCAATCACCCCATAAAGAAAAACACACTTGACATCAGGTAGGTAGACCTTGAAGTTCTTGGATGCAACAAAAGCTAGGAATATCCTAACCGCTTTAAGTCTTGCTACAGGAGCTAAAACGTCTGTGTAGTCAATTCCTTCTTCTTGAGTATACCCTTGAACAACTAGTCTTGCCTTGTTCTTGATGACAAGTCCTCTATCATCCTTCTTATTCCTAAAAACCCATTTGGTTCCTATGGTAGTCTTCCCTTGAGGAAGAGGACATAGATTCTAAACCTTTTGCCTTTTGAATTGAAGCAGCTCCTCTTGCATAACTTTAACCCAACTTCCATCCTTTAGAGCCTCATCAATTTTCTTTGGCTCTATCTGGGACAAGAAACAAGAGTGAAGACAAACATTTGCTTCGTGGGTTTGTCCTCTTGTTCTCACCCCTGAATCAACATCTCCAATGATGTTTGTGGTAGGATGAGACTTGTGGATCCTTAGCTAAGGGATCACAACAAGTTGCTTAGACAGATCTAAATTTGAAAAATTCTGATCTGGTAAGAAAGATTCACCCTCCACATCAGCACACTTATCAAGATTGACTTGATCCAATGAGTGTGTGACATCATTGATGTTGTCTTCAATGGAGTGGTTATCAGCATCAAGAAATATCTGATCACTTTCACCACCACCATTTTCTCCAACATTTGAAGCTCCTTCCTCTGAGTTTTATGCCTCTAAGCTGGAATTTGAAGGCACACCAGAAGTATCCACAGGATTTGTCATTGATGTGCTGGTAGAAGCTTCATTTGCAAGATTAGTTACCACTGGAGCTGAAGATGTGTAACTTGAAGGTCTTCTTAGCTCAAATCTTGGGTCAGGATCACCTGTAGGTAGTATATCTGTAGATCCTGAAACATTCTCACAAGATTTGTTAAAATAGTTGGTAACTAAATCAAGATCAAATAACCAATCCGGACCAGAACCTTTCACACTGGGAGTGTGCTCATTGAAAGTCACATTGGTTGACTCCTCAACTACTCTAGTTCTGAGATTGTATACTCTATAAGCTTTAACTTGAGAAGAGTATCCAATAAAGTGTCCATCATCTGATTTCTCAGCAAACTTGGCAATTTGATCTTTGGTATTCAAGATGGTGCAAGGACATCCAAATGACCTAAGAAAACCAATGAAAGGTTTTCTCTTATGCCAAAGTTCATAAGGAGTCTTACCATGTGTCTTAACCACTAAAACTCTGTTTTGCACATAGCAAGCAGTGTTCACTGCCTCTGCCTAGAAGGTGATGGGCAGTTTAGAGTCAGATAACATAGTTCTTGCAGCTTCAATCAGTGTCCTGTTTCTCCTCTCAATAACACCATTTTGCTGAGGAGTCCTGGGAGCACTATATTGTCTTGTAATACCTTTTTCATCACAAAACGTATCAAGGATTAGATTCTTGAATTCAGTTCCTTGATCACATCTTATATTTTGACCTTGTGATCACATTGATTCTCAATCTTTAAGATGAAATTCTTCAGAATCTCAGGGGTCTCATCCTTAGTTCTAAAAAGGAAGACCCAAGTGAATCTTGTTAAGTGATTTGTGATCACCAAACAGTAAGAGGTCCTTCCTAGACTGATTACACTGGGGGGCCAAAGAGATCCAAATGTAATAAGTGTAGGGGATTCATGATGAAATCTCTTTCCTTTGGCTTGTGAGATACCTTGTGTTGCTTCCCCTTCAGGCATGCAACATAGTGGTCATCACTTGTAAACTCTTTCTTTGGTATTTCAGTTACAAAATCATTCTTAATTAATTTATTCATGTTTTTAAAGTTTACATGGCATATTCTTTTATGTCAGAGGAAAGATTCATCATTATTTGCTTTAGACAGAAAGCATGAAACTTCTCCTGAGGGAGATATTTCTTGCAAGTCCATCTTGTACATGTTCCCTTTCCTGGGGGCTCTGAGCAGGATGTGCTCATGAGGAATGACCACCCCGGGCTTGAGAACAATGCACTCATGCTCAGTGAAAGCATGTTATAACTCTGATCATAAAATTAGGATACACTCAGAAGATTGTACCCAAGCTCCTTGACAAAGTTTACCTTCTCAATGTTGAGCTTACCATTTATGACCTTGCTCCTTCCTGTAATGTAACCTCCTGCATCTCCTCCAAATGCAACTGGTCTTCCATCAATTCTTTCAAACTTTTGGAGTAGTGACCTATTGCCTATCATGTGCCTGGAATAACCACTGTCAATGATCCATACATTTTTGTTTGTCTTGAGCTGTTCTCGCACAAAAGAGATGGTTAGTTACATTCAGAAACCCAAGCCTCATTGGTCTTGGGCTCATCTAAAGAAGTTGAAGACAATGCAACAGTAATTGATCCTATAGTCATGCTAGAAGGATCATTTGCTGATGTTGATGAAGAACTTTCAGTCACTTGATCTTTCTGTGAGTTCCACACCACATTTGGAAGCTTAGACTTGACCTTCAATACTTCGGAAGTTTTGGTGACTTCGGAAGTTTTGATGACTGGACCTTCGGAAGACCTTGCTTTCACTGCAGCAGGCTATAGTGCTTCGGAAGTATTCCTTTCTTCCGAGACCAAGTTTTCTTCCGAAAGCAAGTTTCCACTTGTCTTCTTCTTCATTTTGGAGCTTCCAAAGGAAACAAATTTTCCTTCCGAAGCTTGCTTCTTCTTTTCCAACTCTTAGAAGTTTCTTTCTTGGTCATGTGGAGAGTACTCTTTGGATTGTAAACATAATCCTTAGCAAGATAAGAAGTGCTCCCACACATAACACAACCCATTTTCTTCCTTCTAGGAGTTTTCCTTTTTGAACAAGGCTGAACTTGATCACTTTCCTTCTCCATCTTCATCTCTGTAGATGCTGTGGCAGTTCTTGTGGGGATGGAACTACCTTTGGAGCTGGATGGTTCAGGTTGTACAGCAGTGGTGCATAACTGATCAGTCTTCTTCTTGATGATGGGATGATTAAGACATGAACTAGAACTCTTATTGGTGGAGTTCAAGTTGGTGTCTTCAGCTTTCACCACTTCAAATCCTGCAGAGATGAAGACTTGTTTCTGTGCAGAATTGAAGATGGCCTTGATCTCATGAGCCTTTTTGGACTTTGTTTTGGCCTTCCTGATTATGTTCTTTCTTCTTGACTTGGTCATCCCAACAGCTTTGCTCTCCTCAGAGGGATGATGACCTTCTTAGAATGCTCTTCTTCACTCTTCTCAGAACCATTCTCCACCATCTCGTCTTCATCCTCTTCAGTCACAGGTTCTATGAAGGGAAGCTCATCTTCACAAGTTCCACACCTAGGAGATGTTACAAACAAAATTGTATGTAGAGGAGCTATCTCACAAGATCCTAGACCAGGGTTATTTTGATAACAAACTTTTGCATGCAAGGATGAGGATATTATGTTCTTGAAGGTCTCTTCTTCAAGAACACATTTTTCTGCCTTGGCTTGCAGATGACAAGCTCAGTCTGGCATTCAGTTAACTTAGTAATGAGGTCTTTGATCTGAGTCCTGTAGTTTGTATGTTCATGTTTAAGAGTTAAAATGGTTTTCTCTAAGTCCTCTATCTTTAGTTTATAATAATTTTCAGCTCTTTTAAAATAAGCTTTTAAGATATTTAAGGACTCAAGATCAGATTTCATATCTAAGTTATAGGACCTGTATCTATTGACCTTAGCAATGCATTCAGGAGTACAAAGATGTTCCACTACCTTGGCTTCATCGTGGTCTGCCATGAGTTCTTGGTTTAGAGATGCATCTTCTACCTGAAAGCTCCAGTCAAAGCCTCCTTTTTCAACAGCAATTGCAGCTTGCTGCTTTGGCTTCTCATTCTAGGAAACTTTCTCAGTGTAGTTTGGTCTGGTGTGTGCTTGGCCACCATTTGTCCTTGGTGCCTTACATTCTCTTGCAAAGTGTCCTATCTGGTTACAGTTGTAACACTTTACTTTGCTTTTATGCAGCCCAAACTTTCCACTGGCTGCATTGCTTGGAAACTTTCTCCCTGTCCTCTTGTAGAACTTCATGGCTTTGTGAGTGAGAAGAGCCATCTGCTGAACTATCTTCATGTACTCCAGATCATCTGGATGGATACAGTCCAAATCTTTAATGGTGAAGAGAAAATAGCATGAGGTTTCATCAGCAGAGACAAAGGCATGAGAAGAACTTGTCTCTTGGAAAGGACTTCCTTAAGTGTAGCTTTCCCTTGGAGTCTCTGGGAAAATGATGAAAGGGCTCTTTTGTGAGTTGTCAGGGTAGCATATAAGATGATGTTGTGGTTTAATGCTTTCCCTTTCAACCATATGGAGGGCTGAACTCAGTTGATTGCTGGAGTTACCAGATGAGTTTTGCATGTTCATCTCTATCTGGTAGCCACTAAGAATACCATACAACTCTGTGAGAGTAAGAGTCTTAAGGTTCTCGGTCCTCTGGATAACAACACAGTAATGTGTCCATTGTTTAGGAAAAGAGGACATAAACTTCCTTACAATGTCCCTGTTCTCAAAAGTTGCTCTAACATCCATTAGAGTATCCACAATCTCAACATACCTGAAGTATTGTTGAGTCATGGTTTCACCTACCTTAGAGGTGAAGTTTTCAAACTGCTGCTTCAGGAGATCCTTCTTGTTCTCCTTTGCTTCAGTAGACCCCTCATACATCAGCTTCAGTGCTTCCCATAGTTTCTTGGCAGTTTTGCACTTCTTGAAGCCTCTGTAGATGGAGTTTGGAAGAGCAATTTGAAGGCTTGTCATGGCTTTAGGATCAATCTCTATTCTTTTCCTGTCTTCTTCAGAGTAATCAACCACAACCTTAGGAATCATACCGACACCAGTAGCAGAATTGGTGCTTGGTATGTAAGGTCCTTTAATAACAAAGTCTCACATCCTGGAGTCTTGAGACTTGATGAAGCCTTCCATTCTTTGACACCAAGTATCATAGTCTTCAGGAGTGATCAATGGAGACTTTGTCATGGTTCCAGTTTCCATATCAGCTTTTGTAATAGCTGCCATTTGAGTTGTTAAGTATTTTGTGTGTGTGAGGGATCTTAATATGGTGAGATCTTATATCAAGAGCCTGAAAAGCTCTGATACCATATGCATGACCGGTGAAGGGTATGCACTTACAACACAACAACACAATGAGGAGAGTTGATTAGAACACTTAACAGATCAAATAGGGAACTGGTTAACTCTTAGTGAAAGATGCTAAGAACACAAGTAAATATGAGACAGAACAAGATGGCAAACAACACAAGTGATTGGTTTTCAAGAATGCTGTATATTACTTCTCAAGTTCTATTACAAATGTTACAAAGCATACGATAAAAGTTACAAGTACTTGAGATACTTTATACTACATCCTACAGCCGGCGATACTTTGAAAGCCAGCTAGATACAATTGACTAGACAACTACAAAATCAAATGTAGAGTCAAAAGGCAGATTTGCCTTATGACTAGTGACTATGACATGCCATAGCTCACATCCTAATATATTACAAAAAGGATAAAAGTACATAAAGTAGAAAGCACAGACTAAAGACCTCAATGTAAAGTTACCAAAAGCATGGACCTTTTCACCAACTCATGTAAGTTGGTGACTTTACAGAGTTGCAGCGGAAAGGTGGTCCAGCTTTTTGGTAAAGTACATCAGATAAAAGCATGTCTCTAAAAGTCTTCGGAAGAAATCTGTCTTCACTCTTTGGCTTCGGAAGACTTTGTCTTTGAAGCTTCGGAAGACTTCACTTTTGGCTTCAAAGATGTTGGTCTTGGCTTTGGAAGGTTTTACACTTAGAATATTTCTAGTGCTTGGTGTAAAACTTCCGAAGCATTTCTACTTCTGTTTTTTAGTGCATGCATGCAGAGAGACTTTGGATGTTTTGGCTGCATCAGACTTATAGGAATCCTTACAAAAGGATATTGAGGTTAAGCCTAATGACTCGGGACTTTGATCAATGTCTAATGGCATTGAGCCTTTAAGAGGGCTGTCCCTTTTTGACTGCTCAGGAAAGTGTAGAGACTCATCCTGAGTGGTTTCAGCTTGGGTTTCCGGCTCATGGGATTGAGACTAAGAAGACTCAATAACCATATTGAGGTCAAATGTGAAGGAAGGTATGACCTCAGACTGAGTGGGAGCCCATGTTTCCACTCTAGTCTTTTTGGATTGAACCAGGGGGACTTGTTCAATTAGAGTAGATTGAACAATGGTTTGTTTGGGACGTCTCTGATAAGTGATTTTAATGGGGTGAGAAGGTACATTTGGCATTGTGAGGTTATTGCTGGTGTGGGTTCATCACCTGTGAGGTTAACAGGGGATGTCACAAGGAGCTATACGCTCAATCATACCTGGAAGCAGCTCAGTGTGTCTTCCGGTGAAGTTGGTGGACATCCTCTTCAGCACTTTGAAGATGGCCGGCCTCATGTGAGGAACAGGCAGAGCAGCTGTACAGACAAGCTTGCTCTGGTCCAACTCATAGTTGATGATGTGCTGAATTAACCGGGGATACATGTAAAATGTTTTCCTTTGAAGGTTCCCATGAAGTTGGTCTGCACAAATCTTGAATAGTTGAAGCAAAGGTCTTTTACCAACCTATGAACTAGGCATCCTAGTTCATATGGGATTTGATCCCATCCCCCATACTTGTTTGACAAGTAGTGAAGGACTATGTGTAGCAGGAACTTCCAATGGTAAGAGAAGTTGAACTTGTACACCGTGGACCTGCTCACATCACCACCATATCCCATTTGGGTATATGTGTCGTCAAGGTCTGATTTGGGGAATAATAAAGGAGAGCCTTCATCATGGAGCTCTAGATGCTCCCTGATGACTTGTTCTGATATGATAAATTCGTGACCACAGATGCTCGACCTCAGAACCCTAAGTCTGTTCTGAGTTTCAATCTGAGCATTCCCCAAAATTCGGCCATATGGTTCGAATAGACAGTGGGGTTAACAGTTAGGGATGTGAAGTAGGTATATTGGGTAGGAAGGAGATGATTTCTGAGAAGTCAGCATCCTTGGTTGAATCAAGGAGTGCGACTTGATTGTGCTGAGGGTTTAGTGCCATTTTGGGGAAAGTTGTAAAGAAATGAGTTTGAATTTGGGTAAACTGGAGATGAAGGAAGCTTTGGGCAGTAAATTTGGTAAAAAGATTAAAGAAGTGAGTCGGGGTTATTTAAATGGGTGAAAAGGCGGTTTTGGTGGTTGGATAAGCTGAAAAGACGGTTTGGGGTAAGATGTGACAGGGGCGGTAAGGTTAAAACCATTAAAATATTCCGACTTCTTTAATAAAATCTTGGCTTTTTACAGAGTAGGGCCCAAAATATTTCCGTTACATAGTAAAATATCTCTTCCGAGTATAAAAACATTTCCACAGGTAATCTTCTTCTGAAGCCAATTCTGAAGGTAAGTTTCTTACTTCCGAGAGTAAAAGGGGCTTTGTGAGTGGAGAAGTTTATAAGCTTCGGAAGTAGATTTGATTCTTCATCAAATGCTTCTTCCGAGACTAAAAATCTTCCGAAAAGAAGATTTCCTTTAGAGAAAATTTTGCTTCGGAAGATATACATGACATCTTCGAAGGGTTAATTCTTCTTCGGAAGAATTTATACTTAGTGAAATATTGAAGAATGACCTTTTGTAACAGGGCTTAGATTGTATTTGACAAAGACAAGACATATTTTGAAAAGGTTTTTCATGGGAGATGGACTAATCAATGTTTATCATCCCAATAGCTATACTAAGATACTTAAATCTTTGTTCATCAAATGCTTTGGTGAACAAATCAGCATATTGTTCATTTGAATCAACTTTGATTAGTTTTATTAAGATTTTTCTCATGAATATCTCTAATGAAATGATACTTGATGTCAATGTGCTTTGTCTTGGAGTGCTTGACTGGATTTTCAGTAATGGAGATAGCACTGTTGTTGTCAATGTGGATAGGAGTACTTATGAAGTTGAATCCATAGTCTATCATTTGGTTCTGAATCCACGGCAGTTGAGCACATCAACTAGCAGTAGCAATATATTCATCTTCAGCAGTAGATGTTGAAACTTGCAGGATCGGGTTTTGTCACTTAACACTTGTAATTCTCTCAAACTCACTTATAATATCACTCAAACAAGATGAAGCAATGCCTGTAACAAGAGTTGATAATAATATAATAAGTAATCAAAGGAACAAGCAGGAGTATTTTCAAGGTACTTGTATATATTACTTCTCAACTCAAGATTGCGAGACACTTACAAGCATAGAACATGAGTTACAATGAGAAACTATATATACTAGATCCTACAGCCGGTTATACTTGATACCAGCTGGAAACCTACGACTAAAGCATATACTACAATGCTAAAGTTAAGGTATCTTAGATAAAGTATTATCTAAGATATGGTAGTCATGACATGTCCATGACTTACCTTTTGTCACCAACTAAAGATGGCAACTGTACTTAACATAAAAGGTAAACAATAGATTAAAGTATGGTCAACTACATGGCTTTTGAGAAAACGCCATGCAGTATCTCAGAGTTTGCAGCGGACTGTCAGACAGACCATACTTATGTCTACTGGATAATAGAAGTGTCTTCCGAAGGTTAACTGGCTTCGGAAGAACAAGTTCTTCCGAAGCCACTTATACTTCGGAAGATGCTTCTATGCTTCCGAGGCTTTAAGGACTTCTTTATACTTTGGAAGTTGACTTTAGAACTTTGTCTTCAAGTCTTGATTCTTCGGAAGTAGCTTCTTTATCTTCGGAAGTTGGAGTTTTCCTTCGGAAGTGTATTTTACACTTAGACTTCGGAAGAGCTCCTTCTTCCTTCGGAAGTCCCATACTTGGCTTCGGAAGTCCTTTGTATGCAGTACTCAAAATCTTCTAAGTGACATGGTTTTGGTTGCAACAGCCTTTCTAGATCCAACAAACTCCCCCTAGGCTGATGCTACCAAAACTTCACTTATTTCTACTTCTTAAAGTTTTCAGCACCAGGGACAACAGATATTTGTCTGTCTCTCTGTTCTTCCCGGAAGTGGTGCTGAGAAGCTTGTACAAGTCATTCGTGGATAGGAGATCCAGTCTATCACTTTGAATGACATGTACCCTTTGTTGTGACCCCCTGAAGAGAGTTAGTTGACGGGAGTTGTAGTCATACTCCCATCTAACTATGGACTCAAGTTCAGGACCTTCAACCATTTGAAGAAAGGCTTTGCCTTTGGTTGCTGATCCTTTCCTTTCCTCCTCCTCTCTCAGTTTTGACTCCTCTTCGACCTTGCTTCTAGCAGTGAGCTCGGCCATGTGAAGGCTGCCTAGATGATTTCTGATGTGGGCAGCTACATCGGAGTTTGAAGGGTTGGAGAATGGTTTCTCTGCTAACTCAGCAATATCAAATCTGCTTAAGTGTAGCAGAGATGAGGCATTCAGCCTGTTAATCTCACCAATCTCTCTCTCAACAACAAAGTTGTGAGAAGAGTCTTCGAACCTCCACTGGACTATCTTCTTTCTAGGTACAAGAGATTGTCTTGGTACCCTATCTCCTTTCTTTGTGTCCAGCAGAGTCACCAGCCTTCTCCTCAGCTTCTTTTCTTCCTCATTCAATGTATCTGAATTGAGGCCAAGGAGTCTTGCAGCTTGGTCCAAAGTTCCTCTTGGCAGATCAAGAAACTCATCTCTTGTGAGGGAACTTGAGGATCCATCAACATAAGTCAGGTTGACTGTATCCTCCTCACAGGAGATGTCGCTCAGAGTAGTGCAGTTGATGAGCTTAGTTTTGATTGCCTTGAATTCCTCCATAGAGAGATGTTTGGAAGGCTGAGGGGATGGTTTGATTGGATGTTGGGTAGGTTTAGGAGTTTGGGTTCTGGGTAAGGTTTTAGGTTGGATGATGGGTAGTTTAGGTGGTTGAGGTGAGGGAATTGGTAGTTGTGATGGTGTAGGTTCAGGGGTGAAGGGTTCAGGTTCAGTTTTGATTGGGAAGGGAAAGGATATAGGTTCAGGTTGAGGTTGGGTTTGGATATTGGGCTGAGAGGTGGCTTTGATGGTCATCCCCTGTCCCCTTCTATACATCTCCTTTCTTCTCCCCGCACGAATGTCAGCCTTGATGTCACTGACATGTCGTTGGAGAGTCTTCTCAAACATTGGACCCACTTGCCTGCCAGAGAAGCCATGAGCTTTAAGATAGTTCTTCATCCAAGCTTTCTCACCTATCTTCTTGGCGGCAGACAGTCCAGCCTCTTCTTCTTTCTTCTTCTTCTCTACCAACTTCTCCCTTGCAGCTCTCTTTCTCTCCTTCTCCATTTGATCTTGCTCTTTGTTAAAAAGCCATAAGATCGTGTGACTATTGTGTGGAGACAACTCCTCTTGAGAGAATCCTCTGGAGAGTAGGAAAGTGATCCTTTCTCTCCTGAGCTGCAGATCAGCTTCTCTTTCTTTTCTCAGCCTTTCTTCTTCCAAGGCCAACCTTGCAGCTTCTTCTTTTTGCTGTCTTTGCAGCAAGGTTGCCTTTTCAAGCTCTATTAGCTCCTCTAATGGTAGCAGGAGTACATCTTCCGAAGCAGCCCCTAGACTGACAAGTCTATCAATTACCTCCACTCTTCTTCTATTGTTGATTGCCTCTTGGTTGGCTGCAGCTGCTTTTGTACTTGCAGCTAACAGTTTCCCAGTTGGCAGTCTTCCTTTCTTTTTAAGCTTCTCCAACCTTTCTTCTTCCTGAAGCTCTTCCGAAGTCATCTTCCTCTTGCCTTTAATGTCTTCGGAAGTGCTAGACTTTGGTGGTTCTTGGATAGAAGATCCAGGTTGGGTGGTGGAGGTAGGAGCTGAGGTTAGTGCAGATGTAATAGCTAGTGGTTGGCTGAGAAAGTCCTCCCTATTAACCTCAGATGCAAGTTCCAGAATTGCATCTGTGACTATTAGATCATCGGAAAGAGAGAATAGTCCTTCCGCAGCAGCAATTTCAGCTTCGGAAGTTTGTGTTGGTTCTTCCGAGGCTTCAAATTGTGCTTCGGAAGCCTGTGAAAACACACCTTCTGTCCCAACTGTTTCAGTTGCTGGGCCATCAGTCCTAGTTTCCCCTTCGAAATCAATCTCAGGTTCCACTTGGGCCTTAGGTTGACCAACTTCCTCAACAGTGGTAGGAGGTGCATTCAACCTCTGAAGCTCTTGAGCTCCAAAGTAAATCACAGACATATCCGGACTGGGTTGTTCAATTAGGGACTCTAAAAGGAACTTGTTGAAGATCCTATTTAGATCCTGAAGCATCCTTTGATCCACTTGAAAAACAACTGGAGGAGGCTCAGGGAAGATGGCAGCTTGTTGTCTTGAGCTCAAAGAAGTAAGAGCTTGACTGATGGTATCCTGTCTTTGGCTTTGTTCCTCAACATTCTCCCCCTTTTTGGTAGCATCATCTTGAGAGGTAGATGAGCTAGAGGAAGAGGTCAAGGAGACTTGAACTGGTACATGCCTAACAGATCTCTCAATCTGTTTCTCAGCTAGTTTGGCCTTGTGACTTTCAATCTCAAGTTGCTGAGTGGCAGACCTATCCTCTAAAGTCTTAACCTTTGATTCAAGGTTTGAGGCTTTAGAAAGTAGGTCTCTTATGGTGAGTTGCATTCTTCCCTCATCTTCTTTTGAAGAATCATGGGGAGATGAGGTAACATACCTAGTATGTTCATCCTCACCACCAGATGTGGTTTCTTGGCACCCTGGTTTCCCTTGCACAATGATGTCTCTTTCAGAGGCATCATAGGGCATGGTTGCCGTAGATTCAGTCTGACTGTCGTTACCACTGTCCTGAGGATCCATTGAGGCTCCTTCAGTAGTGGCAGCTGAATCTACATGAGTCCCTCCACATCAGTGGGACTCACCTCAGTAGGGCTTTGCTGGTGTGGCTAGAGACAAGAGGTTCTCTAGGCTCTGTTGATCCTTAATGGGGTGTTTGTGGATCAATTCATTGCCTTGGAGAGACATAGTCTCTTCACCAGCTCCGGTCAATAGGTCAGTAAAAGAGAAGGAATGAAGACCTAAGGACCCGGGACTTTGATCAATGTCAAAAGGCTTGAGCTGTCCCTTGGTGGCTGCTCAGGGAGTATAGAGACTCACCCTAAGGGCTATCAGCTGGGGTTATGGGCTCATGGGTCTGAGACTGAGGAGACTCAAGACCCATTGAGGTCAATAGTGAAGGATTGGGGGACCTCTGGCTGAGTGGGAGCCCCTTGTTCCACTCTAGCCTTTTGGTTTGAAGAGAGGGGCTTGTTCAATCAGAGTAGATTGAACAAGGGTTCGTTTGGTACGTCTCTGATAGGTGACTTTTATTGGAGGAGAAGGTAGATTTGGAATGGTGAGGGTAGTTGCTGGTGTGGGTTCATCACCTGTGGGGATAACAGGGATGTCACCAGGAGCCATTGGCTCAATCATACCTGGAAGTAGTGCGGTATCCCTTCCAGTGTAGTTGGTAGACACTCTCTTCAAAACTTTGAAGATGGTCGGCCTCATTTGAGGAGCAGACAGAGCAGCTGCACAGACAAGCTTACTCTGATCTAGCTCGCAGTTGATTATGTGCTGTAGAAATCTGGGATACATAAGAATGTGTCCCTTTGCAGATTTCCCATGAGGTTAGTCAGCACAAACCTGGAGTAGTTGAAGCGCAGCCTTGTACCAACCCATGAACTAGGCACCCGAGTTCATAGGGAATTTGATCCCATCCCCCCGGATTTGTTAGATAAGCAGTGAAGAACCACATGTAGCAGGAACTTCCACTTGTAGGAGAAGTTGAATTTGTAGACTGTAGACCTGCTTACATCTCCACCGTATCCCATTTGGAGATAAGAGTTATCTAACTCAGACTTGGGGAATTCCGTCGGTGCGCCTTCATCATGGAGCTCAAGATGCTCCCTGATGATTTGTTCAGTAACGACCAACTCTTGGCCACAAACACTTGACCTGATAGCACGAACCCCATTTAGGGTTTCAACCCGACTATTTGCCAGAATTCGGACATTTGGTTGGTGTAAATGGTAGGGTTTACAGTCAGTGCTGTGTAGTATGAAGATTGGGCTAAGAAAGAGATAATATCAGAGAAGTCAGCATCCCTTGAAGAGTCAAGGAGTGCGACCTGGTTGTGCTGAGGGTTTTTAGAGCCATTGAGAAAGATAGCAGAGGAAAAGTTCTTGAGAGAGGTAAATTGGAGAAGAAGAAAGCTTTTAGGGCAGTGAATTGGTAAAAAGAGTGTAAGTGATTAACCGGAAGTATTTAAATGGGTGAAATGGCGGTTTAAAGGGTGGTTTGGATAAGATGATGTGAGGGTTCAGAGGATGATGTGACAGGGGCGGTAAGGTTAAGCCATTTAAATAATCCGACATCATTAACAAAATCTTTACTTTTTACAGAGTGGGGCCCAAAAGATTTCCGTTACACAGTAAATCCTTCTTCCGAGTATAAGGTATTCCGAAGGTAAAGTTCTTCCGAAGGCAAATGTACTCCGAAGGTAAATAAATTGCTTCCGAAGATACATGTTGCTTTCAAGTGGAGAGTATTAAGTGCTTCGGAAGTAGATCTGAGATTACCTCAATCGCTTCTTCCGAGACTTAGTACACTTCCGAGAAGAAAATTATCCTATGAGAAATTGCTTCGGAAGTTATGCTAGATATCTTCCGAAGGCAAGTTTCTCTTCGGAAGAACTTATACTTAGTTAAATAAGAAAGGATCTTTTGTAACAGGGCTTAGATTGTATTGACATAAGACTTTACATATTGAAAAGGTTTTCAATTGAGATTAACTAGTCAATGTTTATCATCCCAATAGCTGTAATAAGATACTTAAATCTTTGTTCATCAAATGCTTTGGTGAACAAATCAGCATATTGTTCATTTGAATCAACTTTGATTAGTTTGATAAGATTTTTCTCATGAATATCTCTAATGAAATGATACCTGATGTCAATGTGCTTTGTCTTTGAGTGCTTTACTGGATTTTCAGTGATGGATATAGCACTGTTGTTGTCAATGTGGATAGGAGTGCTCATGAAGTTGAATCCATAGTCAATCATCTGGTTTTGAATCCACAGCAGCTGAGCACAGCAACTTGCAGCAGCAATGTATTCAGCTTCAGCAGTTGATGTAGAGACACAGGATTGCTTTTTGCATTGCCATGAGATGATCCTTCCACCAAGAAATTGACATCCACCTGATGTTGATTTCTTGATGTTGCAGCCACCATAATCACTGTCAGAGTATCCATAGAGATTAAAGAGACCTAACTTAGGTGCTCCTTTGAGGTATCTGAGGATTCTCTTGACAGCAATTAGGTGAGACACCTTTGGAGCAGCCTGATATCTTGCACAAATGCAGGTTGCAAACATGATATCAGGTCTACTTGCTGTGAGATACATCAGAGAACCAATGATTGCTCTATACTGATGTTGATCAGTATCCTCCCCCTCAGAGTCAGGGCATAAATCATGGTTTCTGGGTATGGGTGTCTTTGCTGCTTTACAATCCTTCATATCAAATCTCTCTAAGATATCATTGACATACTTAGATTGATTGATGAAAAACCCTTCCTTCAGTTGCTTTACCTGAATTCCAAGGAAAAAGTCCATTTTTCCCATAGAACTCATTTCGAACTTCTTCTTCATAATGCTCTCAAAGTCTTTGCACATTTGGTCATTTGAAGAACCAAATATGATGTCATCGACATAGACTTGAACTAGCAAAATGTCTTTCCCAGACTTTCTGATAAAGAGAGTCTTGTCAATGGTTCCTCTAGTATAGCCATTCTTCAGAAGAAATTGAGACAATGTCTCATACCACAGCCTAGGTGCTTGGTGCAGCCCATATAGAGCTTTATCCAATTTGCACACATAGTTTGGATGCTGTGGGTCTTCAAATCCTGGAGGCTGGCATACATAGACTTCCCTATCTATATCCCCATATAGAAAGGCACACTTGACATCAAGCTGGTAGACAGTGAAATTCTTGGATGCAGCATAAGCAAGGAAGATCCTAACTGCCTCAAGTCTTGCAACAGGTGCAAAGACATCAGTATAATCAATTCCTTCCTCTTGAGTGTATCCTTGAACCACCAGTCTTGCCTTGTTCTTGATAATCAAGCCTCTGTCATCTCTTTTGTTTCTGAAAACCCACTTGGTGCCTATAGGTACTTGACCAGATGGTAGCGGACATAGGTTCCAAACCTTCTGTCTTTTGAATTGAAGCAGCTCCTCTTGCATTGATTCAACCCAGCTACTATCCTTTAAGGCATCTTCCACCTTCTTGGGTTCCATTTGGGATAAGAAGCATGAGTACAGGCAGACATTCCCATTGTGAGTTTGTCCCCTTGTTCTCACACCCTCAGAGACTTCCCCTATGATGTTTTCAGCTGGATGAGTATTGTGAATTCTAAGTCTTGGAATCACCTCCAGCTGCAAAGATAGGTCCAAGTTGGACATATTTTGCTCTGGAGCTTGAATACTTGGTCCAGCTGTTGTTTCAATCTCATTCAATGAGGACTGATTGAATGAAAGAGAAACATCATCATTTCTTTGCTGTGAAGCATCATTAACAGTTGCCTGTTCCTTCAAAATGCTGCTTCCATCAGCTTGGTGTTGTGTAGGATCACCTGAGGAGACTTGAAGATCATCAGGTGAGTCCCTTGTTGAAGTTCCACTATTTCTTGAAATGGTTATACTGTCAGATCTTTCAATAGTAGGAACTTGATTTGTTGTTCTTGGAGAACTTGGAGCAGGTCTGGGAAGCTCAAATAGTTGATCTTCATCAGA
The DNA here is from genome assembly GCA_025215565.1 of Flaveria ramosissima. Classification (NCBI taxonomy): domain Eukaryota; kingdom Viridiplantae; phylum Streptophyta; class Magnoliopsida; order Asterales; family Asteraceae; genus Flaveria; species Flaveria ramosissima. The sequence goes on along the minus strand of JACVEC010000064.1, from coordinate 33,337 downwards.
ATTGCCTTGAGCACCTGTTCCAGCTGAAACATTCTCACAAGATGGTTTAGAATAGTTTGGAAACAATTCTAAATCAAAAATATGATCAGGGCCATTCCCCCTAACACAAGGAGTGTGCTCATTAACTACAATGTTGGAGGATTCCTCAAATTGTTGGTTTTAATGTTATAAACCCTGTAAGCTTTAGAATGGGAGGAATATCCAACAAAGATGGCATCATCTGACTTTTCAGCAAATTTTGCTAAATTGTCTTTTGTGTTAAGTATGGTACACCTGCTGCCAAAGGACCTTAGAAAGCCAATGAACGGTGGCCTCTTGTTCCATAGCTCATAAGGGGTCTTTCCATGTGGCTTTACTACAAGAACTCTGTTCTGCACATAGCATGCAGTGCTGACTGCCTCTGCCCAGAATGTTAGAGGCAGCTTTGAATCAGCTAACATAGTCCGAGCAGCCTCAATAAGTGTCCTATTTCTCCTCTCAGCAACACCATTTTGTTGAGGAGTTCTAGGAGCACTGTATTGTCTGGCAATCCCTTTTGAGTTACAGAATGAGTCAAGAACAAAGTTCTTAAACTCAGTCCCTTGATCACTTCTAATTATTTTAACCTTGTGATCAACTTGATTTTCTATTTTAAGAATAAAAGATTTTAAAGTTTCAGCAGTTTCATCTTTAGTTCTTAAAAAGAATACCCATGTAAATCTAGTAAAATCATCAACTATCACAAGGCAATATGATTTCCTTCCAATGCTCATTATACTTGTGGGACCAAATAGATCCATGTGCAATAAGTGTAATGGAGTAGTGATAGAGTTAACAACTTTGGATTTATGAGAAGACCTGTGTTGTTTCCCTTTCAGGCAAGCAACACAGTTATCTTTGCAGAAAAATTCCTTTTTAGGCAAACCATGTACCAAGTTATTTTTAGCCAATTTATTCATTGTCTTAAAATTGACATGACACATTCGTTTATGCCACAGTGTTGACTCATCACTATCAGCTTTGGAAAGAAAGCATGATACTTCTCCCATTGGGGAAGCATTGTTCATATCAAGCTTGTACATATCCCCTCTCCTGGGAGATCTAAGAAGCACCAATTCCTGAGGAATTGTCATCCCAGGTTTGAGGATGATGCACTCATGTTCTGTGAAAAGCATTTGATGCTTTTGATCATAAAACTGAGAAACACTTAACAGGTTGTGTTCAAGCTGTTTGACAAAGTTAACTTTGTCAACTTTTAATTTTCCGTTGGATATACTTCCTCTGCCAGAAATATATCCTCCGGCCTCACCTCCAAACTGGACAGGACCTCCATCATAATGTTGAAATTGTTGAAGGAGAGATCTGTTCCCTGTCATGTGCCTGGAGCATCCACTATCTACTATCCAAATGTTGTTATTCTTGTCATATGGATGTCCCTGCACATAAGGTGAGATATTAGTTTTGATTGGAAACCCAAGCCTTTTGGTCTTGGGTTCTTCCAATGAAGTGACATGATTGAACCAAAATTTATGCATGGGGGTTCAATGGATGTCTTTGAAGAAGAGGTTTGGGCTACAGCATCTTCCTTGATCTTCCATTCCATCCCTTGGTTGATCATAGAGATGAGCTTGATGAAGCTTTTGTAGTTTGGCATTCTTCCGAAGCTTCTTTCTTTTCGGAAGAGACCTTCACCACCTTTTCTTCCGAAGCAGTCTTCTTCTGGGATGGTTTCAAGGGGACTCTTTTGTGAGTCTTTGCAGCTTTCACTTCCGAAGCCTTTTTCCTCTCGGAAGAAGAGTTTTCTTCCGAGACAAGCCTTGCTTCGGAAACAAGCTTTCCCTTTTTCAACACTTGAACCATTTGATATGGTCCAAATGTGAAACCTTCCCTGACTCCTTCTCTTTTAACATTATTTGCATAATGTGTGCTAGCAGGATTGTAGTAACAATCTTTAGCCATGTGGTTTTGCAGACCACACATTATGCATGCAATGTTAATTTTCTGGGAATTGGAGGGTTGTTGTTTCTTGTTCTTTTTCTCCTCATCAGCAACCTTTCCCTTTAACTTCTGATCCTTTGGTAGGACAGGAGTACTGGTATTATACTCCTTTCCTGAATCAGAAGGTCCAACCACCTGGAATCCTGCTGATATGAATACACCCTTTTGCTTTGGGTCTATCTTCAGCTTGGATTCAGCCACCTTCTTGGCAGTTTTTCTGGCTGCTTTAGCCCTGCTTCTTCTGGCTTTGGTGGTCAGGGATTGATCATCATTGGTCTGGGAGGGCTCAATTACCTGTTCCTTCCCTGTGATGGTCATGGTCTCCACAGTTGCATCACTCTTTGACTCTTTACAAGGTGGGTCAACAATGGAACCTCTTGCTCTTCAGTACCACATCTTGGTTGTCTTACAGACTCATAAGAGTGTGGTGGAGCAATTTCATTGGTTCCCAACCCACTTTTGTTTTGATAACAAAGTTTGGAGTGAGAGGATGATGCAAGTATGGCTTGGAAGTTTTGCTCAGCAATAGCATACTTCCTGGCTTGAGCCTCAGCTGTGACAAGCTGGGCTTGAGCCTCAGTCAATTTGGATATTAAATCCTTGATTTGAGTCTTGTAGTTGGTGTGTTCATGTTTTAAAAGAGATACAGTTTTCTCTAACTCCTCAATTTTCTTTTGGTAGTCAGATTCAGCTCTTTTAAAGTCAGATTTTAGCACATTTAAAGACTCAATATCGGATTTAATTTCCATATTGTAGTCCTGGTACAACTTAACCTTAGCAATACAAGCAGGGGTACAGAGATGTTCATATACCTTATTTTCATCTGTTCCTGCCATGAGTGCTTGAGCAGGAGTCACATCTTGAACCATAAAGCTCCAGTCAACTTCTTGAGCCATAGCTGCAGTTTCAGTTGACTTCCCATTGGGCTTTGGTGTAGAAGGATGTGTGGAGGCCTGTGAGGTTCCCGGGTTGGACTTGGGAGCCTTGCATTCCCTTGCAAAGTGGCCAAGCTGGTTACAGTTGTAACACTTAGCCTTGCTCTTGTCAAACCCAAACTTGCTAGTGATTGGGTTTTGAGGGAATTGCCTTCCAGTTCTCTTAAAGAACTTCTTCGCTCTGTAGGTAAGGAGAGCCATTTGCTGGACAATGTCCACATACTCTATGTCATCTGGACTGAAGCACTCAAGATCATCAAAGCAAAACTGATGATCATTGGAGTGTCCACTCCCTGAGACAAACGCACAGCCCTCCTGAAAGGAGCTTTGCTGAGCTTGATGAGACCTTGGAGTCTCAGGGAATGTGATGTAAGGCCCAGATGAACAAGATGGCTGCTGGGTGTATGACAGGTACTGCTGAGACTGAGAGATACCTGAGCCTTCAGCAACCATTAAAGCGTTGCTAGCAGGAAGGCTCAAGGGTCTGCTTGCTTGGTGACCCTTCTTGCTTTCCATTTCCAAACGGTATCCATCAAGGATCCCATAGAGTTCGGTCATGGTGAGAGTGTTTAAATTCTCTGTTCTCTTAATGGAGACACAGTAGAAAGTCCACTCATTGGGTAGAGCACTCATGAACTTTCTGGTAAGGTCTCTAAGTTCTTGAGTGATTCCCACAGATTGGAGGGAGGAGATAAGATCCATATACCTGAAGTATTGCTGGCTAAAAGTTTCTCCAGCAACATAGGTGAAGTTCTCGAACTGCTGCTTCAGTGAGTCCTTCTTTGAATCATTAGAGCTCGAGTACATTTGAGCAAGTGCATCAAAGAGTTCTTTGGCTGACTTGCAATGCTCAAACCCCACCATGATGGAGTTTGGGATTGCAGTCATGAGAACAGTCATAGCATTGCTGTCAATGTCGAGCTTCTTCCTGTCTTCATCGGAGTAGTCTTCAACAGCCTTCTCGATCATGGCACCGTTTCCACCAGCAACTTTTGGCTTGTACGGGCCATTCACGATGGACTGCCACATCTTGCTATCCTGGTATCTGATGAAGCCTTCCATTCTTCTGCTCCAAGACCTGAAGTTTTCAGGATCGATGATGGGAGCTTTGGTCATCGTTCCCATTTCAACTTCAGATTTGATGAGGGCCATTTTGAGTTAGGTATAAGGAGGAGTGAAAAACTGGTTGATTAGGATGGTAAGATCTCACAATCAAGAGCCTAAAAAACTCTGATACCAATTGCAGGATCGGGTTTTGTCGCTTAACACTTGTATTTCTCTCAAACTCACTTATAATATCACTCAAACAAGATGAAGCAATGCCTTTGACAAGAGTTGATAATAATATAATAAGTAATCAAAGCAACAAGCAGAAATATTTTCAAGGTACTTGTATATATTACTTCTCAACTCAAGATTACAAGACACTTACAAGCATAGAACTTGAGTTACAATGAGAAACTATATATACTAGATCCTACAGCCGGTTATACTTGATACCAGCTGGAAACCTACAACTAAAGCATATACTACAATGCTATAGTTAAGGTATCTTAGATAAAGTATTATCTAAGATATGGTAGTCATGACATGTCCATGACTTACCTTTTGTCACCAACTAAAGATGGCAACTGTACTTAACATAAAAAGGTAAACAGTAGATTAAAGTATGGTCAACTACATGGCTTTTGAGAAAACGCCATGCAGTATCTCAGAGATTTGCAGCGGACTGTCAGACAGACCATACTTATGTCTACTGGATAATAGAAGTGTCTTCCGAAGGTTAACTGGCTTCGGAAGAACAAGTTCTTCCGAAGCCACTTATACTTCGGAAGATGCTTCTATGCTTCCGAGGCTTTAAGGACTTCTTTATACTTCGGAAGTTGACTTCAGAACTTTGTCTTCAAGTCTTGAACCTTCGGAAGTAGCTTCTTTACCTTCGGAAGTTGGAGTTCTCCTTCGGAAGTGTATTTTACACTTAGACTTCAGAAGAGCTCTTTCTTCCTTCGGAAGTCCCACACTTGGCTTCGGAAGTCCTTTGTATGTAGTACTCAAAATCTTCTAAGTGATTTGGTTTTGGTTGCAACAGCCTCTTATGATCCAACAAATTGGTATTAGTTTAAAATCATTTTGGTTTTACATTAGGTTAGAGCCTTAGAGTTTTAGAACTTAGAAGTTTAGGTAATTGTTTTGTTTAGGTATTAGATAATTAGGTTTAGAAGTTAATAAATTGATTTGGTACTTTTTGTAATCTAGAATGTCAAATCGATTTCGAAAATACCCTTCCGGCGCGTCAAAAAAGGCAAAGAAGGCAAAACAAGAAGCTTTAAATGAATCAATAAAATGATCACTACTTAAGTTTGTTAAAACCTCGAATACAAATGCTACAATAAATCAAGATGAACCTACAAACATAGATGAAGCAACAAACTTTGATGAGCATATGAATTTAGATGAACCAAATTATGTGAATGATCCTACAAATAGTGATGATCCTACAAATAGTGATGAACCTACAAATAGTAATAAACCTACAAATAGTAATGAAACTCCAAATAAAGTTAACAAAACTCCAAATTTTGTTGATCCAAGTCAATGAATAATATTAGTAATAATTTAAGAGATCTTATTATAGAAAAAGGCCCGGTTAAAATTTATAATTATAATTTTTTAAAAGATAAAAATTTAAGAAACTTTAGTACTTCTCTTTATATGCAAACTTTACCCAATGGAGAAAAATATGAAAGAAAATTGTTGATTTATTCTATGGAGTTAGATAGAGTATTTTGTTTTTGTTGTAAGTTATTTAATGTGAATCAATGTACAAGTAAGTTAGGAAATGAAGGTAGTAATAGTTGGAATAATATGAGTAGAAACCTAAAAGAACATGAAACAAGTAATGTACATTATCAATATGAGAACATGGATGGATTTAGAGATAAGGTTGATGAAAAATAAGACGATTGATAAACAAATGCAAGATCGAATAATTAAAGATAAAGAACATTGGAGAAATGTGTTAATAAGAATAATTGCCATCGTAAAGAATTTTGGAAAAAATGTTGTATCATTTCGTGGAGCAACCGAAAAACTTTTTCAAGAAAACAATGGTAATTTTTTAAGTACTATTGAGATGATTGCAGAATTCGATCCAATAATGCAAGAACATATTCGACGCATAAAAAGTAAAGAAATTCATAATCATTATCTTGGACATAATATGCAAAATGAACTAATTAGCTTATTAGCAAACGAAATCAAAAGTCAAATTATTAAAAAAGTTAAGGAAGCTAAATATTTTTTAATTATACTTGATTGCACACCTGGCACAAGTCACAAAGAACAAATGTCCATTATCTTACGATGTTTAGACATTTCTTCAACCCCAATAGTTGTTAAAGAATATTTTATAGAATTTCTAGTAGTAGATGATACAACCGGTAAATGTATATTTGATGTTATTATCGAAAAAATTAATAAAATAGGACTTGATGTAGATAACACTAGGGGACAAGGTTATGATAATGAATCAAATACGAAAGGAAAACATCAAGGAGTACAAAAACGCTTACTAGATATTAACCCTAGAGCATTTTACACCCCATGTGGTGCTCATAGTTTAAATCTAGTAATTTATGATACGGCTAAATCTTGTAAAAAAGCTAGGGATTTTTTTGGAACAGTACAATGTGTTTATTGTTTGTTTTCATCATCTACTAAAAGGTGACAAGTTTTAAAAGACAATGTTCCATATTTAACTGTTAAATCATTATCACAAACACGTTGGGAAAGTCGCATAAAAAGTATTAAAGCAATTAGATTTCAAGCTTCACAAGTAAGAGAAGCGTTATTGGAATTATATGATGAATCAATTGAAACATTTTAGTTTATTATTGTCGGTCCCAAGCCCGGATAAAGGAGGATGGTTTTAATAAAAATATTGTTGGATAGGGCCCTATTTTTTCTAATTTGATTGGGGCCTCAAAAAATATTGGGACGACCCTAGGGACCGCACCCTCAACCCCCTCAGGATGAAACCTATTACTGAGAAAACCTACTAGCTCAACTCTAAGCATTTTGCTTAAAGTGAGACTTGAACATATGACCTCCCCTTATTTACATATCATAGGTATATCATCTTAACCAGATAGGCTAAAAATCAATAAACAACATAACAACATGGTATTTTCTATTTTCTAACTGTTCTTGTTTTTAATTCTGACATCGTTGTTAATCAAGCAACACTGCATTATATAGTAGATAAAAAAATACCATGCACGTTTAACCAAACAAATGGATAGCATTTGTTATTATTGTTATATATTGTACTAGCTTTAGTAAACTTGTGTATTACACGAGTTAATAATTTAAATAGAATAAAAATTATTAATTATAAAACGATATACTAAGACATAATATGATAGAATTACGTATGTGTAATAACTATAAGTTATAAAACAATAATATAAACTTTTATTTTTTTTTGTTTTTTCAAAGATAAAGTAAACATTTTGTTTCAAAATAAATTTTTAAAAAAACTTTATTTTTAAAAATTTCATTACTATAAATTTATATTTTAATAATTTTTTATATAAAAAATTTACTTTAAAAAACCTATTTTATAATATTATGCTAAAATTGATTTCCTTACTATAAAAAGATCTCTTTCTTAATTTATTAAAAAACTAATTACAATCAATATCTATACTTATTAATAAAATAATAACTTTAGTGACAAGTGTCATTCTCTTAAGCCTCTATTTTTTTCAATTCTCGCCTAAATATGTATTTGTCCTTAATGTTAGTCTACGTTCATTTGACTAAAAGTACACTTCTGATACAAGAGATAGTTAGGAAAAATTTGAAAATATAACCCTAAATTAGAACACATCTTTTTTTGGAAATTAAATCATACCCGATATTTTATATTTCTTCAAATAATTCATCAACAAAAACTGTAGAAATCATTTATGATTTTATTCATCTATGAAAATGATTAATTGATTGTGTATTAAATACTCAGTTTATATTCGAATCTTGACAAAAGCTACGGGATTTTTTCATCGACTACTCTGCAATTTGAAGGAATTCATGGGTATCTTTTTTGGGAGATGAAATCATACTCGATTTTAAAACATTTCTCAACCATCCCAGCTTTACGACCATCGCGATTTGTCTTTATAAAGGCCGATGATATCGCCTTCGACAGACTTCATCAACGTTCTCATTTTAGCTTCGGTTTCATCAAGTTTTCTTCAACAAAATGTATATGTTTTTTTTGTTATATTTGAGTTTTTATCCTCTGTGATTATGATTTAACTTATCATTGTCTACAATTGTGTTTTTGGAATAATATTATTTTATTTTCATTTTTTTGATTTGAAGGTGATCTACTTAAACAATCCATCTGTAAAGAGATATTACAGCTTCTACTTTTTAAACTTATTTTTTTTGTGTATTACCATATTATTATTATGTTTGATTGGAATTCATTTGATATGTGTGCAAATTGTTTTGATGTATCTGGAAGTAATATTGAAAATCATACTTTTATTTCACGGTTGACTTTGACACATTCGAACAAAAGGATTTTTTTCTAATTTCAAAAAAGACAGTTCATGTTAGCAGTGTGTTTTGCAATAACAATAAACAAGAGACAAGGACAATCGTTATCTAAAGTTGGTTTGTTTTTAAAAAAGGGATCATGATCATATTTATGTTGTATTATCTCGAGTTAAAAATAAACAGAGATTAAAACTATTAATATTAGATAATGATGAAAAAATACCAACAAAACATCAAATGTTGTATACAAATAAATTTTTGAATGTTTATGAATTTGAAATGTTGTTTTTCACGTTCAATTTAATTTGTTTATTACTTACATGTTTTATTTCAATCCATATAATACACTATTTAGACATATAAATATTAATAGAGAAAACCTACTAATATTAGATGCAGATAATGTTAAAAATTATACATAAAAGTCGAGATACAAAGTATTATCAACAACATTATAACTTACGAACCTTTTTAAAAACAATAATATTTTTGGATTGAAACCGTGTGTTACACGGGTCTTTAGCTTAGTGTAAAAATAAATAAATAATATTATTAGTAATTAATATAGTTTTTTAGTAGGAGAGAGAAGCGGAAAAAGTTTGATGAGAATGAATACGGTGCTGACACAGACACATCTATTTACCCTTTTATTACAGTAGTGAGATTTAAAATTATGAGTTAATTTTAATTTTGCTTTCTAAGATTTGATAAAAATAACTGATTTTCTCCAAAATATTAAATATCAGTTTATCTCTAAAAGTTTCATAAGTTTTCTCAATTTCAGTCCAAAAGATTCATTATTTTGGATTAAGTTGAAACAACTAATGAAATTTTAGGATTAAAATTGAAGAATATTATAAAATTTTTAGAGGTAAATTAATATTTATAATCTTTTGGATGAAAATGATTATTTTTGTCAAAACTCAGCGAGCAAAACAGAAATTAACTCTATTAAACATGTATTATATTATCTAAAGAATACATGAGTAGCCTCCGGCTCATGGACACGTTGGTTCTGGGATATATGGTGGACTTGATTTTACTTCGTAGTTTATCGTAAGACATGAATCACAAATCTCTAGAAGAGATGAGACCATTTAAGATGTTAAGATACCTTCAGGCTAAATACTTCTTAGTTTAGTTTTAATTTTTAGAATTGCCAAAACAAATAAACGCATGAAAATTTCATTGTGCATATGGTGATTAAATGATTTGTCCTACAACCAAAAGAGCAGGGACTCAATTATACGGGGTATGGGTTTGACATGTATGTATCTACTAATATAATCATTTATGCTTGTTGGATTAGTTTGATATTTGAGCAGAAAATTTAGAAGAATTTGATCTACCTTTTAGAGCATTCATAATTCATCCTTTATTCTCATCCTTATAATTATATTTATAATTTTTATTTTTTTTCTCTCATTTTAATTAAATAATATTTTTCACACTTTTATCATTAACTTTTCTATCTCGTCCATTCACAACCACTTTCAAAAATATTAATAAAAAATCACGGCACAACCCCCATAATTTTTCTTTCTCATTAATTCACAACCATCTCTTATAATATAGAGCATACACTTACATAAAAATAGGGAACAAGTTGTGAATACTCTTATGCGATGGGATTAAAAACGGTTTAAGCTGAAGTTGTGATAAAACATTTATAATAAAAGAAACTACTAAAATATTAAAAGAAGATGCTATACTTCTTTAAGAGACCACAACAAAAGAAATTAATACTTTATATTATATTTTAAAATATATGAGAATTAGGTGGCAATAATTATATCCTAAATCGGTGGATTTGGATGAAAAAATAAAGTGTAATATCCGTGGGTCATCCCAAAAAATTCCATGGCACCAATCATGCTGCTTGAACACCATTTGTTTCTTGGGCCCTTTGATAGCGACTAGCAAAGATGTTATATTCGATATGGAGAGGAGTAATATACTAATATTATATCTATTAAATTCATTTGTAAAAATAACACAAATTTTATAACCCCTCGAAACTTATAAATTAGCATCGTTATAAACTGATGTTATACCTAAAGATATATGGTCTAGAGATATTAAGATGTATGTGTTGAATATGTTTTTTCTAAATAGTTGATGACTCAAGTCTAATAATAGACAAAATGTACAAATATGATGTTTGATATTTTATGGAATTGTTATAAGATGATTTGAACTTAACATAAAATTATGTGTTTTAAATATAACATTTCACAATTCTTGGCGATTAGAGGTGAACCGAAAGCAAAGTCAAGGGGGTTTCGATCCCTTGTTATCATAATTCGTCGGGTTTTCACTTAGATTTAAGGCATTCTTTTTAAACATGACCTTTTAGTTGTAGTTCGTAAATAAGAGAATTATTAACGGTTAAGAACTACTTGTTCCGCTATGGTGTAAGATGAGACCGCATGCACAAGATGTTTTTGTTTTGTGAAAATCACAAAATGAAAGAAACAAAGGAGTGAATGAAGAAGCATGGGCTGGAAAAGGTAGATGGCTAGATAATTGATGGTGCACACATGCATAAGCTTGGCTTTATGTTCCAATCATGGCTCCACAAAAGTGTGGGTCATCAAGACCATGATATCGTTAATTTAATATTAAATATACGGTACATCTACCATCATGACACCTTTCATTCACAAACACAATTAATAAAAAAATATACTATGCATATAAATAATACTAATGGCTCATGTCCGCGAGTTAAGACGAATAGATTTTAAATAAACTTTAGAATATAGAAAGCATTATGTTTATTTTGAAAATAAATGTTAAAATTTACTAAAGCGAGTGTAAAAATAAAATAGTCAAATATACTATATTTGACAGGGCTCGGTTTATATAATTTTTTTGAACGGAAAACGAATGACCCTGCTTCGGATACTGGGTGATTTTTTAATTGATACCAACTATCCGTTTACTAGCCAAGACGAAACCCCAACCATTTCAAGAGAAAATGCATAACTAGAAAAACACCTAGCTCAACTATGTTTTAGGCATCTTACTTTAACCATTTGGACAAGGATTATTGGTGTTTGGTTGAGAATAATATTTATATCAAAACATTGATAAAAATAACCACAAAATTCAGAATTTAAAAAACATTATATTTTAAAAGTTGTACGAGGAAAAATAATAATGGTTATGCTCGCACGATGCGACGGCTCAGCTTTTGAGTATAGTTTATATTGAAACATAGATAAAAATATATACATTGCACATTAAATACAGAAGTTTAAAAAAACACTACATCGTTGTAAAAATTAGCATTAATAAACAGGAAAGCGAGTTTAAAAATAAATTGCAAAAATATTATATTTGATATAGCTCAGTTTGAATAGAATTTATATCGAAACACAAACAAAAATAACTAAATTGCAAAAATAGATGTGGAATATAAGAAAACATTATGTTTTAAAATTTAAAGTTAAGTGATTTTTATCCCTATGATTTAATAACAAATGTTATTTGAATCTAAATATTGAAATTTTGTCATTTGAATCCAAATGATTCATTCAAATTGTCATTTGAATACATTTAACTACACATAATGATTACTATTAACATTTTCTGTTAATCTTTCCAATTTTAGAGATATTTTAATCAAAACTATAAAATAAAAAATCAGCCTCATGTTAAAGGTTTCATGCGTTCAACCTCTTTTGATAATCGCAGTTATGATTTGACTCCATGGTAGTATTTTGTTGTTTTGTTTTGTTAATGTCTTTTAGTTTAGTATTCATTGCATTTTTGCTTGTTTTGCTACTTTTCATAAAATTATTTGGCTTAAACCGTAGGGTTATGATGCTTGGTGTTTTATAATTATTAATTCATGAATGGTTGATGTCATATTGTTTATTGTTTTTTTACCTTTATGATAATTACTATTTTATGGTTATGTGGCTATCATTAGATTTTTATATCTAGCAGGTGGAGTCAAAGCAAATTGATGATTACCTATAAAAATTAAACACAAAACTTTTTATGTGGACCTGATTCTTTATTTTGTAATTGTTTTGACTATGATGCACCTCAAGTTGGAAGATTTAATCAAAAATATCAACGGTGTTAACTAGATGTAGGGGTGTTTGATTTTGGCTGACCCAACTGACCTGGCTGACTTGGTCAGCCAGTCAGCCTGTTTGATGTGCGTAAAATACGAGCTGACCGGGTCCTTAACATCTGACCCAGACCTACATTTTCATAATTCTGACCGGGTCCTTCGCCTCCACCAGGCGCATCCCCTCTCCGGCGATCTCCCCACTGCGCCACCCCCTCCTCCGCCCCCCTCCTCCGCTGAACCCCCCACCCTCCGACGACATCCTCTTCTCGCAAGGTCTTCTCTTCGCCCCCCTCCTGTGGGGGTGTTTGGGTTCCGTCATTCGTTGGGGAGAAACCAAATTTTGTATGGGTTTGATGAAGCTAGATGGTTACAGTGGGTACACGTTGGAATATTCTTTCTATGTGGTTCTCAACTTTATATTGTGCAATTGTATTTGTTTTTAAAGAAATAAATAATTTTAGATCTGATGTATGTATCCATTTTGAGTTTTATTTAAACATTTTAACTAATGTTTTTATAATAAAATGTGTGTGGAGTCGTTAGAAGTTGTATAATGCTACTCAATTATTAAGCATAGTCAGTAAGATACTGAATCAGACAGGTAAGTTTCAGTCAGATGCAGACTCAATCAAAACTTCTAACTGAATCAGCTTCTGACTCAGTCAGATCTTACTGAGTCAGCAGTGATCAAACAACCCCGTAATCAAATAGATTCAAATTGTAATATTTATGAAACGTTTGTATTCAAATGACAAGATTTAAACCATTTAATTTAAAATACATTTTTTATATAAAACTACAGATACGCAAACACACTTAACTCTTATATGTATTAAATAACTAAAATTTAAAAAAGAAAAGACTCAAAGATACTTAAGCACTCGTACTTAAAAAAACAATTAGGATTTATGCATTACTATCGATTTGATTACATTTTTAACACATGTGTGAGCATGTCCGGTCTTATGGTTCCAAGATGTGCTCAATTTAAGGATTTAGATTTTGAAAAGTTACAAATAGAAAAATAATAATTTCAAATTTAGGCTTACAAACTAAATATTAAATCAATGTGTATCTAAACTATGCATATTTTCAAGTTCACTTACAAACCAGTACATCCAAATAATTAACACATTGCCTGTGGTTAACAAATACACCAATTAAAGTATAAAATAACTCGTACATGAGATGTGATAAATATACAAGACACTATATCTATTTCAAACAATGACACGACAGTCGGCTCTATCCTTATCTGGAAAGTGTGGTTGCCCACATGTCTAGCTCTATGACATCAACAGCCTTCGGTTTATACTGGTGGATTGTATATGTGTTCAACTTACTTAAATGTTTTAACAAAATAAATAGTCGAATACATGTATTGCATGTATAAACAATATTTTTGACAGTAAGAATACTCTGGGTGGAGTTAAAATTTTCTTTTAACTTATGGGTTTTCTTTCTGAAAAAGTTGAAAATGTGATCCCAACTGATAAATAAATATATGAGCCTGATTAAAATAACATATATTATTCGACGCAGGGTGATACATTAGCCATTCAAAAATAAATGTTTGATATGGTAATAAAATATTGATGTTAAGCCTATATAAGTCTTATAACGTGGCATCACCCTATCTTAAAATGGAGCTATTGAAATGATTCCCAACCAATGGATCATTGCACCATCTTTGGTAAACATAAAACAATAGCATAAAATTAACTAATATTAATATATAAATATATTTTATAATTTTTTTTATATTATAACCTATTTGTATACGTACGTGATTTTATTCTACTCTATATTTAAAAAAGGAATAACTTAGCATGACAATGTCATCATGCTTTGAGGTCGATTGTTGATTTTCCGGCTTATTCCTTCTCCACAGTCACCCCTTTCAAATTGCCAAGATTTCTTAATTAGATAGATAGTTTTTAAATAAAAATTATAGTCTCACTAATTCATTCTTCAACTACTCTTAAAATCAAGATATTAATCAAATCAAATAATTAATTTCACTTTTTAACTACTCTAATCTTATCTTACATATATCAAATTAATTCTACTTCACATGTTTTCGTGTCAGACTTAAATCTACCAATGACGGGCATACATACTATCTATATAATAAAGAGATTTTGACAATTTAATCTTACATCTATTGTCGAATCCAGTAAATAAATTATAAAAATGTGAACCTACCGTCACACACACTAAGAATAGTATGAGCGGAAGTAGGGTTCGTGTCCTCAGGGATACGTGTCAATTAATTTATACCAAAAACGTTTTAGCACAATTACTTTGATTGATTATAGGCTAAGGAAGGTGGGTTTTAATTAAAAACTAAAATTAAAAGTAAATTGCAAAAAGTAAAAAAAAAATCCAGTGAGCTGACACGGCCGTGTCAAAACTGTAAAGGAAATTCCACGCGGTCGTGTTAAGGTTCTGCTGAAAAAACAAAAATTGACATTTTTTGTATTTTTTAATTATGAAAAAGAGATTATTGAAGACGTTAATTAAATTATGAAATAAATTCAAATATAAAAACTAATTCTAACACTAAAGTAATTTCTTGATTTGATTTGGCTTACGATCATTAATGATTACGGTGCAATGACAATTTTTCAATCATGATTTGTATCGATACTAGACATTACGCCGTTAATATCCCCTCTATCTAATGTCCAATCAATCGCGGTTCGTTGATTGAAGCCAAACCGCTACTCTAAGCTCACGCCGTTCGGATCTTAGCGTGCGGGTTGCAACGATAGAAGTATCGATTATAATTAAACACACAAGCCGTTCGGTATGCTTAACTAGATTGTGTGATTCTATAACGAGAATAAATTCATAGACAAACTCAAACCGTTAATTGTTCCTTATATCAAAAATCAAAACTTGATTAGAGTTTTAAATCTTGAAGAACTTTATTAGAAAAATTAATAAGTTGATCAGGTTTATTAATAATCTAATATATACCGGATTAGATCCGGGTTTAAGATCAAGAATCAAACAAACAAACCACTAAAATAAAAACATCCCATAAACGTTTCACATAAGTTCAAACCAAAATCATAGAAATTGAACCTTAATGTTGAAATCAAGAATACCCTAGCCGAACATGATGGCCAAGCTATTGAAAATGAAAACTTACGAAAACCCAAAAGAAACAAAAAATAGCTTCAATGCCTTCTTAATTATCCCAGTACATGAATCTTCCACTAACGTCCAAAAAAAACTTTTTCTTCTTTTCCTCTTGGTTGATTTTTCTCCTACAAGATGCTCTTTTTCTTTTCTTTTAGGTCGCTCCCCTCTTTTATGCAGCTTTCCCCCTTTTATCTTTTGAGTCATCTTTTTCTTTTCAACCAACTCTCCTCCTTTTTTGGGTTTTAAGTTTGAATGCTTATCACTTCTTTTTCAGCCATTTAATTATCATTCAAAACCAAAAATATACAAGAGTAGTACCAAAAACTATTATTTTATAAATGAATAAAAGATGCATGCAATTAATGCAAAATATATGCGAAAATGCAACCTAAAACTACTATAATTTTTGACTAAAAATATAACTATCATCTATCTATTAATCGAACCCGTCACCATCGAACTTAATTTGGTTCGAGTCTAAAGTTCAATATGTGTAATGCTTGAGATTCTAAGCTAGTATATTATAATTAGCTAATTTGTATAATTCAACTTAAATTTAAAAAATATAATACAACGTTGCTTAACCCTATAAACTGAATAATTAGTTTATTTAATGTATATAATTTAATTAATAATATATAAGTGAACATCATTTTTTTGAAAGATCCAAAGATTCTTCTTTCGTGAAGAAACTGTTATTGTCGGCCTAATGACGAACACTTTTTAATTTATCAATAGTAACACAATTATCAAAAATTATCTTAAATATATATTATAATTTTCTAAACTAATTAGAAAACTAGGATTTATACCCAGACACGCGTGAAAACTAAGGCTCAGACTAACGCACGGTTCATTGTGACTACAAACGATCGTTTACCACGCCAAACAACGAACACCAAACATGCTTTTTGTTCATCACCGCCAATCTGTGAATGAAATTAAGGGTCTGATGGTAACAAAGCCACGTTATCACCAGCCATCATCATTACCCATCGATTACGTACAACATCATTAACAAAAACCACAACAGCTATAAAACAACATGGCCTGAGCAAACGTCTATCACCTACGACAACGTGTCATCGCGGCTTCACCATCCTACCACTTGCAAGATACCAAAATAAGGACATAAAATCATTCACCAACACATAAAAAGGATGCAATATAGATTAGAACACAAATTATTATAATAGGGCTCAGTACATATATTCGACTACGGCTCATACCGGATAAGGTGCGATAAATAACATCATTTTTACCCGACAATCATAGCCTTTTAATCACCAAACAACCTATAGTCTCATATGAACACTTCATCTTGTTCATCATAACCGACTCATATAATGAGATAACATGCAAAATAGATCAGATAACAAAGTTTTGGATAAGCAAACGCTCATCGTTACCAACTAAAGGATAAACCCAAAGTGAAACATAGAACAAAATGAACATATTTTACGTTTCACAAACCAAATCATATAAAAAGAAACCCCAAAAGTTGGCAGCGTGAAAAAAAGTTCACACGGTGCGGCAACACCACCATCGATGCCTTGAATGGCCCGACGAAGGGCGCCGACCAGCTGCATGTTAACCAGGAACAAAGTAGAGGAGAAATCGGGTCAAGAACAATTGTCACCGTTATAAACAATGGCCATGTGACAACCTACGTAAATCCCACATCAGCCGTGTACGATGTTGGGTTCAAAAGTAATGTTTGCTTTTTAATATCACTAACGTGTTTTTGACGTACTGGCTATGGATGAGAGGAGAACTGCATAGTTAATCGTGCTTAGATGGCAACCATCCAGGGGTGGGTGACCTCTTCGGGAAGTTTTCACCTGGGCAAACAAAAACAAAAACGTGAGCTGCTTGTGGGCAAAATGAACAATATTGGTGGTACGAGTGGCCGAGTATTATAGAATGATATCAGTGCCACTCCTATACTGTTCGTGATGGTAGGACAAAACATCATCGAGGATGGTGAATTCTCGGGCTCATTGAGGAGTCGAGGATGACGAGTCCAAAAAGGTGGGTAATTGTGAAACCTGATGTAAACCCCACATTGCCTGAGGACATGAGAGATTCCTAGTTAATAAGAAATGTTCGGTCTCTAATATCATCAACGTATTTTGGACGTATTGACTGTGGATGAGAGGAGAACTCCACAGTTAAGCGTGATCAAGTGGCAGCAATCCAGGGATGAGCGAACCCTATGAAGTTTTCACCTAGGCAACCAAAAGCAAATCCGTGATCTCCTCGTGAACAAAGGAGAAAACATTGTTGGTGTGAGGGGTCGAATGTTACAGGAGCTGAAAAAAAACCTAACTAAGAAATTGTGTAAACATTAAGGTAGCACGAGAAAAGGGTGTCAGGGAGAAAGACACTACTTACCACCACCATTGTCACACTTAACATAGCATGCAATCAAGGACAACACAGGCAGCTACATAATCACCAGTGGCGATAGAGAGGTCAGGGCAACTTGGCGTAAGCGACAGCGACACCATAGACAAGAGAGGCCAACCTCTGACACACACACACACACACACACACACACACACACACACACACACACACACACACACACACACACACTGTCTCTCTCTCTCTAAAAAAGGTGCGAAGAATCTTGAAAACAAGGCTTTAAACCCATCTTGTGGTTGGAACCCAGGCGGATCGGCCGCCACCACATGAACACCACTACCTCAAAACCCTGAAATAAAGCCTGAGAAGAGGGTTAACCAACACAACGACACGACCGTCCATTGTGAGCACCCATGCGGCTCGACTGCCTATGTCCATACCCCCTTTTCAACTTATAAATAAAGCCTTAAACAGTTGTTTCCTCCATCGGTGACGACTCTAAGAGTCTCTCTTTCTACATAGGAAAACTTTGTTTCAGATAAGAGAGGGACCTTATAAGAGGGCAGACAAAAAGAAGCGATGAACAACATGCATATCACAGTAATACTTCACACATCACCCCTTACAAATCACTATTCATTTACTTGTAAATTTAACATATAGGTTAAATAAAAAATATTTTAGAGTTAATATTATATTATGATTTAACTTTTCTCATAATTATTAAATAAGTTACTTTAAAGAAGAATGGATTGATTTATCAATTTTAACAAAGGTAGGATAATTATATTATATTTATATTTATACTAATATATAATATATTTTAAGAGCACAATATTGAAATTTTATTTAAATTGTAAGACGTCTAATACAATATTTTAAGCATAGAGTAAAAGTACCCTATGCAATAATTTTTACCCTATTTAATAAATTTTTTTAATTAATACACTATTTAATACATATTATTAATATATTATTTAATAATATGATATTTTTTAATTCAATACATCAAATATTATAATATTTATAATACTTTAAAATGCCATTTAAATTTATATTAACTATTTATATTTTTATAACTAAATACTATTTAAATAATTAAGTATACAACTCATATTTATAATGACTAAGAATTGAGTTGAATATCTTAACAAAATCTATTTTGAACACCTCATTAACAAATAGTGTGTTGCATGAGACGTTGTGGTCTGATAAAAACACGAATTGAGACATGGAAAGAACCGACCCGAAAACCAATTTTGATACGCTTAGCAAGAAGTTTGAAAATTAAATTGGTATCACAACTGATAAGGCTTATAGGGTGAAAATCACAAAAAAATTTGGGATCACTACCCTAGATATCAAGGTAAAGAAAAAGAATAGCTGCAACCAAGTTTATAATCTCAACAAGCTTATTGAAAAAACTGAAGGAAACCTGTTGAAAGATACCCAATAATGCTTGGCGAATAAAAAATTAAAACCACCACTAACTTCCTACACTTATGTTTAAGTTCATCCATGGTAAAAGGCGCAATAAATGAATTTGCTTAAAAATGGAAAGTTTTTCATGTTACAACACACCATTTGTTGCCCTAGAGTGAAGGGGTTAGAGAATTCATTTTAAAAGAATCGCCATGCTTTCATTTTGATTAGGCTCCATGCACCACACACCACAAACCACAAATTACTATATCACATTTACAAAGATCAGTAGGTTATTTTATTTTTATTTTCAATCTATACTCCGGACATATACAACTCCTTGCAAAATTAATACGTAATTAGCTTCTTAATTTAGTGGTTTGTTGCTTCTACTCTCACACCCAAAGAGCTGGGAAACAAGTTTTATAGTGTTTAACATGTTAGAGATAACACACGTAACTAACGTATCAAACATGCAAAAGACTTATTTAACTACCTATATATTATGTCTATAATTTTTAATATGATTTTATGAACCAAGAATGTGAAAAAATGAAGTTTAGCCTCTTGATTTTAATTATTTTTAAAAATATAATAAATTAAAGATACTTTTTTTGTAAACAGGTTTAGTCGTGTTATAAACAGGTCGGCAATTGTCAGCCCTTGACCCAAGACCGTGGTTCGAACCCATGGAATGACAAGCTTTTTGTTCATTTTCTCATTTCTTCTCTATTTTCATCAAATAAAAATTCTTTGCAAATAAAAAAATAACTTTGCCCTTAACCCATTGGCAAGCTACGGTTCTACTCAACTTAGTGACACGGGTTTGACTTCAAAAGTGACAAACCAAGTTTCTTCTTTCTTTTTTTCTAAGGTTTTTTTATATTCATTTTTCAAAATTAACTATTCACATTTTTTCTTTTCACTAAGTTCTTTAAAGAATTTTTCGTTTCAACGTTGACTTATGTCTCAAAGACCGAGTTGTCATAACTTCATTTGTTTCTCTTATATATTTAATCATGTTAAGGTCACCGCTTAAACACACGTAATGAAGTTTGTAAATTTCTAGTTTTGATCTCGTTAATCCACTTACTGGAAAGATTGGGCTTCATAATTTCATGAAAAAATGTGGTAATCTCTTTTTATCTTCCCTCAATTTTTGGGGCTTTGGGCCTTGTAAGTTGGGTCATGGTGTAGCTCGACCCGACCCGACCCGTTCAAAGCTGTTGGCTCCGAAATTTCTAAATTCTAACACAAGCTTCTGATTCGCAACTGAATCCTACAAATCGATCCGTAAGCTGCACTGCAGTGACATTTGGCACCTGCAAATGGAAGATTTGGGGCGTCGGAGGAAGCACAAGGATCCATGGAGGTTAATTGGCCGGAGCACGGTGTCCGTCGTCTGTGTTTGTTTCACTCACTTTGCTCTCTACCTATTATCTTCATTCTTCTACTCTTTCAACATCATAACACTACTTTTTCTTTCAGGTTTGATAGTTACATATATGTCTTTGGTATTTATGTTTTTTCAGAGGTTATTGTTGTCGATTCGATTTTAATTTTGATTCTAGGTTCTTCTGTTTAGTGATGGTGTTGTTAGGGATGACGGTGATAGGGAGAAGATGTAAGAGGTTATTTGGACTGCGTGGCTCAGCTCCTGCTTTTGTGTTTACGAATATATTGTTCATTTGGTGTGTGTACTTGGTTGTTGTTCGCGAAGGTAACCTCTTGATTTCAGTTGTCTGTCGTTATGTTATGATATGATCCTGATCATGGTTGTTTTTGAGAGTGTTGGTTTCTTAACTTGAAAACTGATAATCAAATTGGTTCTGGAGTGTAGATGATACTATGATAGTGACAAACTAAGGTGTCTGAAACGTTAAAGTAACATTGAAGTTAATAATATTCCTTAGTTTTGTAGTTTGAAAAGAAGTTTTATGTGAACTTTTGATATCAACATGTGGACTCTCATCATCATCAGAGGAAGATTGAAGGTTCTTACTTCCTTAAATTAGGATACATATATGGGTGATCTTATTGTGTATCATAAAGACATAAACTGTAGATATATAATGACTAGGAGTCTAGGACAACACTGGTAGTGGATTAATGGTCTAAAAAGAACCCAATTCCAGTTTTTGTTTGGAATTTGGATATCTCTGTGACTAAAAGAAAGGAGACTCCATTTGCCCACCCCTCCCTTTCTCAACTGAGGGAGTATCTAGCTGCATTGGTTAAGTAGATCCGGCTTGTATCTTCAATTAGAGAACCACCAACGTTGTCAATATGTGTATCTCAGAGGATCATTTTCTACATGTATGGTAATTATCCTTTTGATGATGGTGAGATTTATCCCTAAGTTGTTATTGCCGCAAGCCATTTTTCATTAGTTTGTCAGGTCATGAATGTTCGGGTTTTTCTAAGTTATAAATTGTATGTCGCGTTTTTTGGCCTTTGCCTTTGAGCTGTAGTTCATCTTTTTGATATAGTTACTTGCATCATTACATGTTTGAACTTCAATGCGGTCTATGATTCTATCATTGTAGGTCTATGTCCTTTATTGTATGGAAGTTATTAATTCTTTAAAGTTTGGAGGCATGCACATATTAATATTTAATGCTTGAACTTTGAACTTACGCACCCTTATTACACTATAGGTGTAACCACATTATAATATCTTAAGCAATTTACAGTGTAAAATTGTTTCTGCATTAATCTTATAGTTTTTGGCCTTTCCTTACGAGTCAAAAATAAATGCTGGTAACATAGTTGGATAGAAGGGAGAACACAAAAAAAAATGTTTGCAAACAAAACAAGGCTAAATCTTTAGGTAGGAAATCATTAGTAGCTCGATTACCCAAGTATGTGACTAAGGGATTGTCCGCTTGTCAGCTGCATCACTTGTGCTGCTGTCCGTGTCCTATGTACTAGTGGCATCTAAATAATCCAAACTTTAAAAAGGTTTAACTAATAGAAGCTGCAAGGGAATGCAACAAATTATTTAATATGATGTAAAGTTTTAGTTCAATGAGACCTGGTCTCTTCTGGTGCTGTAACCTGTACACTCTCCAGTTTTTGGCTATTATAAGTCTCCAGATGGAGTAAAGTGAAAGGTCCCTTTACTGAAATCATGGAATATGATGAAACTGGAACAATATGTCATTTGTGGCTTTTCTACAGGTAGCAACCAGCAACTCAGCAAGCTGTTACTCTTTTGATGTCTTTGATAACAATATAGCCTTCTATTCTAGTGGAAACTGTAATAGTCTATTTATATTGTATAATTATTTAATTTTGGCAATTGTTCTCAGACTTTCAGATTCTTTGACACCATGACAAGAAAAAACAAAAAAAAATGACCAAGCCTCAAAAAGATATGATTATCAAGTTAAAGAAGCAGACAAGATTGTACATACCTGTAATATGAGCTATAGATTTCTAAGCCTTCTGGCACTAACCAGTCTCCTAGAAGTTAAATCTTAGATACAAGTGTTTTGAACCGGCATCTCTTTTGTTTTCTTGGTTTATCTGGAAACTAATAAATTCCAGGATGATTTCTTTTGTGTTTATCCCGCCTTTAATGCTGATAAATCGAAATAATTTGCTGTTTTGCAGCCATTTCATTTCTGTTGGACATCATATTCCATGCAGAGCTCATTATTCTCCTTATTGGCCTATATAGGTCTGTCTGTGTTTTAAACTTGGTTAATATTTGTTCTTATCAAGCAAGATTTGGTTTGGTAAATGAACTTTATCTTCTTTCTAATGAGAGTGTTCTTGGTAGCAGGATCATCTCTGGTGATCCTGGTTTTGTTAAGTATGGACCTATCTCCAATACTGAAACTTATCTAGAGGTTAGTATCTCTCAAAATATTCCCATTAAAATTTCAGATCATCTATGAAGATCTTTCTTTTCACATGTAGGGATCAGAGCTTCCAACTTCTGACATTTATGAGGGATTTCCATCTACTGAGGTCTCTACAATACTTCCTTTTCACATTCCTGTCACACAGACTACATTCATCTCTTTGTTCTTTATTTTCAAGTTACTCGATGTGTATGATATAACAGAGTTCACTTTTACTCCAAAGGGTAAGATATTGTAAGCACTGTCATGCACATGTTAAGGGATTTGACCACCATTGTCCTGCTTTTGGTAATTGCATAGGTAATCTTTTCAAAAGTTCATTTCAGTTGTGTGATTGTAATATTGGGCCAGCTTCAAAAGGATCATATGTTACTTTTGGACTTTGCATCCAGCAACATAATTTACTGGCACTAAAGTTAATAGGCGATTTAGTGCAGGTGAAAACAATCATCTACTTTTCATGATTCTCCTAGCGGGGTTTATAATAGCCGAGGCTTGTTACATTGTGGGTGCATCTCTAAGTAAGCCTCACCATATTTTCCTAAATTACCGTTTTCATTTTGTAAGATCACCCTTCTCAAATGCTCATTTATAATATATTCATCTTACATTCCAGTCACAACATCCCGGACATTTGATAGTGATGGACGGAAGGTATGCAATTGGTCTCTAATCACTACCTTGAATCTTGTCATTTTGGCCTGCGGTAACGTAATGTATTTCTGTAATGTTTTAGATCTTTTTATCCACCAGGTTGGTTGGACCATGGCATTAGCTACTAGCACGATGATATTTTCCATTCTGCAAGTACTATGGCAGGTGCATACCTGCTTAGAACA
The DNA here is from genome assembly GCA_025215565.1 of Flaveria ramosissima. Classification (NCBI taxonomy): domain Eukaryota; kingdom Viridiplantae; phylum Streptophyta; class Magnoliopsida; order Asterales; family Asteraceae; genus Flaveria; species Flaveria ramosissima. The sequence goes on along the minus strand of JACVEC010000064.1, from coordinate 9,126 downwards.
GTGTTTATATATACCATAACAAATTAAGATAATATTTTAATTTTTTTTTCCAACTTTTAGGTGGCATTTCTTGCATGGCATGTATATTGTGTGTGTTTTAATATCAGAACAGATGAGTGGGTAAGTTATCTAATTTATTGTTTGTATTTCTGGTTATTAGTTATATATATCTACCGCATGGATTTGTGTTTTTGCAGATGCACTGGAAGAAATATCCAGAGTTCCAGCATATCATACACTCTCAACCAGGTAATTGTGAATCATGAGCCCTCTATTTATTTTGAACAAAGAAAATTGACACTTTGACTTTTGATTCAAATGTGCTAATGTGAGTGATACGAGTTCCTTCGGCTCTCAGGGAAATTGATGACTAATTTAAACTTTATAGATGATTAATTCAAATAGAGACATGTAGCTAACTATATGAGAAAATTTGTATGGATTTAAATTTTGAAAACAATTTATTTGACCACAACATTGTAATGTATCTAGTCTTTTCACAACACAAGTATCGTTATTAGTCCTTTACATGACGATTTACTGAATAACCTTTCTGTTTAGGAGAGACAGTAACAGCAACATGGTTTAGGAATCCCTATGACAAAGGAATCTGGCAGAATTTGAAGGAGTTTATTGAAGCCAAAAGATAAGATCATTTGCTTTAAAGTTATTGTGCATTATATGTTCTGATTTCACGAATTAAGAAGATCTAATCTACATTTGTTTAGTAATTAGTCGATTTTAGAAGGGTAGTTTAAATAATTAGATAGTGAAATAGTTTAATTAATTTATTTGTACATATATTTTGTTATGATCATTTGTACTGCAAAAAGGAGAGATTTGGCAAGCTTTCTGTATTCATTTCTGAATGCAAACAACGAAGTTGAGGGGCTGTATTTATAGGCCACGATACATCCTTTCAATCTTGTGCAATTTTTGGTCTGGGCTCAACAGATCACTGAACCAGCATGCCTGTTTCGTTTCTGCATGTAACTGTTACCATGCCGCGAACTGCAAACCAGAGAAAATTTAAGCATGTTTTAAATTGGACCATCTTCATCTCTTTTGCTTTTATCCAATTGGTTTGATAGCGTTGTATTATATGTAACAGAGGCCAACGAGCTGACTCTGTGATAGATGAAACAAAGACTGACTTTCTAGATAAGGGTCTAAGTTGACAATCGCTGATCATGAGACGCTAATGGTTGAAATTAGAGTTATAAGTCTGCTCGTATGGAATACTAATACAAGTTTATGAGGTTGGTTGTGCATACTTAAGAAACATAGCTTGATCAAATCATGCTTTATTCTTGTGTTTCATATTGTTCTCAAACATGTTTGTCTTGCAATTGTTTTTGTGGGTGTTACTAGGCTCGAAAGTTTCTCAATTTTGTGTGTAGAAAGATCATTGTCTGAAGACAAATTTAATGTTGAAATGGTTATTAGTTTGTTGGATATTGGAGTTTAATTCATGAAAGAAAGCACAGGACGCATCTTGGGGATCTTTTTCCTTATAACTACATTCAAGCCCCTTTTTCTTTAGCAAATAAGTTTTGACTTCTATCATCAAAGAGTTCCATATATGGTAACTTTTGCCACTATAGGCAGATCAAGTACATACATAGTTGCTTTAAAGCATAAGAAGCCAAGTTGTGTGCAACATTGCTAAACCCATGTCACTTTGGGTTTCTCTCTGCCTCTTCTCCCTGCCACTGTGAGAGTTTTCTTGCTTTTATTATCTCGTTACATGTCAAGTCTGCACGCTCAAATCATCTCAGTTTATCTCAAAAGAACGTCATTCTTTTATGCAATCCAACCTTGTATGTGTACGCATCCACCTCAAATATCCTCATCTCAACAAGCTTGAAAAACTATTAATTTTTAACTAAATGCTATTCTAAAACATGGTTAGCCAAAATCATTTATGTTACAAAATTTAATTAAAATACACGTAATGAAATTGTCATTAAAATAAGAGGATCACATATTCACATACAACAAGACCAAGCTCCTATATAGTATATAGCCTGGTCAATGTTTCTCCGGCATAATTTCACAGGTGACAGGACTTAGGAATCCAACAGCACATCAAACAAACACAAAGGTTCCTTTACACTTTTGGAATTTGGATGCTACTGTTAAAACTTCAACTACCATTAATCACAAGAAACTATAACTCTGACAACTTCAATTCTTAACCGTGATTTATTAATATATTATTTGGTATAATATCTTTCTACGAGACTTGTTTTTGGTTTTTGAGGAAAGACACTTTTATTTTTTTATACTGTTGTCACTATTAAAAAGGTTCATTGAACCGACATCAATCAAGTATTAGATACACTAATAACACAATGAAAATAAAAAAAAATTTGTTCATTATATGAACCTGAAATAACTAAACCAAATATTGCCCATCCAATCATACATATCATTATGATACCAAATCAGAAGCATGATTGTTTTATAAAGATATATAATCTTTGATATCACTCTAACAATCACATCTATAGTCTACAGATCAAACATCGTCATGAATAACAAACATATGACAAGTTCACAAAATGAACCCAACATTTCAAGTTCTCAAAAACATGGAGTTCTCAATCTTCTACCCTCTTTCCTTCCATTTGAATCTGAACCCGACCCGGGGCTTGATCGTGCTGGAGGCGCAATTCGTCCGTCCACAAACAATGAATTTGATAGCTCCCCAAAAGGTTGAGAAAGGGCGATCTCATCAGGTCCATAAATCATTGGACCATGTTGAACTCGCCTATGCTCATGAGCGGCTCTTCTTTCCACTTCAAGAAACCGGCCAAGAGGGACAGTGTTATTTCTAGCGATATCAACATCAATGTTATCTCTTGGGCACAAACAGAATTTGAAACACCAAGTTTTTGATTTCGGGTTTGATCTCCGGTTGTGTCCTAATGTTATGGTTTCGGCGACGACTCTTCTTCTACTTCCTAAAGATCTTCTTGAGAGTTCTACAATGCTTGAAACACCCAAGAGGTTTCCTAGGGTGATGCTTTTGTCATGAAAGAAAGAACCTGTGGACTTCATAACCAGTAACATTTTCAATATCTAAATTCACATTTTTAGGTATATGGTTTTAGGGAAAAAAACAGTAAAACATAATGTTTTGTTTCATGAATTTGTAGATGGTTTAGTGAAAAGATAATAGTTATTAAAAAGGCTTGGAAAGTATTTTGGTTTTTAGAAATATTTGACAATGAATGTTTACAGGTTAGACATCAATTGATTTTAATTTATATCCCAAAAGAAAGGTATATAAGTTAGACATCAATATTTTCAATTGTCTTTTATTTCATTACCGTCTTTTTTTTTCTTTTGTTATTGGTTACCATCAATAAAATCATTATTTTTCAAAATTTAAGATTTTTTTAACTAATTTTTGAAACGTGTTCTTATTTTGTTTAAAATATTTTATTTTATTTTGAAAGTGGTTTTTTTAATTTATTAGATAACAATTTTTTTGTTTTCTTTTTATCAAGTTTTATTATATTACTTTTTATTTAGGTAGAACTTTTTAATCAAGTTTCTTAAGATATAGAGTAGCTATTTTTTAGTGTGGAATATAGAAGGTTCTTTTAATTGATTTATGCATTGTCCATGTTTAGTTGTATTATCATGTGAGCTTAAGTTTAATAGTAAACTCAACTAAATATGTGCATGATTATGGGTTATAATTAGTATCAAAGGGCATCACAAACCCTTTTTTCTGTAAGTCTCTTTCTTTAGTAAATTTTCATGCAATTTTTACTTACACAATCATATTTTACGTATTTTGTCATTTAACATTGCTCGAGACGAGATTAGTCAATATGTTACTTTTTTTAATTGTCACAATTAGGTTCTTTAATTAAAATTTTAAACTCATGTACATATCAATGGTTTTCTCATACAAAACTTTGATAAAAATTTGATATCATTGTTTATTACTTGTAATTTTTACTCATACGTAATTGTAATCGTATATTTTTTTATAATATCGTTTATAATTAATAAAATTTTATTTTATTTAATATTTATTTATTCAACCCGTGTAATACACGGGTTTACTAAAGCTAGTATATAATAAAAGAAGGTTTCTTTAAGACACGTGTCATCATTTTAACATATCAAAGGACACATGTCATCATTCTAGCATATAAAAAAATCATTTTTTCGCATCTCTCTCATAATAAATATGACAATTATAAAAACAATCAATTTAACTTTCCTTTTTAATTAAAATATGTTAAAACAAATATATCTATAATTTGTGTTTCTTGTCTTTATCATATTAAATGATAATTATTTTAAATAAGTAAACTAAATTTTTAAACATCTAGAATAAATGTTCTTATATTATAATTTATTAATACATACTAAATTATATATTTTAGACTTATTTTATTTTTAAATATAGAGTAATAATTTCTATTTTCATTATGTGTTATAAATTTTAAATATTCATCATATTTTTATTTCAATTCACTAATGGCTAATAACATCTATAAAATTAAAATTCATAAAACTAATGGTTTTGATATTTTTTATTTATTCCAGACATTTAATATATGAGCTCTAACCTAATATAAAAATAGTCACAAGTTACATGGTATCAAAAAATGAGTCGTGCATGCATACAACTTATATCCTTAATAACATGTTTAACTAACTAACTAACTAACCAGGTTAAATATCAATATTAACAACTAAAACAAAGTTATTTGACAAAGTTATTTCAGGTGAAATGACTTGCTAGGCGAATATATGATGTCACATCTTTTTTAGGTTTGCCTATGATGGCGCGTAAACTTTTTAGAAAACAAAACACTTATAAAAACCTTACATAACCATTATGTTTTCTCTATATGATTTAGGAATCCAAAAATTCTTTGTTTCAAGCGATAAATTTGTCTTGGTGTATCTAAAATACCGGTATAAGATGACATGTGAAAGACACATGCTTCATATATATATACATGGTCAAAATTTTGCACATAGATTCACTTGTATCTAGGTAGAAAAATGTTTGAACATCTACTCCAAGGGCATAAATTGGTGTTAGCTTTGTATATGTCTTTATGTATGTCTCATACTGAAAGAAGCCTGGACCGAATAAGACACAACTAGAAATGCTCAGAGATGAAATTGATTGCATTGATGAGTTGTACACCATGCATCTCAAGTTGTATGTTATGTAAAACTAGAGAATCTATACTCAACTAAGAAGAAGGCTTAATCCGACAAAAAGTTAAATCTTCTAACTTTTTCTACTAGCTGATTCTAAGGAACTCTGTGACTTAAAGATTCTCATCTCTATTGTTGTACCAAAAAATTTTATATGCATATACTTGCATAAATACGTATTTTTGTTGCGAAGTAATCTCTATAACAGCAAAGAATAATAATAATAATAATAAAGTGCTGGAAAGAACTACTTTAGGCTTCCTTATTTATTATTATTTTGCAATCATAGTGTTTTTATTGCAATTATAGTGGTTAATTGGAATCAACATGCGAGTATGATGGTCAGATGAATCTACCTGCCATTTATTAAAAAAATGCAACTAATTGCAAGTTAAGAAATAAGTACATTGTTTCTAAACTGTAAAACTTGCTATCAGGATGTTATGTTAGCTTCATTAACCATGCATAAACAATTGAACAATGCTAAATCTGCATGTTCATATAATTGTACATTTTCTTCAAAGCTGGGACAACCCCAAAAGGTGTAGGTGTTTAGTTAAGTGAACATGATGAAACGTATCAATGACGCATGTCGTATCGATTATTTGAGCAAGTTTTAACCACTTTATCTGACGAACATCGATCGGTTTCATAAATGAAAGAAAAGAAAGCAAGAAAATTAATTTAACAAACAAACCTGTGTATCTAGATCCGAAGAAGAAACTGAGGTTAAAGTAGGAGAGCCACTAAGCAAAGTGTTGCATGAGATTGATCCTGAATAATCATGGTTTCTTGCTCTTGCATTCAGAGGTTGTAGTCCCAAAGGCCATCCACCTTCTTCCTGCATTTAACTCAAATATTGGATGAACATAAACAAGAACATATATCGTTAACCGCGTATAACTAGCAATTAGGCAGTAGGAGATACCTGTTGAGCCATGTAGAAACTGCAAGAATGGAGTTGATTATTTGAGTTGATTGAATATGTTAACTAAGTGTTAGTTCAATCAACTGTCATATCATATCAGTTAGAAGTGGTCTTTTCATTAAAAAACTAATTAAGAGATTTTGATGTTTAAGGGATGAGCAAATGGCTGTTACATGGGATCAAAGAGTAAAGAGAGAGGCATGATGGGTTCAAAGAGGAGTGGAGTGGAGATGGTAGAGGTTTTATTTTTATATCATTGCAAACAACTTTTTCTCATTTGGTGTCTTGCTTTTATTCCCCTATGCTATATATTTAATCACTAGAGAAAATATGAGACAGATTAAGTATGTCACCTGCTCTCCTTACTCTTATGTTTAATATATAGAAAATAAAAATTAATCATAAGTTTAAAACTAAATTAAAAAATATGCTTTAGAAGATTACAATACAGATAACAATATGAACGAGAAGAGAAAAAAATAACGCGTAAGACATGTATCCCTAGATCTAGAAAAATCATGTCAAATCGACTCGTATATATATGCAATGATATAGTTGTCAAATGTTTAATATTTGATTCGGTTATGCAAATATAGCTTAAATTGATGCCATTAATTTTTTTCCTTTTTATTGATATAGCACTATTATATGTACCAATATTAAAAGTTAGCTACTGTGTCATGAACTTTTATCAAGTTTTTTGATATAACATTTATTGTTTATGCTTGAAAATGTGTATGTTCTTTAATCTATGGTCAAACATGTGATTGATTTGTGAATAAATATAAATATATATTATATAGTAATACATTAGATGTTGAAAGTTGTAAGTTTAGGTAAGATGTAGTACATCAAATTAGGTTTGATATAATAGTTGGAACCAAAATATTGTATGGTGGTAGGTGCTTCTCATGAGTTTGGTTAAAGTAAATGTAATACCGCATAAAGTATTAAGTTTTTAATAGGATTACTTACTTTATGTTATATATATAGTTACATAAATAGAATACTTTATCCTTTTAACCAAAGTTCTCTTAGAATGTTTCCAAATGGCATTTAGCAAATATCTAAATTTTTAACATCTTATAAATTGGTCTATTGTACATAGCAATTATAAGAAAAAAAGGTTTTTAGAGTGCGCACACACACATGAAAAAAGATTACTTGAATGGCCTTCATGATGATATAGAAGGAAACGCGAAGGATCCAATAAAGGAAGAAAAAGAAAAAGACACGTTGGCTTAGGTGTATGCTAGTTCATGACTTCATGGTTATGTGAAGATATTATTAGTATCAAGTACACATATAATTAAATTAATAATAACTAATTAACTAATCAGATTGATTTGTTGATGTTTTATACATGAATGTTAGGGTCGGTGACGAGGATTAGGGGCCTGGAGTGAGTAAGAGAAATGGGTCCCAAATGAAAAAAATTCTTTTACCGCCTTTTGTTTTTTTAATGAGCTTTAAATTGTTTGAGCGTGATGAATTAATTAAATGAGTTAAATGATTTAACCCAGATCATATTAGGTAAAATGAGTAAATTTAAAGTGTGTAATAAGTTGATTTAAAACGTGTAATAGATTTTTTAAATCGGATGATGGACCCCTGGAAGGTTGCCCCTCCCGCTCCTCTCTTGGGCCGGCCGCCCAGCCCTGATAAATGTTATTGATTACTATCATGATGATACTATTTAATAAATTAGACCATTGATAATGATGCTTTAAGTCTAAGTATCCTATTGTGGGCACCTGGTTCTCCTATATATCAAGTTAACGTCCACTAAAACGATATAAAATCTTAACTAAATACTATTCTAAAACATGGTTTGTACGTTAAATGTTTTTATATTTTAAAATGCTATTAAAATTATAATATTGTCATGCAAGTGTCAATAAAAGTAGAGTAGCAAAGGAAGGATTGGTCAATGTTTCCCCGGCAAGATTTCACAGGTGACATGAATCAGGAATCAAACAGCACAACCAACAACTACTTACAACTTACAACGCCCCTTTGCACTTTTCGATCTTACCGCAAAAGCTTCATCAACCACCTTTAATTTTTTTTAACGAAGAAGTTACAAAACATATTATACCAGTCTTAGAATGTATCTCGAGTCATAACCAGTCTCTATTTCAACACATTTATACCAGTAGACTACATGACCTACGGTAACAGCCTTAAATTACAAACTATAACTTTGAAAATTTTGTAAGAGTCACGTATCTATTGTATCTAATAACAAATATTTTTTTTTGCCACTTGTTATTTTTTTTATTCATATTTTTGCCACTTGTCTTTCTTCTAGATATCCTCACATCATTATTCCCTTTAACAATGTATTAGAGTAAGTTAAACACTTAAACCAATTTATCTTTCTTATTAAAAATATTTTTTATTAATTGCTACGTTAATCTTTTTCATCTACAATTTTTAAAATAAGCTATTGTTAAAAATAAATTTTATTAAGAAAATTAAAAATCACATCGTTTCTTAAAACATAAATAATAAAAAAATCAAAAATTTTGTATAATATGAATTTTTATGTAACACACGGTCTCTCATATCACCAATATTGTCTACTTTGTCCGTGAGGAGTTTACGGATTTGCTTTTGGTTGTCCAGGCGAAAACTTTCTATGGAAGTCACCCAACCTAGATTGTTGTCACCTAAGCACGGTTAATAATGAATTCTCTTCTCATTCATAGCTAATACGCCCATAACGCATTGGGATATTAGATTCATGACATCTTTATTAACCATGAATCTTTTCTGTCCACGACCGATGTGAAATTTGTCTAGAGTGTTATAGTCATCCTCTTTTGGACTCATTGTCCTTAAAAAGATTTGCCCCACCATCCTATCAATGGATATGGGATTTGCCTAAGATGTACCTCTAAACACTCCCGGGGACTCACCATCCTTGATAAGGTTTGCCTTACCATCTCGAACGGAATAGGAGTGACTCTAATACCATTTGTAACACACAGACCCTC
>JACVEC010000063.1:290000-308538 GCA_025215565.1 Flaveria ramosissima | reverse complement strand
CAGGTATTACCAAATACCTGATGAGGAAAAAGTTGAAGTGGCTGCCATGCACCTAGAGGGTGATGCTTTGGACCTCTATTCTTGGCTATCTAACGACCAACCCATCGCTTTTTGGGAAGAATTGGCCCAAACCTTCACTAAAAATTTTGGTCCAGCAGAGTTCCAAAACCCAGATGAGTTTCTTTGTAGCATCAAACAAACTGGGTCGGTCCAAGAATATAGACAGGAGTTCGCAAAGAGGTCTTCTCGGGTCTCAAATTGGCCCGACCATTGTCTCTTAGGAGTATTCTTGAACGGCCTTAAAGATGAGTTGAAATCTGATGTGAGGATTCACAAGCCACGTACGGTGTATAATGCTATGAGCTTGGCCTTGGAGTTGAATCCAAACTCTCCTCCCACCGATCAAGCAAAAGTACTTCTTGGACTCCTAATTCGAAGATCTCTCAACCAGATTCGAAGCCAACCCCTTTCACCCCGGTACCCGCATCTACCCTATCAAAAAATAACCCCCGGATATCTGAAGCAGAAAAACAAAATCGCTTCTTAAAAGGGAATGCTTCCGATGTGGTGATAAATACGGACCGGGTCATAGGTGCAAGACCAGCACCCTCAAGGTGCTAGAAGCGGAGGGAGATACGGAGGATTCACCTGTAACAGAACTTCATAATTCGGATTCTGATCAAGAAGAAACAGCTGAAATCAGCTTGCATGCTATCTTAGGGAAACCACACCCAACTACGATGAAGGTCCAAGGTAAGCTTCATTCTACTGAAGTTTTAATTTTAATTGATGGTGGTTCTACACATAATTTTATTTCGGATGTTTTGGTAAGCAAACTCAAGGTCGTCTCACAACCAGTAGCACCATTCGGTGTTCAGATCGGTAACGGGGATGTGATTCGATGCAGCCATATTTGCAAAAATCTTTCTGTCCAGGTCAATGAACTTAAGATCACGCAAGACTTTCATCCCTTTTCTCTTGGTGGGGCTGATCTAGTATTGGGCATCCAATGGTTAGCTACTTTGAATACGGTTCAAGCTAACTGGAGGGATATGTTCATGATATTTACAATCAATGGGAAGCAATACAAGTTACAAGGTGTTACATCCGGCCCTCAAAAATCATCCAGTTTTCAACATTAGCCATCGATCCAGAAAACCTACCTTGTATACCAGCCCCACTTCAGCCCATTATCACCAAGTACACTGCTGTGTTTGAGGAACCTAAAGACCTACCTCCAGTCAGATCCCAAGACCATTCAATCCTGCTAACACCAAACTCAACTCCACCCAATATTCGCCCTTACCGTTACCCTCATTCCCAAAAAAATGAGATAGAAAAACAGGTGGAACAATTGATGGCAGCTGGATTTATACAACCAAGTACAAGTCCTTTCTCCAGCCCAGTTTTATTAGTAAAGAAGAAGGACAACACGTGGCGTATGTGCGTCGATTATCGGGCCCTTAACAAGATAAACTATAGCCGACAAATACCCGATACCCAACATTGATGAGTTACTTGATGATTGTACGGTGCTACGGTATTTTCAAAACTTGATTTACGGTCAGGCTATTATCATCAATCAGAGTGACAGCCAAAGATATTGAAAAGACTGCTTTTCGGTACCCATTCGGGTCATTACGAGTTTAAGGTTATGCCTTTCGGCTTAACTAACGCTCCTTCGACATTTCAAGCTGTTATGAATGATTTATTTCGTCCTTATTTACGACGTTTTATACTTGTGTTCTTTGATGACATTCTAATTACAGCTCAAGCATGGAGCAACACAAGTTTCATCTAGAACAAGCCTTAAAATTACTGCATGACAACCGATTCTTTGCCAAATATCAAAGTGTTGTTTTGGGCAAGAAAAGTGGTGTTCTTGGGTCATGTAATCAGTTCGAAAGGAGTTAGTGTGGAGGAAGAGAAGATTTCAGCGTAAAGTCGTGGCCTCTACCCTCAACTGTAAAAGAGGTGAGGGGTTTCCTTGGGTTAACCGGTTATTATAGGCGTTTTGTTCGAATTATGGAATTATAGCCCGAACGCTTACTGCCTTAACCAAGAAAGAGGGTTTCTTGGTCGGAGGAAGCCTTTAAGGCCTTTAACGACCTGAAACAAGCGCTGCTAACAACACCAGTTTTGCGGTTACCTGATTTCTAAAACCATTTATGGTAGAGTGTGATGCATCATCGGACGGAGTGAGTGGGTGCAATACTTCACAGGAGGACCATCCTGTGGCCTATTTCAGTAAGGGATTCTCCCCATCTAACCGATTAAAATCGGCTTACGATAGGGAGCTATTGGCGCTAGTACTAGCAGTCCAAAAATGGAGCCATTACCTGCTTGGTCGGCACTTTCTCATTCGTACTGATCACTATACGCTGAAGTTTTTATTGGAGCAGCGAATTACTACTGTTGAGCAACAAAGATTGCTACTAAACTCATGCCCTATGATTTTTCAATTGTTCATAAGGCTGGAAAAGAAAAAAAGGGGCAGATGCCTTGTCTCGCCGACCCCATTCCGGAGAATTATTAGCACTCGTTGTCCCTTTTTGTGTTGAGGTAGCAGATATTAAAGCAGGTCTGCAATTTGATCCATTTACAAGCGATTTGATAAAGAAGTTGCAAGAAGACCCCACATCCGTACCCGACTTCTCGCTTGTGGATGAATTTTTGTTTCGTCACAAGCGGCTGGTAATACCGGAGGTCCCACATCTCAGATTAAAGTTGTTACAAGAAGCACATGACACTCCAATTGGTGGTCACGGAGGGTTTTTAAAAACCTACAAACGCCTTTCGTCGCGTTACTTTGGCTAAAGATGAAACAAGACGTTCGGAATTTGTCCAACAATGTGTAATATGCCAGCAACAAAAGTACCAGACTTTGGCTCCTGCAGGGCTACTCAGCCCCTGCCCATTCCAAATCAGATCTGGGAGGATATATCTATGGACTTTATCGCTGGTTTACCCCCTTCTAGTCGGTTTGACACCATCTTGGTTGTGGTGGATCGTCTAAGTAAATATGCTCACTTTATTGTTTATCACATCCTTACACAGCTAAGGGAGTGGCTGCGGCTTTCAGCAAGGAAATAATTAGGTTACATGGCTTCCCTCGCTCTATTGTATCTGATCGAGATGTTGTTTTTCTTAGCAATTTTTGGCAAGAGTTATTCCGATTAAGCCAAACCAAACTAAAGCTAAGTACAAGTTACCATCCTCAAACGGATGGACAAACAGAAGTGCTCAATCGATGCCTAGAAGCTTATCTACGTTGCTTTGCTAGCGAACAACCAACCAAAATGGAGATGCTACCATGGTGCATACCATGACATATCCGAATATCAATACCGGTATCATACATCTACCGGTACCACTCCATTGTTGTGTTGTTTATGGTCGGGAACCTCCTTCTTTACTTCCCTATGTTGTAGGAGAGACAAAAAACGCCGAGCTGGAACAACAACTAATAGATAGAGATGATATGTTAAAGCTTCTTCGACAGAATCTCCAAAAGGCCCAAGACCGTATGAGGAACCAAGCAAATCTGAAACGACGAGAACTTGCATTAGGTGGGTGATCATGTTTTCCTGAAGATCCAACCTTATCGACAAAAGAGTTTGGCTAAACGTCGAAACGAGAAGCTGTCCCCCAGATTTTTGGTCCATATCGTATCAAACGAGCTGTTGGAACAGTTGCTTATGAGCTGGAATTGCCTCCCGAAGCTAGAATCCACCCGGTTTTTCACATCTCAATGCTTAAACCTGCCCATGGTTCTTTCTCTTCGACCCCAACACCCCAATTGCCCATTACCAAAGACTGGGAAATTGATTTGCAGCCACACTCTGTGATCACTCATCGATGGGTCTTTGAAGCGGGTCAACCCGTCTAGAATTGTTGATCTCATGGTGCAATCGCCCGATAGAAGAGTCTACATGGGAAACTTATGAGCTAGTGGCTGAGCAATTTCCTGCATTTCGCCTTGAGGACAAGGCGTTTTCCGGGAGGGAAGTAATGATAAAGATCCACCCATGAAGGTGTATTCAAGGAAGAAGAATCGGATGACAGCTGCCAAAATGGGGCAGCTGACTCTATTTCGGAAATGGTTGGATCCACTTAAAGGATGATTTCATTCAATCAATTAAAAAATGACCTTCCACATATTGAGAATCTCCAGGAAGGTCAAGGACTTAATTTCAGGGTTTGAGTAGTTATAAATAGCAGGCTAGTTTTTATGTTTTAGCATTGAAAAGTTTTTTTGTTTATCTTGTTCTTGTAATTGGAGACTTAGCCCTCTCGAATCGGGCCACTATCCTTCTGTTATCAATAAGTTCTAGCCTGTTTCTATCCCTAGCAGTTCTGTTTTTATCACTTTTATTTAATTTATTTATTCCTAGTGTTAAGGAGTAAGGACAGGTCAATTATAAACACTGAGTTTGGGTATCACAATTGTAAGTTTTTCTTTTATCAATTAATAAGAGGAGAGGAGTATCAGGTGAGCTACCTCTAAATCTACTGATTCACAAGTACAAAGAACAAAAGGGACCACATTGGTATCATAGCCAATCCCTTCTTGTGAATATCAGCTCCGACCAAGATCAATAAGGAACCTAGACATGGCGACAAACAGATTCAAAATCAAGCAGCCACTGTTCCAGCCAAGAATGTGGTTGGATCAGCGATGCAGATTCTGAAAAGGTCAAACTACAACGCATGGTTGATTGTTGTTGAAGCTATCATGTATGAACAGGGTTATGGGAAGCTATTCAGCCCGCTACTAGGAGCAGTCGACGAGAATAACAAATTGGTCACGATATTTCCGCTCCAAGCTGTTTCAGAAGAATTGTTGCAAATCGCGAAGTTTAGTACTTCCAAAGAATTATGGGATGCTGTTTTAAGGCTCGGTATGATGCGCCAAGCGAGTATAATGGACATGACGGCAATACTGAAGACAAACCAACAGTCGGGAAAAGATGAATCATAGGTATTGTGCTTTAGATGATGAATATGGCACTATGTCTCACATAAAACTTACCTCGACATAACTCAAAAACAGGTCGAAGCAAATATGGCACAACCCTAAGAAAAGGGTACAACCCAATTAATGTTCGTAAACAATCAAGACTAACACCAAAGAAAAGTAAACCCAAGGAAGTATGATTCAGAGCCCAAGGAAGAAAAAGTTTAGTACCTTGACAGCAGATAGCAGAGCTAGTAACCATATAATTTCACCGACTATTGTGAAAGTGAATGCGTACATCAACCGTTTCTAACAAATCGGATTAGTAGAAGCAGTAACAGAACCTTAATGGAGACCACAAAATATCATGAAGGCCAGGAGGAAAGTACCACAAAACATGTGGTGAAGGTTGAAGCGGTTCGACATGTTACTTATGTGTTGAACCGAGTACTAACTAGAGCCTTGAATGAAAAGATCCCTTGCGAAGCGTTTAAAGGAACAAAACTAATTTAGATTTGTTAGGGGCTGTTTGGCAGCCTCTAATCAGCCTCTTAATGGTTCAGATGTCTGAGTGGTTCAGCACTTAATGGTTCAGACTGTTTGTTTCGTCATTACATGTCCTAATGGTTAAGACATTTACCTCTGAATGGTTAAGCATTATAGTGATGAATGACAATGGATTAAAACATATTATTGAATTGGTCAGACATTTGTTTTGAATAGTTTAAACAATATACTAGCTCTTAATGGTTCAGACCTCTTAATGGTTCAGCACTTAATGATTCAGACCTCTTAATGGTTCAGCACTTAATCATTCAGAAGTTACCAAACAGCCCCTTAGTCTTTGTGAACGGCATTTGTAAACACATCGAACATAAAACTTGAAAAGTTGGATGATCAATCTACTTGGAACCAAGCAAAAAAAACAAACAAACCTACCTAGTGAAATCCCACTTGATATGTAGGTTCTAGTGAGGGTGAGATGAGGACAAACCTTAACCATATCCAATGTGATAGAGAGGCTGCTCTCAAAGAGACCCCCAGCTCAGTAAACCCCTTACTACTTTGGAACCAAGCCGGGTACCAAATCATATTGGCTCTATGACGCGGAGAAAAGGAAAATAAGTGGTTAGTTGGGATGGATGTTTACTTTGATGAAACAAAAGCTTAGGATTGGGCTGATTATCTCAACAACTTTGACACGGAAAACCGACCTGGGAAAACTTCACTGTTTATTACAGATCGCAAACTGGCGAACGCTGCTGCAGTTGGCTGAACCAGGCCAACAGGGCTGTCCAGCACACAGTGAACAGCAGCCAGAACAGTTGTTCTGGCCCATTTGAGCCCAGGGACCCAAGCCCAGCAGTCACCAGAATGGGCCAAAAGTTCAGGTCCATGAGGCTGGCCCAGAAGGCATTTAACAGCCTTGTACGAGCAAGTAACTCACCTTTTTCTATTTTTCGAATATTCGGAAGGCTGCAAGAACAAACCACACAATGTAGCTTGAAGAGGCCCATTCAGCTTTCAGCCACCAAGTAGGTCCAACTGGCCGTTTGTGCCAAATCAAGAAGAAAACTATGATGACACACTACCAAGGGGCTTTTCAAACCTTATCCTAGTTGTTTGTTGAATCCGAAGTTAAATTATTGCTTGCGGTTGATGAAGCGTACATGTATATACAAGTGGTTGGAAGCCCTATTAGCAAGAAGCAATGAAATTGAACCAATCGAGAAAAACAAGACTTGCATTCTCACTAACCTGCCAAAGAATGCAAAATTTATCGGTTTTAAATGGGTTTATTAGATCAAATAAGATGCGACAGCGAATAGTGAAGTATAAGAGAGATTGGGTGCGAAAGGGTATCTGCAACAACATGAGATTTTTATGTTGAGCTATTCACTCCTGTAGCCGGTGGAAACAATTTCACTTTATTTAGCTACTTCTTTTTGCCTTAGCTGCACTATGGGCCGGTTGGTGCATAACCTAGACATGAGAACAACCTTTTTACATGGTGAACTTGAGGAGCAAGTCTATATGTTTTTAACCAGAAAAGTTCATGAAAAAGTGCGCTTAGAAAATAAGTTTACAACTAGTGAAAGTTCTCTATGGCTCTAAACAGCCCCACGGGCTTGGAATGCAAACTCGATTCAACTCTAACACATTTGGGTTCACAAGATGCTCACAGGAAACATGTTGGAAAATCAATATCACTCATTGGCGTCTATATGGATGACATAATAGTCATTGGCTCGTGCAAAAAAAATATTGGTCTATTTAACAGGCAAATGGAAGGGAATTTCAGATGAGTGACTTGGGCCCATTAGCCTACTATTTGGGAATTGAGTGAAGCAAAGACTGGAATCACAAATCAAACAAACTACTTATGCAAAAAGAATATTGGAAGAGGCAGTAACCTGATAGGTTGCCTTTATCACTTGTTCATACGAGACCAACTCTTAGTTTTGCGGGAAGTTTCTGAGTCGCTAAAGGAAGTCACTTGCAACCTTGAAGTACGTAATGCAGTATATAAAAGGTACCCTTGATGATGGCCTGAAGCTTGGTTTTAAAAAGTACGCCTAAGCGTGAGGCGACCTAAAGCGTAGTCTTTGGGCTTTTGGTTACACAAGGCGTGGGGTGTACAAAAGGCGCACAAAAAGCACATTTATGGGAAAAATCCCATTGAGTAGCAAGCTTCTTGTATAGAGGGTGTTTTTGTGCTTCAATGTGTTGTACATTTAGCTAAAAAGGGTGTTTTATGCTTCAAATTATATATAAACCTTATTTATAGTGCTATATTTTTGGTAGGGGATGCTAAAAACCAATGAAATATATAAAAAATATTCCTTGTACAGAGGCTGTTTTTGTGCTTCAAAGTGTTGTACATTTAGCTAAAAAGTGTGTTTTTGTGCTTCAAATCACATATAAACCTTATTTATAGCTATATCATGGGTAGGAAATGCTAAAAACCAATGGAATATATAAAACAAATTATTTAAGCACCTTGTGCCTCGTGTATGAAAAGCCCGCTCTTTGCACTTTGGATTTAGACCTTGTCGCTTCGGTGTGCTTTACGCTTTTAGAAACCAAGGGCCGAAATATAAAAAAGGTGGTGATCCAAAAACTACTTGATTATTGTGATAGTAGCTATGAAGTAGATCAAGATGATGGCAACAGTACCATTGGTTTGGCTTCTACTTTGAGCAATCGTTGATTACTTGGAACACACAAAGACAGGACCGTGAGGCTGAATTCATGGCAGCCACAACATGAGCCAGCGATGTGGCTAAGGAGTCTGCTGGTGAAGTCATGGGCTGGAAAGTTGATAACAGCTCAGCCATAATTGATGGAAAATCTGGTGTTTCGTGACTGGTGCAAATACATAGATACTTGCTATCATTTCATCAGAGAATGTGTTGAAAAGGAGCTGATCCGAGTTGAACATGTGAGTGGTAAAGAACAGGAAGTTGTCATCTTGGCAAAGGCGTGCCAAGATTGACAATGAGATAATTAATCTACTAGGACTGGAAGACATTGGAAGCTCAACATGAAATTATGGGGTGAATGTTGCGCTAATTCCTGTGGCTGACCCCGCAGAAAGTCGGTGACCAAGTTGTTTGTATTAAAGTCAGTCTAATGCTCCTAAATTTTAGGATCTGAGTCTTTTATTAAACTTATTTATTCCTAGGGTTAAGAAGTCAGTATTTGAGTCTGTTTTGTGTTACTTGGGCAGTAAGGCTAGGTCGATTATAAATACCAAGTTTGGGTATTACAATTGTAAGTTTTTCTTTAATCGGTTAATAAGAGAGAGTTTAAGGTGAGTTATACCTCTAAATCTGCTTTTTCACGAGTACAAAGAACAGAAGGGACCACATTTCTGATCTGTTCTTTAATGCATTCTTGTTTTCTTTTCTTATGCAAATATGCAATTAGTTGTTTAAGCTCACTGATTTTGTGTACAGGGGACAGCCTTTCTATCTTGAAGGCAGAATAAAGAGTCAAAAGAAGCACGTGAGAAGTTTGCAAAAGAAGTCACTTTGGTCCAAGATTTTGGAAGAGGTAACAAACTACAACTATATTTCTTTGTTGATGGTAAAGCATGATTTTATCACTTATAGTAGGTTTATTATTATTTTTGTCTTCCCATTGGAGACATTGGTTTTTCTGTTTAAGACTATAAGGTACAAATGATACTTTCTTGCAAATTATTTGCAAGGAGTACAGTATTTCTTAGTACTTATTTGTATTTTGTTTTAAGGTGATGGAGCAACTTGTTGACATTGTCCATTTCTTACACATGGAGATTCATAATGCTTTTGGAACTGCTGGTATGTTTCCAGGAAGGCAACTCTTTTATATTTAATTTGTCCCGTCTATACGGAAAGACCCCTTTCCAAGGTGTTGTGTGGATTGATTATTGTGCGCAAATTTCTTCAGCTTGTTTTATTAAGCGATATTGCAGAAACTAGTTTTCAGTTGAAGACTTCTATTAAACTGTGTGAAGTCAAATTTTGCTTGCCAGTTTATCTTGTGCTTTCCCATGCGTATAGAGCCTTTCTTCCTAGGACAGAAGCCTTTACTTGAAGCCCTATTTGGAATATTACTATATATTTTCTGAATGTTTTTTCAGATACCCAAACACCAGTTAAGAGCAACAGACAGAAATTGGGAGCAGCGGGTCTAGCTCTACATTATGCTAATATTATTACTCAGATTGATACACTTGTGAGTTTCTGTTCTTTCAGATGTTAGTAGCTGTGTGATAATGTAGTTACAATGTTTGTTATTTAACAGTTTTTGACATAAAAATGCACACCAATAAGTTTTTTGCTTGACAGGGACTCACTAATGTATTGTTGTTATTAATAATAATAATTATAGAAAGAAACATTTATTGTTATTCAATTAATGTAATGATAGAAGTTTGAGTGTTTTTAGAACTTTGATTGATGGTATTCATATAACACATCAGGTCACTCGCTCAAGTTCTGTGCCTCCAAGTACTAGGGATTCTTTGTACCAAGGACTGCCACCTAATATTAAGTCAGCAATGCGCTCTAAACTACATTCCTTTCACCCAAAGGAGGAGGTACATTCACTTTAATTGTATATAGATAGGAAAAGAAATATTCTGTTATATGGTTATAATACTCCCCATGCTTATTAGTATTTATGTTTCCTTCCGCTAATAGATAGCATACAAATTTTTGGACAAAGGATTTAGTAGATGATGTAGATAATAATTTTACGATGTACACTTTCAGATAAAATAAATTACCAAAAATGATGATTTTTGTGTTGGTGGTCAAACTCTTACCCTGAATAATAAAGCTACCTGCTTTAAGCTTAAAATTGATCATCAAATACATTTATGGAAAATAATTGAGATTGTGAAAGTTGTTATAGATAATATATATTGCTGCTAAAATTGTAAAATAATATATACCTTTAATTGTTGCCATGTTTACCCAACCAAAAAAATTAATATCAAATATACCCATGCAAAATACTTAAAATTTTATATTTACCTTTTTCTAAAATGCTTTTATAATATGACCTATGTATCCTTCTCTTTCTCCACATTCTTGAAACCTTCCCATCCTAATGCAAGTTTTAAAGGAAGGGTATACATGTTATAAATTTGAGTGTGGGTAGTTTTGATATTATGATTTTTTGTTTGGAAATATAATATACCAAGCCTTGAGGGATATATGAAATTGTCCTTATTGTTAGCAAATACCAACTTCACGTTCAAAGTTGTACTGATCATCTTGTGGGAGTTTTTTCTTAATCATTTCAACAAAATTATTCATTTATTTTTTAAACACGTATTAGCTGTTTTTTTACAGTTTTTGTGTGTAATAAATTATTTTGGTTTTCTGAAATTGTCATTGCAGCTTACCATCCCTGAAATCAAAGCAGAGATGGAGAAAACTCTGCAATGGCTTGTTCCAATTGCAACAAACACAACCAAGTAATTCTTGACATCTATGACTATTTTTCCGTGTACACTTACTATCATTATGTAGATTCTTATACATGTGTTTCACAAACCAAATGGGTGTTTTTGCTTGTGATTTTAAACTGCTAATCAGTTGTCTAGGAACAACTCCTTACCCGCTTCATAAATCTAACTATTTTGAATAATTGGAATACCATTATCATAATCATTTTTTGCTGTGCACTTTAATTGAATACCGCTCGAAGTAATAATAATAATCAGTTTGAATCCATATCCAAACATCCCTTAACTTGAAGAACAGTTTGAAAATGGGCAATTTGTGTGTTTGGATGTGCACTTTGAAAGTGATTATTACGACTTGTGAATAAAAACCAGAAAACGAGTTATTACGACAGGTGCTCAAAATGGGATGGGTAGATAATTTTACTATTTTTGAAATTCCAAGTTTTCTTATAGCAACTCCAAATGAGAGTATCTTATTAGGAAAACAATTATTTGACCACTTCAATATGAAGTCGTGTGTTAATCAATTACAACAAACATCCAATTGCCCCCTTCACTTTTGGAATTGTTCAGAAAGAGGATGAAGTAGTTGAAATTCTAGCTTTGCGCATATATTTTATTATTTATTGTCTGCTAATCTTGCTTCATAAACAAAAATCGGATCAATGCAGAGCTCATCATGGCTTTGGCTGGGTTGGAGAATGGGCAAATACAGGGTATGTTGTATTTTCTTTGCTTTTTCCATGGGGTGCATAACAGGCAGGGGTTAGGGTAATACAGTTCAGATTGGGCTGACCCGGAACGCTGTTTGTCCAAAGTTTTCTACTCCTTTATAAATCATTAGCCTGCCACATGTTTACAGCGATACAGCAGCCATAATATTTCAAGAATAATTTAACATTTCTCAAGTACAAATGATTTAAGAGGCTTTATGCGTTCAATTATCATTTGGTTCAACATATTTGTCACGACTTATTTTAAGCTAACTTTATGTTCTTAACCAATTAGAAACACGACTTCACCATTCATATGTATATGCATCAAATTTTCAATGTTTTTTCTGCTGTACCGAGATCTATTTTCAATTAAACAGCTAGTAATTTCCCTGTAGATCTGAGGTGAATCAAAAACCTTCTTGCCCGGTTGACTCATTGAGAATAGAGACTCTCCACCATGCAGATAAGGAAAAAACCGAAGAATATATTCTAGAATTAGTCGTTTGGCTTCATCATCTCGTCTGCCAATCAAAGGCTATGAACGGTGGGATGAGATCACCCGTTAAATCCCCAATTCGGTCCCCAAATCAAAAAGGAATTCAGATTTCTACAAACAGGCCCAACTCACCCTTGCCCACACTCACAACTGAAGACCGAGAGATGCTTCGTGACATAAGCAAAAGGAAACTGACCCCCGGGATAAGCAAAAGTCAAGAATTTGACACCCGAAGTAGGTTAAGCAAGCACCATAGACTAACTAAGAGCAGTAGTCATTCTCCAACACGGGAAATTAAGAGGGACCCATTTCCGATCAAGAGACCGTCATCTGTTCCGATTATTAACTTTGATATAGATAGGAGTAAAGCTATGGATGTTATAGACCGCGTGGATGACATTAAGAATGTGTGAGTAAACAGTCTTCTGAGGGTTTCCATCTTCAAGCGGTTGATGTTAAAACTAAGCCGTGTTGAATGGAGTTGATGTTGGTTGGATAGATTTTTTTTGGTTTGCATTTTGCACATGAGTCTTTGTGTACAGAAATCTGCAGTTTGTGTCATAATTGCAAAGTTATGGTCATCATTTCCATTACTTTCAAGGACTGATTTGTTCTTAATCTTGATCTTATTTTCTTGTTTATCTATTTATTTATTTATTCAGTTAATTTTGAGATAGATATATTAGTAACTTTACTGTTCTTAAGGCATGATTTTTAACTCATGCGAAGTTATTCTGTGTATTTAATCTCTTTTATTTCGTTGAATTTAGCAGACTGTATAGCTTTTAAAAAAGTAGACTGTTATATTAAACTGTCCAAACTTTGATATATTAGTTGATAATAATCTATACTAGTATATTGACTATTGACACTAATAACTTTGATTTTTATTCCCATTAACAATCTGATAGCATAATCTTTATATATTTACATTTGATTTTGTTTGTATGTTTTTCTATTTTATTAATAAGTGATCGTAATTGAGTTGTCATTTATAATGATACAAATAATGAATGATATAAAAGCAATATGTAGATATTTATATATAAGTTATAACAAGCATTGAATTAAGGGTGGCCCAATGGGTTAAGTGGGTGAAGCTAGGGCTTGGTACCTTTAAAATCTTAGAATTATATATTTTTACAAAAGTTTCATTTATAGTGGGTGTTTGGCATTTTTTTTATCCCTCCTTTTAACTTATCAACTTTTAATAAGTTGATAAGTTAAAAATAATGTTTGGGAATTTGAAAAAGACTTTTTAAAACAACTTTTAAGATAGGGTTAAAAAGTAGATTTTGAGAAGTTAGGAGGGGGTTACTTTTGTGAATGGAAAACTCCTTTTGAAACAAAATTTACTTTAATACCCTCACATCTCTACCCCATCAGTTACCTACTTCTCTCCGATCTTCCCCATCGCTGCTATACCACCTCCCGTACTCTGCCATGGCTGCCATCGCCATCCTACCTTCTTCGAAACCCACGCAACATTACTCCCGGTTGTTGCCATTAATCTTCTCCACCCACCTCGCCATTACTCCCCTTCACGTACCAGTCGATTACTTCCATCGTTATATACCCGACTCGATCAACTTCGAATCAAACCTTCAACAATCCAGAGCTGGCCTATTCAAGCTGTTACAAAAGGTGTGATTTGAATCAACAATCTCAAAGGCCAATCAATCGCTCAACTCCATCGTTTGATTTGAATCAACTATCAAAAGGTTAGATTTCAAAATTCAACTCATGCTTAATTTCTTATCATTGATCCGATTGCATCTAAAGAGATGCTGTTAGTATTGGTTACCAATTTCTTCAATTTTAGATTATTAGGTGAATGAGTTATGTTGCTGTTAGTGAATGATGTTGTTAGTGAATGATATTGTTAGTATTTCTTTGTTAGTGAATGATGTTGCTGTTAGTTATGTTGCTGTTAGTTATGTTACATAAATTTGCGTATGTGAATGATGTTGTTACCTTTCATTTGGCAGCAGTAAGAGAGGTTATGTATATGACAGCAGTAAGAGATATTATTACACAAGATTTAATGGACTCACGGAGATGAATGTTGTATGACATTAGCTTCATATCAGTGTGCATTATGGAGTTATAATTAACAATCTCTTGTAATATTTATGTCTAAGTATGAAATTATAAATTATGTAAATGAATCTTATTTATATATTTTATAATATTTTTTCACTTTGCATGACGGGAAAAAATCATATAATAGTATAAATAAGCAATCCCAAACACTTTTTAAAAAACAGCTTATTGACTTTTAACAGTATGTCCTTTTTAGTCATTTAACATCAATAAGCTAAACCAAACACTTTTACAAACACAACTTATTGACTTTTTAGTTTATAAGCCTATCCAAACACTTTTTTCTAAAAGCTCCTTTTAAAAAGTCATAAGTTAATAAGTTCTTTTGATCAAAAGTCCTTTTCAACAAAATAAGCAATCCTAAACATGCTCATAGTTTAAGTTGGGCTTTTGTTAGGCTGGTCTGAAATGAAAACTTCAAAAAGAAAGGTGGAAACGATGGCATTGAGAGGCGCTAAATCTATACATCCGATGAGTTTAAATTTATTTCATTCCTTGAGACCAAGACTCCATTACCCTACTCATTGAGGGGCAATCTGCCATTTTCAATTGATGGGGAGATGAGAGGTCAATTGGGGGTTGGAGTTCCTTTCATGATCGTCGATGAGGCGATGCTCAACCTTAACGTTCAATTTGCCTTAAGTGTACAACCTCCAAGTAATTTCGTATTCTTTATTTAAAATAATATGCTTCTAAGATTCTTGTGTTCCTACCTTCTTGAACACTATGAACCCTATGCAATTAATTTTCACTTAATTAGCAATTTCATAATCTTTCAAAATGGCGGCAAAACCGATACAGACGCACATCAACAATAATTTTCTGTTAGTATGATATTTTTGAGTTCTTTGTTGTTCCATTGAGGAAAGATAAACTAATATCTGTCATTACTATTATTATTACCAATGTTATTTATAGAATTAAAGATTTTCATTTGGTTATATAGAAGTAAAAAGACAAAACATACATATTATGACACCCTACGTAAGTCTCAAATTGACCGTGGACAGTAGAGATGTTAGGTTCATAAGAAATGTCTGGCTTTTTAATATCACCAACGTGTTTTTGCCGTATTGGTTGCGGATGAAAGGAGAACTCTATAGTTAAGCGTGTTCAGGTGGCAGCAATCCATGGATGGGTGACCTACCTAACAAGCTTTCACCCGAGCAACCAAAAGCAAATCTGTGAGCTCCTCATGGGCAAAGCGGACAATATTGGTGTTATGAGAGGCCCAGTGTACAGAATGATATCAGAGCCACTCCTGTGCCGTTTAAGATGGTGGGACAAACCTCACCGAAGATGGTGAGTTCTCGGGCTCATCGAGGACGATGAGTTCAAAGGGAGGGTGATTGTGACATCCTACGTAAATCTCACATCGGCCGTGGACAAGAGAGATATTGGGTTCATAAGTAATGTTGGCTTTCAATATCACCAACATGATTTGGGTGTATTGGTTATGGATGAGAGGATAACTCTATAGTTAAGCATGCTCAAGTAACAGCAATCCAGAGATGGGTGACATCCATGGGAAGCTTTTACCTAAGTAACCAAAAGCAAATTCATAAGCTTCTCATGGGCGAAGTGGACAATATTGATGGTACGAGAGGTCGGGTGTTACACATATTTGATGAGAAAAGAATTTGGGTACTCTTATTTTAATTTCAATCTATTTTATAGTCTTTAAGTTCTATAAGCTTTAATTGCTAATCTTTTAATTTTCTTGAATTCCATGAGAGAAGATGAATATTATATGGACCATCTAGAAGTCAATGCCTAGGTAATTAAAGTTGTGATGATGAAGAACACTAAGAATGTGAGACATGAGGACTAGTTTCAAACCATGTATAATAGAATAACTAGTACAATTCTGGCTATCTTTTCTTAACCGATGGAATTTAATAGGTAAAGTTTCAAATGTAAATAATACTAATTAGCAACTTATGAATGCATTAATGGTTGTATCAAATGTATTAAAGGTTGTTATATCTTTTTTTTCTTTTTTTGTTTTAAACCCAATACTTTTACACATTTCACAATATAACCCCTACAATTTCTCACTTTCAACTTTAGTCCCCAATACTTTTCATCTATAACAGAATTTTTCTAGTTACGTTCTAAATTTTGAAGGTTAACGCATCGTGATGTGCACGTGTGGTTCAACCTTGTTACACTTATTTTTTCCATTTAACATCCCATCATAACGTGTCAGTCCTAGATCGACGTAGTTATTATTTTTAAGGTTTTACATTTCACGTGCGTGGTTATATTTTTTTCTTTTACTTTCCGTCTGGTTATGTTTTTTCATTTCTATCTTTTTAATACGAGCTTTTCTAGTGTTGATAATCAATGACGGTTGTGTAACATTGGTGCTACTTGGTATGGTTTTACGCGTCTGACGGTTGCCACTTGGCATGGTTTTATGCGCTTCGATACAACGCGGGGGGCTTAATACTAGTTGTATATAAACATATAAAAGTTTTTTAAAAGTGTTATATATTGTTCGCAGTATGATATATCAATTTATCAGTAGAAAAGTTAAACATAAGTAATTTTTATAGCTTTTTGGTCGGAGAGAACAATTGGCTATTACTTGATAAAACAAAGTCTTCATTCTTTAGTGTACCTACACAATTTATTAGTTGCTAAATTGTTGAATTTTATTTGTCAGACTTGATTGATTTGGTAAGTTGAATGTTTGTTTCTAGTGATCAATAATGTAAATTTAATAAGTTGATGATTAGGTAAATCTTATTGTTTGATTAGACTTAATTGGGTTCTTTAACCGTGTGTCTTTATAAATTGACTAAGAGTTATTTATATAACTCTCCTGGCTATAATTTCTTTAGTTTATTATTATTGGTTTCGGATAAGGGAGCGCCATGAATTTTTATCACTTTGGGCCCTAAAATGCTTGAGCTGCCTCGTCATGGAATTATATCAACTAGTTTAAAGAAACATAAGGCATGGTACAAAGATAAATTTAATGATAAGATATATAAAGTAGAGTTGATGAACAAAGCTATTGATACTACCAATAATAAGATAAAAAGAATCGCCACATCATAAGCGGGTTCTTCGTCGGATAGTTCAGAAGAGAGCCATCATTCACCGTTTAATCATGTACTTTTTTTAAATAATATTTCATCTTCAAAGCCTATTTGGTTTTGTATAAAATTTGTCCTGTCCAAGTGATTCTTTAAGCAAATAGGCATCTCCACGGACTTGAGTGGGTCTTGTTCTTTGTATCAGTAGTACCCTCTCACTAAGACAAAACATATATATTGTAGTTACAGTAAAAGCTTGGACTGTAAGTACATCATGGGCTACAATAGATAAAATTAGAAATTGATATTCTTTTCTTTTTCATCAAGCCAAAATATCAAATTGTGAGTCTTCGAAAATCATAGCGGATATAAAATCTGTTTCGCTATACCTCCTAAGCTCAATTTCAGGTAGGTTCATTAAGAATTGGGTTTTTTATAAACCACTATTTGGGTGACCCCTCTTATTGTTTAGAACAATGTTGGTCTGACCAGAGTTGGTAAATTATAACAAAAATACGACATGAAAATAGTTATGTTTCAGGTTGTCATATTAAACTTATTTAGTAAAGGGGTCATGTAGTTGGCTTGTTTAATCTATTTAGTAGTGAAGTCGACAAGCTAACTTGTTTAATTGAATAAGGTCGGCCCTTCAAATTTTTAAAGACCCATTTAACCTACTTATTGTAATCTGCCACCCTGATTAACATGCTATGCAAGACCTCATTTTCAGGCAACCTCATAATTTGATTTTGATCAATGTTATTAAAATCGCTAGGCGCTAGTCGAGCGGCGAGGTAGGGACTAAGGATTAATCGTATTGGAATGTTCATATATAATTTTTAGTTTTATATATAAATACACACATTTTAGTATGTAATTTTAATAAAAGAGTTCTGTTCTATATATAAATATACATATTTGGCCGGAATTTCTAAGTTTTTGCCGGATTTTCCAAGTTTTGGCCGTAATTTTTGAAAGTCGCCGGAATCTTGCCGGAACTCATCGAAACTCTACCGAAAATTCGCCGGAATCACCGATTTTTGGCCGATTAAGACGCCTAGGCCCGCCTAGGTCCGATTTTGACCAACGTTGACCGATTCCGATTATTGCCTCCGATTACATGAAATCGCCTAGGTCGACTCCCGATTTGCGATTACTCGTCGATTAATCGGCGCCTAGCGCCGATTTTTGCAACAATGATTTTGATTCTTAAACCAAAATTTCATCAACTATAAGCAGCTAATGATAAACGTTATCTAT
>JACVEC010000063.1:0-285000 GCA_025215565.1 Flaveria ramosissima | reverse complement strand
TTCGGCCTCCAACCCCTTCCAAACCTCATTTAAGCTCAAATCAACCATTCTAAACCTTAGGGAAACCTACCACGACCACATACAAGCATAACCAAGCAAGAAATCAAGCCTCAAACGCATCATACACATACATACATGCATCAAAACGGGTCTTCACCCAAAAACTCGAAAATAGGTTTTTAGATATGTTCCAGCCCCAAAATCAGTTGAAAACGTGTAAAAGAGGGGTCCTAGAACTCACCTTAACAATCCCGTCGAGTAGAGTTCGATTTGACTCGCTCCACGTCGAATTCCACGCTCGAATCCACCCGAGCCAACTTTTCTCCTCTTTTTCTCCTTCTCTTCTCCCCTCCTCTCTTGGCTGAAAAATGGGAAGAATGGGGGTGTTTTCCCCCTTTTATACTCCCGTGCATCGAAGTTTCTCTCGTTGGCGGGTTTGGTCCCTCGGCTTCGGACTTTATTTCTTTTTCTTCTTTCGTCGGCTTCAAAGGAAATTTCTGGGTGTTACAAGTCCACCCCCCTTAAATAGGTTTCGTCCCCGAAACCTGTTGTTCCTTGAACCATTACAGCAATATTGTCTCATCTCTTTTCCAGTCTCTCCCTTGGGAATTCCATCGCTCTATGTCGTTTATCAACATACGGCTTCTTATCTATCTTTGGCTAGTTTCATCAATACTTTAATCCTTTCGAGCTTCTCGATCGTGGCCTCGATCACCTCATTACTTTCTATACGGCATTTGGTGCTCGGCCTTCACTTGTAAACAAGTAAGGCATTTAATCTCATACTCCACCATATCGCGCTTCATGCATCTTCCCGCCACTGTCATCGAAATACATTTGGAATCGTCATGACTCAATCACCTTAAGCCATCACCGTGATCCCCTCAGGCGCTGTTAACCGTATCATCTTTTGCAACACATAGTGTTCGCTCCGTAGTCCGCCAAACAATCCACTCTTAGGGCTATATCGAATGGCGTATCTATATTCTTACCACTAACAGGCAATTTAGCACAGAAAGCAGCAGGAATAAAACTTTTACTAACGCCAACATTAAATAACACAAGCTAAGGATCTATTTACTAGGAACATACCTGACACAACATCCAAGTCCGTCCTAGTTCCTCCGATCTTCTTCACTCCCGAACCTTCAGCCCTTTGCTTCTTACAGTCCCTGCTCTTATGACCTTCCGCATCACAAGAATAACACACTCCCATACCGCAGTTCTTTGCTACATGCCTGGTCCTTCCACAACGGAAACAGGCATTAGTCCCCATCTACATTCCCGGGTGCTTGTGTACACACTTGTCACACCTTCCGAGTCCGAACACCAGTTATGACCACACGCTGCAGTAATCCACCCGTGCACTTGGTACTTGGAGACGGCTCCGCCGTGTTGTACCAATCTTTTCCATTCCAATCCCAATCACAATCTCCTTCTTGCTACCTTTGTCAACACCATCATCTTAATGTATAATCTTCCCGCTAAATCAACTGATAGGATCGGATCAATTAGATTTGAATTTTGCAGCGGAATATAACAAAAATAAGATCGAATTCAAGCAAGAAATGATGAATATGAAATGCAAACACACAATGACGATTATAGAGAGAGAATATTTCTGTTAAAGGAATGTTTTCATTCACGCGTAATGCTTCGGTTACAAAACAACTAGGTCAACATCCTTATATAGAGGAATGTGACGTCTGCTGATGTCACTTGATAGTGACATCTAACAGAATTATACAAACAACTGAAACAATGCAAACTACTGAAATGTTCTCAACAACTGATCACATCTCAGAGAATGCTAAGTACAAAACATAAAACTACTGACCTAAACTACTAACACTGAAACAATAAACTACTGAAAGGAAAATTACAAGTACTGAAAAGGAAAAACCATCACAACTACTGAAGTTAATAACTTCAGCTGTTGTGACAACTACTGATCACTCTGGTCTTCAGTCTTTGTCTTCAGTACTTCACTTTCAGACTTTGTCTTCAGTTTTACTTTCAGACTTTGTCTTCAGACCTTTGTAATCAGCTGATGTCTTCAGCTGTTGTGATCTTCTTCAGCAGTTGTAATGTCTGTGGGACTTAGAGGTTTTTCTGATCAGGCTCATTGGTTCTTTTGGTCCAACAAACTCCCCCTGAACCAATGCAGCCAAAACCTCTAAATTTATTGATGATCCCACTTATTCTTTGGCAGAAATACTCTCTTGATCAGCTTCAGAGGTAATCATATAAGCATAGGCCGGAAAAAGGTTTCTAATCTTTTGATTGGCTAAGTATGGAAGGGAACTCTGTCTTGGGGAAACTGGACACAGAGTCTTGTCCCAACCATGAAACCTATTTCCCATTGATGAGTCTGTAAGACTCTCTTGCATAGGCCTCAAGGAGAACAACTTGTTCCTCCTTGGTGAGTTCTTCTGCTTCTCCCTCAAAGAAGAACTCGGGGCCATAATATTCAGACAGATATCTTACTGTCTTCCCATTCTTCAACTCAACAGTTGTGATCTCTCTGTATGCAAATTCATCTGGATGAGAGCCTTCAGCAGCAACTGGAGTTCACTCTTTTGAAGATCTTCAAGTCTTTTGTATAACAACCCCTTCTTGATCATTTTGTTCTCAAGTATAGATAGAGGGGTTGATTTTGAGGTGTGTGCTCTCTTGAATTCTTCAATAATTTCCCAGGGTGAGACTACCATGGCCAACATAATTGCAGCATTCAAAGTCTTTCTCACTTGGCCATGATATCTACTTGGTATGTTTTTCTTGTGTATTCTGGAACTTACCCTGGGGTCTGGCCAAATCCTCACTCTTTCTCTTTGATGTTGGAATGTATGTCTAAGAGTGTACAGCCTCTGAGCTTGTTTCTTCATTGCTTGAATGGATGAGGACTGAGGGAAGTCCTTGTCAACCATTTTGAGAAATTGCTCATCATGCTGCTTCTGCTGTTCTTCTTCTTCAATCTTAACTTTAACCATTTGCCTTTGAGTTTCAGGAGTTATTGTTTGTGATTGACTCCTAGGCTCAGGTTTCTTCATTTTGATCATAGCAGATATTGGCAGACTATCCTCTTCATCCTCTTCTTCTTCTTCTTCCATCCTCAACACCCTTCTTTCTTTTAGGTGCATCACTGGTGGTAGATTGAGTGGGTTTCTTAGGTAAAGGGGTTGGTTTAGAGGGTTGTGAGGTTGGTTGTTTTGAGGATTGTGAGGTAATTGTTTTGGAGGTTGTGAGGTTGTTGTTTTGAGGGTTTTGTGGTTGTTTGGTTGTGAGGTTGGTTTGAAGGTTGTTTTGGTAAGGGAGATTTAAGGCTGCTCTATCATTTTGTTTGTGAGGGTGGCTTTGGATAACTTAGCCATGTCAGATCTCTTCCCAGCACCAGCTTCATCCAGAGCTTCTATGATTAAACTTTGTTGAAGCTTTCAGAGAGCATATTTTGGTGGTTATCTCCAAAATGCTATCTCTAGACCATGACTTGACTTCAATGATAGGTCTTCCCAAGTGTTTGGATAGAAATCTGATCATAGCCTCCAATCTTTCCCTTTCTTCTTCATTGCAGCCTGCCCATCGATTCTCAATCTCCTGAATCTCAAGCCTTCTGATCTCTGAATCAAGTTTGGCAGTATCAAATCCTTGCCTGAAGAGCTGATCAATAATCCTGTCCATGGATCTGCTGTGTTGCTCATCAGCTTCTTTGATCATCTCATCCAACCTCTTCTCATCCTCAGTTTGTTCACCAACACTCTTCTTTCTCTTGTAAGTAATGATCTCTTTTCCTTTATTCTCCTTGGCTTCTTCCTCTTCAACTCTTTTTCTTTTATCATCTTTCACTGACTTAGACTCCCCCTTTTTGGTTGCATTGGGTTCAGGGGTTTGAATGTCAGAAAGTTTCTTTGACACAGCATCATCCACAAGGGTTTGAAGATTGAGGAAATCCTCTCATCAATGGTTTGATGGACAATAGTAGTGATGATGGGAGTGATGAGAGGTAAGGAAGATTTGAAAACAGCAGCCATTTGCTCAGAGGGGTTCTCTCCCTGAGAAATGGTGCCTGAAACAGAGGCTGGTGGCTTGTTGATTTGAGTGGCTCAGTGTTTGGGAGAGCTTCAACAGAAGCTGCCATCTGTGGGTTAATTGGGGCAGATGGACTTGATTCCTGAGACATTTTGGCAAGCAGTTCTTTTAATCTGCAAACCTCAGCCTCAAGAATGGTGTTTTGGGCTAAAACTTCAAAGAAAAAGCCCAGGTCATCATCAGTGTAAGCTGAATCAGCTGACCTCCTGAGTGAATCAGGATGAACATGTGCTGAGTGTAGATCAGTAATCACATGTGCCCCTTTGTCTTGGAACTGGGGACTTCCTGCCTCAGGAGCAAGTCCTTCATTGGCAGTTGCCTCTGGTGAGGTCTTAGAGATGATACCTGCTTCATCCTGTTCATGTGTTGAAACAGGGGAAGAGGTAGCCTCACCAGATGTTCTAGTCTCCACATCTACACTAGGAGATTGAACTTTATAATCCCTATGCTGTGGGTTGTCAACTACATTATGATCCTCTCCCTCAGCTGTTGAGGTTTTCCCAGTGTTAACAGGTTTCTGGGGAGGGGTAGAGGAATGTAGTTGAGTCAGCACTTGTGCAATGACTGCAGTTGGGCTTGTAGGGGTGGTATCAGTGGGAGATGGAGGTGAAAAGGATTGCACCCGGGGAGAATGGTGCTCTTCAATGGCAATCTTCTCAAGTGAGAGAGATTCCAGTAATGTGGCTTCCCCAATGTTGGTTGCATCAGGATCCTGTTGAGAGGATACCTGAGCGGTTTCAGCTGGTGGAGTCATTGAAACTACAAGGGATTAAGACTTGTAGTTTCATCCTGCGTTTGTGCTGCAGGGGCATCATCAGGGGACTCAACTCCCTGAGTAGCCTTTTTGGTTTTCTTGGGTTTTGGTTTGGAGGGGACTTTAGATCTGGAGGTGGAGGCTGTGGGTTCCCTCTGCTTGGGTTTTAGCAGTTTGGCAGCCTCTTTGAGTTGTGGGTTTGAGTTGTGCCTGGAGTATACCTCTGGCAAAACTACCAGAGCAGGGACTCCAAGGCCAACAAGGCCATCAGATTTTAATTGATTTAGAATTATGGCCATAAGAAACCTTGGATATAATATCCATCTATTAGCCACAGGTTTCATTGCCAAATCTTTTAATTCCAAAAAGATGATTTCAGAAAAATTTAGGCTTTGATGTTCAAGGATAGAGATACAATACCTGTTGCCACCTGGATGACATTTGATCCCATGAGGATGTTTTGGGGGCAAGACAGACATTGATCATGTGGAAAATGAGTCGCTCAGCATCATGGAAGTGCTTCTTCAGAATGGTAGTAGCACTTAGGTCACCCTCATAACCATGATTAGCAAAGATAGATCAATGGTGCCTTTGGGGTATTGGTGGTATAGGTGGCATCATTCAGGTCTAGGGTTTGACGAATGATCTCAGAGTGATGACCACCCGTTTCTGGTTGACAAACGACTGGAGAGTGATGGAGTCATCATTCTCAGCAGTATGAACAGTGACGTTTGTCCAGAATTGGCAAAGGGTATCGGGATAGATGGTAGGATTCAAGAGAAAGGCTGTGCGGTATTGGGAATCAACCATCAAATCAATAGCAGCATCAAACTTGTTCCAAAAGGGTGATTTGGTAAGGTGAGCGACACAGTTGTGTCGAGGTTTGATTTGCATGGTCGCCATTAATGGAAGATGAACGTTTGGAAAGTGGGTTATGAAAAGTTTGAAGTTAGGGTTAGGTATATATAGGTTATGAAACGGCTGAAAGAAAACAACTGAAAGTTTTGGTGTGAGTCATCAGGTGTTAGAAAACAACTGAAGACATGGTTTTAACTTTCAGATGTTGTAAACAACTGAAGACTTGGTGTTGGTCATCAGTAGTTGTAAACTACTGAAGACTTGGTTTGGTTCAGTTTGTTTTGAAATGAAACAGTAGTTGTCGTCAATTCACAAAGTTCAGCTGTTTCAATGACCTTAACACTTACTCATCAGATCATCTGATTTTCAGATGTTTCATTGGTCATCAGTACTTATTATTATAAAAGACATCAGTAGTTGAACTACATCAGTACTTCTAACAAATGAAGTACTTCAGTACTTTTAAGTAATTTAGTCTTCAGTAGTTATAAAAACTACTGAAGATAAAATGACTTATCAGCACTTATTTTTGACAAAAGTATACTAATGCTCATCAGTATTTATTGACTAAGAGCATCAGTAGTTGTCAAATTATTCTAGTTGCAGCATACCAAGCCTGAGTACAAGATTATGAAAAGTTGCACTATCCAAAGGCTTAGTAAATATATCTGCAAGCTCATCAGCACTAGGCACAAACTTTGGATCAATCAGACCTTTTTCATAACAATCCCTGATAAAATGATGTCTGATCTCAATATGTTTGGTCCTAGAATGCTGGACAGGATTCTTAACAATACAAAGAGCTGAAGCACTATCCATTAATAAAGGAGTCTTAGTCTCTGTAATGTCATAATCCAATAATTGATTTTGAAGCCAGAGTACCTGAGATGTACAGCTTGCAGCTGCAATATACTCTGCTTCAGCTGTGGATGTAGCAACTGAAGTTTGTTTCTTACTCTGCCAAGAAACCAAACAGTTGCCTAGAAATTGGCATCCACCAGAAGTTGATTTTCTGGTTAACTTACACCCTGCATAGTCACTATCAGAGAAAGCAACCAATTTGCAAGAGTGCCCAGTGGAATACCAAAGTCCTAGAGATTGAGTTCCTTGCAAATATCTAAAGATCCTCTTGACTGCAATCATATGGGAATCCTTAGGAGCAGCCTGAAATCTAGCACAGACACAAGTTGCAAACATAATATCTGGTCTAGAAGCTGTTAGGTACATCAAGGAACCAATCATACATCTGTAAAGAGTTTCATCAACTGCTTTACCTTTTTGATCAGCATCCAGTTGTGTGTTGCTGCACATGGGAGTAGAACAGGGTTTACAGTTTTGTAAATCAAACTTGGTTAACAAATCTTTTGTGTATTTTGACTGATGAATGAAAGTTCCATCAGCCATTTGTTTGATTTGCAAACCCAGAAAGAACTGTAATTCTCCCATGGCACTCATTTCAAACTTTTGTTGCATCAATTTAGTAAATGCATCACACAACTGTGGATCAGATGATGCAAAAATAATGTCATCAACATAAATTTGAACAAGGAGCTTATGCATGCCTGCTTTCTTTATGAACAAAGTTTTATCTATGGAGCCTCTAGTGAAATTATTTTGAAGAAGAAAGTTAGATAATGTTTCATACCAGGCTCTGGGTGCTTGTTTCAACCCATAAAGAGCCTTATCAAGCTTATACACCCAATCAGGATGTTTATGATCTTCAAAACCTGGTGGTTGACACACATAAACCTCTTCTTTTATTTTACCATATAAAAATGCACTTTTGACATCCATTTGAAAAACTTTAAGGTTATGAAAAGCAGCATAAGCTAAAAACAATCTAATTGCCTCCAGTCTGGCTACAGGGGCAAAGGTTTCATCATAATCAATACCTTCTTCTTGTGAAAACCCCTGTACAACCAGTCTGGCCTTGTTCTTGACAATTTGCCTTTTTCATCAGTTTTATTCCTAAACACCCATTTAGTGCCTATTGCACACTTACCTTGGGGTAGAGGAACCAGTTCCCACACTTTTGTTTTTGAAATTGAAGAAGCTCAAGCTGCATGGCTTCAACCCATCCATTGTCCCTTAATGCCACATGATAATTCTTTGGCTCTTGCTGACTGATGAAGAGAGCATAGAGACAGAAATTGGACAATTGACTTCTTGTTGAAACACCAGCATTAATGTCACCAATGATCTGGGACATGGGATGATTCTTCAATTCTTGATATTCAATAATATCTGTGCAAGTGTTTGTAGGAGATTCAGCAGCAACAGATGTTGATTCAGACTCTTGAAACCTAGACTGAGATGGCAGTTCAAATGAAGTAGAGGATTCAGAGATTTCATCAGCATTTGTTGTGGATGGAGCTGCTGAAGCTACAGGAACATCAAGTGTAGTAGAAACAGGCAGATGATCACTACAACTTGCATTTGTACCATCAGATGGAGAGGATGGAAACTTCAGAAACAACAACAGGTGGAGGCTGATATGGAACATATTGCAGTATGTCCAAATCAAACAACTCAACAGGGTTTTGAGAAATCTTGTCTTTTGGAGATTCATTAAACTTGACATGCAAAGTTTCTTCAACAATCTTTGTTCTGCAATTGAAAACTCTGTATGCCTTGCAAGTAGATGAATACCCAACAAAATACCCTGCATCCACCTTGGATTCAAACTTCTGAAGTGGATTCTTTGTGTTAAGAATATAACAGGGACACCCAAATGCTCTAAAGAATGAAATCAAGGGGCCAAATGATGTAAAGCTCATAAGGAGTCTTCATCAACCTCTGATTCACTAATACCTATTCTGAACATAGCAAGCTGTGTTGACAGCTTCAGCCCAAAAGGTTAGTGGCAAACCTGAGTCAGCCAACATTGTCCTTGCGGCTTCAATAAGGGTCCTGTTCTTTCTCTCCACCACTCCATTTTGCTCAGGAGTTCTTTGAATACTATATTGTCTTTTGATTCCCTTAGACAAATAGAATTCATCAAGAGTGTGATTCCTAAACTCTGTCCCATTATCACTTCTCACACATTTGACTGGAAGTGAATGCTGCTTTTCCACATGCAACACAAAATAAATGATACTTTGAGCAGCCTCATCCTTGGAATGCAAGAAGAAAGTCCATACATATCTGGAATAATCATCCACAATTACCAGACAGTACTTTTTCTTTGCCATACTCATTACTCTCACAGGACCAAAGAGATCCATATGCAGTAATTGCAAGCAGGCAGTGGACTTGGGTTCTTCTATAGGAGGGAATGAAGCTTTGTGTTGCTTTCCTTTTAAGCAAGCTGGACAGTTATCATCACACTTGAACTCCTTCAATGGCAAACCTCTCACTAAACCATGATGAATGAGCTGATTCATGTTCTTAAGATTCACATGACCAAGCCTTCTATGCCATAGTTCAGATTCTTGAGGAGAGGCTTTGGAGAACAGACATGGATGGCCTTTAAGATCGATTTTCTTTGATAGATCTAAAGCATATACTCTTCCAATCCTGTTGGCCTTCAGGAGAGTATATTCATCCAATATCTTGTCAATCTTGTGCAAAACTTTGGAAGACAGAATCCTACAGTTTTGACTTGTGAAAAGTGCAACATGCCCTTTATCACACATTTGACTGACACTCAAAAGATTGTACTTGAGGTTCTCCACATGGTTAACATCATCAAATCTTATCTCCCCATTTGAGACAAAACTTTCCCAATGATGTAACCCTTGGCATCATTTCCAAAAGAAACAAATCCCTTCTTCCCTTGAGAATAGTCATGAAGAAGAGAGCTGCTCCCTGTCATATGCATGGATCCTCCACTGTCTACATACCAGATGCTTCTTTGGCATGCTGAAGAACCCTGCATTTTTCACAAAATTAGTTAGCCTTTGAGACCCAAACTTTTTGGTTTTGGGTCTGTTTTCATCAACAGATGTTAAACTAACAGATTGTGCATGATTAACAGCCTTTGAAGATGTAGATGGTGCTGAAAAGGATTCCTTGGATTTTGGCTTAGGTGTCCTTTTCAGTGGTTTAATCACAGAAACATCTAATTGGTTAACTCTCCCCAATAGATGTTGAACCATCATCACAAGTTGTGTCTGATTGGTTGTCAGAGTTTTCAACTCAGTTGACACATCAGTACTTGTTGATGATTTGTTCTTGTGATTCACTACATTCTTCTTTTGAAAAGACACAGACTTAGTCTGAGTTTTTAATATTCCATGAGGAATATTTGCAGCTGTTGTTGACAAACCCCTTCCTTCTTTGTGACTTTTTGAAAAAGCTTTGGTTTATCAGATTGAGATGATTGAGGTACAAACTTGGTTTGAAATTCATTTTCATTTTATGCATTTGCTTCTTAATGACTTTCTCTTTGTTGAATTTTAAACCCTTGTTATACCAGCATTCATCAGTAAGATGATTAAACAAACCACATATTTCACATGGCTTTCTTTTCATCTTTTCTTGATCAACTGCTGAAGATGATGAAACTACTGAAGATTTGTTCTTCAGTACTTTCTTCCTTTCAGTACTTTTGGGAAGTACTGAAGGATTTTCAACAACTGAAGATTTGTTCTTCAGAAGTTTTCTATCAGTACTTTTGAGATTCCTGATAGATTTTTCAGCAGTTGTCAAGGAATGCTTGTTTTCCTCTGATTTGAAATGCTCTTCAGGTGTTGTGTTTGCCCTTCAGTACTTTGAGTACCTTGTGGAACAACACCTGAATTACTCAGTCTCTTCTTGATCAAGTGTTTCGAAGCAGTGGGACCATCAGTAATTTGATTAGCTGAGGTACTCACACTATCTTCATCCTCAGATTTTGAATTATCATTTGAGGATGAAACACCTGATGATGTGGTTTGGGAATGACAATCATCCTCAGATTTTACTTCTAACTTGGAGTAAAATCTGTAGGAGGTATGGTATGATTATACCCAATCCCAAACTTCACATTAGAAGCAGTTTGCTTACTGAGAAGCATTTCAAATCCCTTGCATGATGTTACCCAGCGTTCACAATCAACTTGGGTAGCTGCAAGTGTTTCTTTGAGATTCTTGTGATTTTCCAGAATGACCTCTACCTTTGCTTTTTCATCAGTGATTTGACACTTTAGTTTATAAATCTCCTCATCCTTCTCTTTTAAAACAGACTCAAACTCAGCTTTTCTTTTGGAAATTGCTTTTTCTAGGTCAAGGTTTTGATTAATTAAAGCTACATTTGCTTCCCTAATAGAAACAAAAGCAGCTATGCATGACTCAGAACATAACTTGGCCTTAGCCTCAGAAGATACCTGTGGTACCTGTGATGATGAAGAATTTTCATCAGTAGATTCCAGG
Source organism: Flaveria ramosissima (assembly GCA_025215565.1). Classification (NCBI taxonomy): domain Eukaryota; kingdom Viridiplantae; phylum Streptophyta; class Magnoliopsida; order Asterales; family Asteraceae; genus Flaveria; species Flaveria ramosissima. The sequence goes on along the minus strand of JACVEC010000063.1, from coordinate 273,951 downwards.
GCCATTAGAGCAAGATTTCCAAAAGGGTTTTCACCACCATGTTGACCAGCACCAGCAAATTGTTCAGAATAACCAGAGACATCATCTGGTAAGCTGCTCCAGTCAACAACCTCAGGGGTGAAAAAGCTCTGATGAGATTGAGATTGAGATTGTTGATTTGTTTGAGATGGTTGAGGATCAGGTAGAGCATGTGGTTGTTGAGCCATGGGTACAGGAACTTGACCAGACTGAGGCATGTAAAAACATGGATAAGGATATGGCATTGGACTTTGAGGAACAAAGTATGCAGGAGATGATTGATGTTGTGAATGATGATCAGAACTGGTAGAATGTTGCCCTTTGGATTGTGAGCTATTGCTTGGAAAAGTCACAAAGGGTGCAGATGAGTTAGATCCAGATGATCTACACTCTCTAGCAAAATGTCCAAGTCTATGGCACTTGTGACATCTCAACTTACTCTTGTCAAAACCAACCTTGGTTTTGCCAGAGAGACCAGGGAATTTTCTACCTGTTCTTTTGTAAAACTTTTGAGATCTGATATTGATCAATGCCATTTGGCTCAGAATATCCATCTCTTCCAGATCATCATCAGCAATTCCTTTCAAATCATCCATCATAAAACACAAATTATCAACACTAAAACCTGAGTTACCCTCAACTCCAACAAAAGCATGATTTCCACTGTTTGAAGAGAAATCAATATGCTCATCATATGAACTTTCAGATGAAGCATATTCAGACTCATGACCAACCAGAGCAGTGTTACCTGGTACAAAGTCATCAGTGAGCTTTCCAGATGAAGATAGTTTCCTTTCTGTTCTATCTCTCTCTCAAATGTTAAGAGTTTCCCATGAAGTTGGGTGAGAGATAGAGTATCCAGATTTGCACTAGAGCGTAGGACAATGGTGTAAGTGTCCCATCTCTCAGGCAGGGATCTGAGGAATCTGTTATTCATCTGGCTGTTTGTGTATTCATGTTGAACCATTTTTAGCTCAGAGATCAAACATGAAAATCGCTCAAACTGTTGAGTCAATGTCTCACCCTTCCTATGAGAGAATGTCTCATATTGCTGGGCAAGGATTTCTCTGTTGTTTGCTAAGACCTCATCAGTTCCTCCAAATTGTTCCTTCAGAGCAACCCAGAGATCATAAGCAGTTTCATGATGCATAAGCCCAGAGTAGATTTCATTAGGCAGTGCCATGGCCAGAATTCCATGGGCTTTAGCATCAATCTCAAACAGCTTTAAATCCTCATCAGAATATTGTTCCTTCTTCTTAGGAACCATCTCATTGGTTTCAGGATTACTCACCATAGGCTTGTATGGTCCATGAACCACTGACTTCCAACAACCTGAACTGTTAACAGACAGGTGATGGAGCATTCGGCGTTGCCATATGTTATACTCACTCCTAACAAGCATAGGAGGCTTAGTTGAGGAGCCAGTATTGTGAGGATCATTGATTGAAGTAGTCATTTTCACCAATTCAATCAAATTCAATGAGATTAAAATCAGTCTAGTTTAAAAACTCAACAAAACAATTAGAAACACATTTAGAATCTCAATTAATTAACCGGAAGAAGCACAGAAAATCAAACTCTATAATCAATTCTTGCAAAAATGCTAATTCGATCAAACTTAGCTATCAAAAGAGCAGTTTCAATGATCAATTGTTAGATCGATCAATGATTAACCAGCTCTGATACCATTTGATAGGATCGGATCAATTAGATTTGAATTTTGCAGCGGAATATAACAAAATAAGATCGAATTCAAGCAAGAAAATGATGAATATGCAAACACACAATGACGATTATAGAGAGAGAATATTTCTGTTAAAGGAATGTTTCATTCACGCGTAATGCTTCGGTTACAAAACAACTAGGTCAACATTCCTTATATAGAGGAATGTGACGTCTGCTGATGTCACTTGATAGTGACATCTAACAGAATTATACAAACAACTGAAACAATGCAAACTACTGAAATGTTCTCAACAACTGATCACATCTCAGAGAATGCTAAGTACAAAAACATAAAACTACTGACCTAAAACTACTGAAACAATAAACTACTGAAAGGAAAATTACAAGTACTGAAAAGGAAAAACCATCACAACTACTGAAGTTAATAACTTCAGCTGTTGTGACAACTACTGATCACTCTGGTCTTCAGTCTTTGTCTTCAGTACTTCACTTTCAGACTTTGTCTTCAGTTCTTTACTTTCAGACTTTGTCTTCAGACCTTGTAATCAGCTGATGTCTTCAGCTGTTGTGATCTTCTTCAGCAGTTGTAATGTCTGTGGGACTTAGAGGTTTTCTGATCAGGCTCATTGGTTCTTTTGGTCCAACATCAACCGCCGACCAAACATGCTTGGCCGTGCAGGCAGCAATCATGTGCTCTCGAATGTCCGCTGGCAAGCAATGAATATACCTCTTGATCATCGGTGAGAGGGGTGTTACCTGATCCGGCACCAGCCGTGCCATTCGTGAACTGGTGGGTATTGCTGAGCGTCATGGTCCCCCTTCCAGCATCAGGAACTCTCTTTCAACTTTATCCATCTTACGGTGAGGAAGAATTCTACAATCACCACTTTCAACTCTGGACCATCTCATTCTTCCGATAGCCCTGCTTCCCTCGACTTGGGACTATGTATGTCCCACCAGCACAAAAGCTTAGTCCAACGAAAGGTGGGTAGCAAATTTTACTTATGATATTCCCGGACTCGTGATATTTAAAACGGATTCCATTTCTCTCACCATAGGTGAGCGGCACAGCAGTGCCATACCACAAAAGTAGGGGGCTTTGCATCGTTTTGTGAAAATGATGAAGACTCCCCATAGTTACAGCCTTGAGGTGCCAAATCCAACGCATGACTTCCTCTTATTCTTCCTCTTCGTCATCGGAGAGAACCGTTCAGGTCTCGGGTCGTCTCTTTCGCCGAAGGTCTAACCATTTTCCTGCTCTTCCTCATCTCTAACAGACTTTATCACTACGGTCACACAGACGGTAGGATGTCTGCAGACCTGTGCACTTCTTCCACGACCGCCTATCTCATCGAGGCCTCTGATTAGAATTCTCATCACCGCCCTCCGGATGAGGGGTCTCGGGTTCTTCATGAACTACCTTTCGGCCCTAGACCTTCCTCTTGGAACCGTGTTCAGCACCACGTCCACCACCACCTCCACCAGAGAAGCTTTCGCAAGATTTCCACCAGCCATTCTCTAAGCACACTGAAAGATTCAAAAAACACTAAACGGTCATTCAAGGAAAAACTCAGTTTATGTCAAGTAAGTAAGTCCCTAATTACAGTGGCCAGTGTGATAAGCCACTTACTTTACCCTTCTACTCCGAGCATTACCTGATCCTGACTACATCAGTTCCAAATCTCAAGCAACACATTAAACCATATAAATGCGCACGTAAAACAGGTTAATTTACAAAAATACCCTGATGCACGCAGTACTAGATTGGCATCCCATTCCCTTTCCGTCCAATTTCAGTTAAGATTAGGTTTTGAAAATATTACCAATTCACTTAAACTTGGGCTCTGATACCAACTGTAAGGCCCCGTTCCCGAGACGCTACAGTTGGTCATTCATCGCGCCATAAAAACATATAATACATTTTTACATTTAATAAATAGTTGCAGCGGAAACATAAAAAACACATTTCATTCCATCAAAATACTTTTGCACAATAGTACAATCGTTCTTTAACATATCATGTTACATTATTACAAAAGCTTAAACATAAAGATGCCATCCAAAACACACTGAGTAGCCGCCCCGTTCCATTCCTCAGCAACAATTGCCAACTAGAAACACATAAAGTCAGCGTTGCTGAGTGAGTCTAATTTTATAATAAAATTACTTTTCTTTCGTAAAACCGTCTTACTTTCTTCATAAAAACATTTGTACAACATGCGATCACACATTCATACGTACATACAGATAATATCATTATATCTTCATCATTACGTTCCTTACATTCATCATTCATCGTACATTATTATCTTTCACTTCTGTCTAGATCTGTCAGGCTTTACCCTTTCATGGCACGCAGCCACGATTACTAAGGTCGAATGACAAGGATCCTATTTCGTACATATTAGGTATTTCGTTAACGTTCTTGAATTATTATTCTAGTTCTTATCATTTCACTTTTGACTTTAGCCTTTCTATCTATCATCATCTTATCCTTATGTGTACTTTAGCTTCTTTATTGTGGTATCTTATTTTTTAGCTTTTTTTTAACTATGATCAACTTTACTCTTCATATACTTTGATTTTCCTTTACTTTGTTTTCTTTGGTTCACTACTTTATTACTTTATGGATCACTTTAGCTATAGTCACTTATAAGTAACTGTTCACTTATGGGTGAACATCTAGGCTTTAATCACCTTCAGGTGGACAACGATAAACCTGGTTACTTGCGGATGACCAACCTAAAGTTCACAGAACCTAGTATATAACGAGAAATTTAAATCGAGTTATATGATCGAATACATATCTATTGAGAATATACAAGGCAAAATACTTTTCTTGAGTCGAGAACTATTCAAGGGCGAGTACTTACTATGAATCGAGAACTATAACATTGGTAACCTTTCTATGAATCGAGAACTATAAAGGTCGAGTAGTACCTTTTTATGAATCGAGAACTATACAAGCCGAGTACCTTTTTACAAACGTGAGAACTATAGATGTCAATTACTATCTATAATCTAAATACTTTAGCATATCATTTTAAGGTTTTGCAAAAAATGTTATGTTCCATAAATAAACACCATAAAAATAAAATTTACTATAAAAAATCTTCATATTATCATAGTTGGTATGCTTACTAGCCCCAAAATAACGCAAATAATATGAAATGAGATCTAGAACTCATTTTTAGTGTAGAAGTAACAGAACACCCCAAGTCGAAAAGGAAGGTATCCGATATCTACACATATACACACAAAATGACAATTTTATCATCTTAATCGGTGCATAACTACTATATAAGATCTATATTAGATCCATTAAAATGTATGAAACTTATACATTTGGCCTACGTTGTCAACTTTCTCTCTCTAATGTCGACTCTCTCTCTATAATGTTCTTTTTGAAAACTTCTTTACAAGTAAGGAGAAGGGGCGGCTCCTTTGCTATATATTATATATTATATATAGATATTATATTAGATATTATATAGATATATATATATATAGATATATATAGATATATATATATATATATATATTATATATCTAGTATATATATATAGTTATATATATATATAATATAATATATAGGGGATGGTTCCTGAGAGAAAACCAATAGTTATGTGAAAACCAAGAAAACCAAGAAAAACAGTTACATAATTCATAAATTTTATGTTATTTTAATTGTTAAAAGGTTATTTAAGCATTTTTTACATATATGTTGAACATAAATACGAGAATGAAGAGTTTTACGTATACGTAGCACTATGTCGAACTGAAAATGGTTACGTATACGTAACCTATATGTGACGTATGTGTAAAACCATGCTCGGTTTTTTCATTTGATCCATACCCTTGTTTATTTATACACACACATAAATATAAGGGGTAGTGATAAAAAATTTACAAGTTATGTGACCGATTTCATTGGTTTTCTCTAGTTTTCACAAACTTTGTGGTTTTCTTAGGATCCCTCCCCTCTATATATATATATAATATATAATATATATATATATATATAATATATATATATATATATGTATATATATATATATATACGTATATATATATATCTACGTGTATATATATATATATAGATATAATATACGTATATATATATATACGTATATATATACGTATATATATACGTATATATATATATATATACTAGTATATATATAGTCTAGATATATATATACGTATAATATATACGTATATATAGATATGTATACGTATATATATATACGTGTATATATATTATACGTATATATATCTCTATATTATATAGATATATCTATTATATATAAGATATACGTATATATATATAGATATAATATATAACGTGTATATATATATACGTGTATATATATAAACGTAGATATATATAACGTATTATCATTCGGATATATAGAGAGGAACGGAGAGAGAGAGACGGAGAGAGACAGAGACGGAGGAGAGAGACGGAGAGCTAAGAGGGACGTAGAGAGAGACAGAGACGGAGAGAGAGAGAAGAGAGAGAGGAGGAGGAGAGAGAGAGAGGCAGAGAGAGAGACAGAGGAGAGAGAGCACTATGGAGAGGCAAAGAGAGAGAGAGAGAGAGAGAGAGGAGGAGAGAGAGGAGAGAGAGGCGAGAGAGAGAAGAGCGAGAGAAGAGAGAGAGAGAGAGAGATGGAGCGGGAGAGAGAGAGAGAGAGAGATGGAGGGAGGGGAGGAGAGAGTAGAGAGCGAGAGAGAGAGAGGGAGAGGAGAGAGAGAGAAGGGAGAGAGAGAGACAGAGAGAGAGAGGTGAGAGAGAAGAGAGAGAGAGAGAGAGGACGAGAGAGAGGAGAGAGATCTCTCTCTATCTCTCTCTCCTACCCCTCTAGTATCTCTATATGTATAATATACATCTATATACATATCGATGTGTATATATATACATAATATACAATATATATATGTGTATATATATTATATATACATATATATATATGGGTATATATATAGGATATATATTAATAAATGATATATATCTGTAGAGAGTATAGACGTCTAGATAGAGAGAGAGAACGTAGAGATCGATATACGTATATATATGTAGAGAGTATATGATACTAGATGTCTCTATACGTAGAGAATACGTATATGGATATATGGAGAGAGAGATGAGAGAGAGATACGGAGAGAGGAGATAGAGAGAGAGGAGAGGAGACGGTAAGATGAGAGAGAGAGATAGAAGTAGATAGAGGATAGAGATACTCTGTAGAGAGAGAGAGACGTAGTATAATGTATATATATTGGATATATAGACAGAGGATATGAGATATATACACTAGATATACCTCTCTCTGAGGGAGATAAGAGACAGATAGATAGAGAGGGGGAGAGAGAGAGATAGATATATAGATAGAGCTATATATATATAGATAGATAGGATATAGACATATCTCGGGGAATAATAGAGATAGAGGAGATATTAGACATAGAGAGCTCAGAGAGAGAGAGGAAGGAGACTAGATACATTACATACAGATAGATATATCAGCTCAGATCTCTAGATAGACTCCAAGATAGATAGAGAGAGAGAAGAGACAAGGAGAGAGAGAGAGCACAGAGACAGAGAGAGAGAGAGAGAAGGATAGAGAGGAGGATAGATAGAGAGAGGAGAGAGATATATATCTATATAATATATATATATAGAAGGGAGATATGGAAAATATATGTATATATATATATATGTATATAGATATGCATATATACTATATATGTATATATCTATATGTATAGATACTATTATATAGACCCATATATCTAATATATATATATGAGATTATATATTATATATCGATATACAATATATATACATATATATCTATGATCTACTATATATCATACATATATATTCTAATAGGATACTATAAATAGATACATATAATATCTCTCTCTATCTCTATATCTCTATCTCTCTCTATATATATATATATATATATATATGGATTCATCTTGATTACTATCAACCCGTTTGACATGCTTAGATAAGTGGGTTATATAGATCGTGTTCAAGATACACGATTTTAAATGTGTCCTTGTTAAAGTTGATGTCTTTGATACAAATAAATAAATTATATATGGGGTTATGTTAGGATTAAACATTTAAAGCCATTGACCAGAATCCTTTCCACACATCAACATAACACTATGGCCTCTCATATGTTTCACCAACCGCACACAATGAAGTCACCATTTGTTTTGAGTTCTATTACAAAGATGGGTCGTGTACAATTATTCAAGCTCGAGCTCCGCTTGTTTACTATCAATTAATCACATTATTTATATACATTTACAATTACTTTTATAAACATTACAGTTATAATTTTAAGACATTACATAATGTATATTGTTTAATAATTTGTATCATAATTTTATATGTAATACTAATTATAATGTAATATATTTAGTAAAAGTCATATAAATAATAAGCTTGTTTAGGCTTGCGAGCCTTAAAAAGCTCAATATTTGAACCTTGGCTTCGAGCTTGCTAATTATAGAAACTTTAATATGATGTTGAGCTTTATCTTAAATCATTTCTAGGTTTTAACTTTATCTTAAATCATTTCTAGCCTTAAAAATCTAGATGCTTTTATGCATGCATTCTTGTTTGCTATTTTTCGTGACACTCAAACTCATTATTTCTTATAAGGAAAATTACCAAAATGGACAAAGTTGACCAATATTTTTCAAAAATGAACATCGATTTCCGGCATGAAACTCCCATGGTCATCAACCTATCTAGCTACTTTGATATACCCTTTTGGGACTTGTCGACTCAGCACATTGAAGGCTTAGCCAGTGGGGCACCGAAAGTCAAAAATTCACATGGAGGGATTGAGGTAGGAACGTGGCAAGCTTTAGGTTAAGTGTAACACCATGTTTTAATGTAGTTGTATTTCAAGGGTTTAGAGTTAAATAAAAATAGAACGGGAAATTTACTAGCTAAATTTGTAAAGCCCATATGTTGTCTTAGATAATGATGAAAGAAGATGTGCTAAACATGTACTATTCAAGTAGGATCCGACTATTGTTATGTGTGAGTGATTCGATCCATCTTTCTCACGCAATCGTTCAATTCAAGTAGTCCATGTTCAACCCATTATTCATAAATATATTTGTAATAATGACACTGATTCTTGAGTACCTACTTTTAATTATCTCCTTTTGAGTACCAACTTTTAATTATCTCCATTCTTGGCCCGAGTTTGCAAATCATGTTCGTTTCAGTCCATTTCACTAACAGAGTTAACGTTTTCTGTTAAATGATTGTTAGATAACCAATATCCCTCTCATTCAAAATTAAGAACTAAAATATTAAAATAAAAATATTTATATATTTTTAAATATATTTATGCCTCCACCCCACCCCCACTCCCTTTCTTCTTCAGCTCTCCTAAGTCTTCCTCGCATCCACACTAGCGCCACCATCACTTTCGCCACCACCATTGCAACCCCATCACCACCGCCACACTATCTATAAATCACTTCCAACAAATCACCTCGCCCACACCTTGTGCACCTCTACCTGCAATATGAACCACCACCGGGCACCTTGACAATAGGTTGTTCCAGTTTAGCATCAACACCCCATCTTCCTCCCTTAGTTTATGTCGGTTTTAAATCCCCAAGATTTGGGAAGATTTGATCTGCTTTAGGCTGATTTCCATAACATTAAAGTGGTTGTTGGTATCACAATCATGATGCGGGTGCCAATCGAATAGAGGAGTGTTATGACGGTGATTTTTGTGCGATTTTAGGCGGCAATAGTTGGTTTAGATGGCTATAAGCGGCAGTAGCCATGGGGTGAACTTGAGAGCGGGTAAAGAATAAAGATGTTGATGGTGGCAAGGTTGATGATATGATGATGATGATGATGTGTAGAGGGTGTCTAGGTGAGTACAGGGTGTTTAATTTTATTTGTAAAATAGTACAATAATAAATTTTATAATTGAATATTTAGTTTTTAATTTTGAATGAGGGCTATTTTAGTTATTTAACAGTCACATAACACTAATTTAACAGAAAATGTTAACTCTATTAGTAAAATGGACTAAAAAAGACATTATTTGCAATTCTCATGCTAAGAATGAAGATAAGTTAAAAGTTGGTAATCAAATGGAGACAATTTACCCATGTCAATAATGTATGCTGATTTAGAAATAGAATAGACGTAGCATAATGTATATGTTCGCTTAGAAAAAATTAATTTATACCTTATTATTTTATTTCCATTGAATAATATATTAAAAAAAACAAGACATCAAATTTATTTATAATTCTATTATTAGACCATGTATTTCAAAAGCGGTAACAATCGAAAGTTTATCAAGTAACATGCATAATTTGTACCGAATATGTACTCTCAATATGGTTTCAATGTTGGCTTCTTTAACATGTTTTGAAATCGCACAATCTACAACATAATCTCGAGTTTTTAATGCCTAACACATCAAATTGGTTCCGGATTACTAGTCAAATGAGTTCGTGCAAGGATCAGTGATTCTTCGATACACATGCCCAATAGTCAAGTGGTTAATAACACATTTAACATGATCATGTTGGCGTATTGATATAAAAAACATACATGCCTGACCACTCACGAAAGTAACAGATAACACTAGGCGGCGACAACAGACTATACATATCGTGTCAACTCATTTGAATCCTTATCCAAACACGCGAGAACAACCCAAAACTCGACTAAACTCACATCTTACACTTTATTTATTACTACATGTTCGAAAGATGTTTATGCACATAAACCTCACGGGCTGTGGGTCCGTGGGCATCAATAGATTACGTGTGAATGTGCCCAAAAACTCTGTACAAAGAGAAGATCTGATTTGCGTCTTGGTTTCTCTCAAATTAATTGATAGTTGACTTGCAGAAACTAACCTGAAGAAAGCAATGAGTTGAATACAAAAATTAGTTTGTACTTTATCTTATTTACTGAAGGGTAATTGTTTAGCTCCATCTTCGACTGCGGTTCTCCATAACCGGTATCTTACTCCTAGCTTATCATAAGATACAGGCATGTTCCATACATTTTCCCCACTGATCATCCTCTCTTGTTGCCCAAGTACAAGCCGTAGATCTTCGTTTAGTACCTGCAACGTATATTCCATGAACTTTTATAATCTATAACTAGAGAAAGAGAATTTTGACCTAGTTACCTATGAATAGGTTATTTTTTTTACCACAAATCACCAAGAAAAGCATAATCGCAACAAAATGCAACGTGCTTCCACCCTTTTCTAGACGGAGGTAACATACTTTTATTCTTACCATTTAATGTAAAGAAAGGGAGAAAGTATGTTTCATAATTTGTGATTTTTTTCGTTTTTAATAATCCTGAGGATCTATTAGCGAAAATTGAGAAAACTCATTGGACCCACGAATGCCATGGTAACTAGTGGAACTATGTAATCTTCTGCTAGCAAGTGGCCTTCAAGGGTTTAAAGGCAGAAAGGAGTGGAAGTTGAACCTAAGACATCGACACTAACAGCTAAGCCACTCTTTGAACATCACTAGTGTTATAACCCATGAGAGGTTTAGCTAAAAGCTCAAGAGTACACTGTATGGATACTACTAACATAATAATTTCATTTAAAAATTTAGATTATTATTGCATCTTTTGTAATAATAATATATACACACACACACTAAATTAAATATTTTTGTGAATTTAAAGAACTTAACACATAAGTATTCCCATGTCAACCTAACCTGATCCAAACCATACTACACCCAACTTGCCAATCTTATGACATCTTATCTTTTATGGACACTACTGCTGTCTGATGATTGTGTTCCTTGAAAATTGACTTAGATTAATGATTATCGCACACTATAGCAGTTTCTTGAAACTAATTTCAGAATTTATACTCTCCGAATTACAAAAAGTTCTAACTTCTATGAGGGTGATAAGTGATAACCATTTAAGTTGAAATTATAATGGTATCACACAAAGAAGAGTAAAGAACTTGTACCATGATGTGTCACTAACAAAAATTATCCTAATAACTTGTCACAGGCATATTCAAGTTTATGAACATATAGACGAAGATATGCAAAATATGAACCCAAATCATGAATGATTCATGATTATAACCACAATTTATAATGTTACCTTTTCTGCGAAATGCCTCCACAGGTACTGCATGAAAGGGATGTATTGCAAGACCGGAGCAAAATCAAGTGACATTCTATATAATAGCCTCGTCTTGCTTCTTGATGATGGCAAGCAGACGTGTAGTTGGTGAAGGTGTGTTGAACACTGCTTTGTGCTTTGCCCCTCCAGTTTCCCAGGTTTTGAAATTCCAATGGTCGACAACACCATACATGGAGGGCGAAATTCCATATCTATTGGATACGGATCCCAATATCCTTCCAAACCTGATGAAGGGGTCAAAAATTTAACCAAGCTGCAATAACATGTAAACATTAGTCATCTAAAAAGCTTGAACTTCTAACATCAACTTTTAATGGTTGAAAAATGAAAACATGTTGTTACTTTAGTTGAAAATTTAAGTTAGTTATTTAAATGTCATTAGAAAAGTTATATCATTTCAATGACAATCCAGTTATTTTGAACAAAATGGTTTTTGAGGTTTTATGCATTACAACTACACTTGGGTGGCTTTCAAAAGGTTTGAACCATTTGCTTTGTTTTCTTTTAAGCTATTGTTATTATTTTATGATACCCCGTTTGGAAAGCAAAAAAAAAAAAAAAAAAAAAAAAAAAAAAAGAAAGAAAGAAAAAGAAAAGAAAATGATCTGAATTTACCTATCTGTTATTTATGTGTTGATATACTAACTTCTTATATTCAAGATCAACTCTAGTAAAAGAGATGATCACCTCTTATAATGGAAAATGTTAAAAACATTAATTAGAATGGAAGCAGACCTTGGAACACTCCACCCCTTTGCAAATGTGGAAGTGTGGGTGAAGGGTGCATGTGCGAGATCCAGCAGGTTGTCTAATAGTAGTCCATGCTCCACGGGTAGTTCCATGACAATCTATCGTCCACAGTAATCTTATGTTAGTTAGTAGAACTACATGATCATTATAACAAAGAAACCTAGAAAAATTTGAAATCGAACTATTGAATAAAAAGAGTGTCTAAAAATACCTCGGCGTGTATTTGGAATCCCTTAGGTGGTTGTAGTGAGGGAATTGTGGCAGAAGGAGGCTCATTGCCCGGCCAGATCCATATCATTCCTTCCTGCTCGAAGCATGGAAGTGATTTTATTTTCACATTAACGAATTTGGTTGAAGGCATTTTTTCGCATTTCCCATCTGTAGAGTACTCCCAACCTGAAAACAAACTTTGAAAATAAAGACCAAATACATATATAATGGATATTTTTTTGTTATCATTTGTATTACATGCAAAAGCCAACTTAATTAAGATATTACCATGGTAGGGACACTGGACCCGACCCTCATTTACAGAGCCTAAGTCAAGAGGGCATGCTCTATGCGCACATGTGTTCCGTATACATCCTGGTTTCCCATCTTTCCCACGAAATACTACCCATGGTTCTTCGAAGCAGTCAATTGGAATCTGCAGTTTTAAATTAAATTGATAAGATAACATATTTGTATAGGTCCGATTCATAATGTGAAAGGTAACAAAAAGAAATAAATATATATATATTTTTTGTTGATCTCATGCAATAGTTTTGCATCTGTTGCGTTAAATTACAACACAAAATGAACCTGTGAACCTAAATTAAATAATTAACATATCTAGAAGATATGAGGGTATAATATTATTCGCTAAATATAGATCCCCTATGTAATCCTATTATACACAATCATTCAATCACTATACAATTACTCCTTCTGGTTTAAGTTGGTATCAGAGCCAAGCTGTTTCAAAACCCTAGTTGCCACCATGGGGCATGCAGTTCTAAGCCCTAGCTGTCACAGACAATCTGTCGCCACTCACACACGCTCACAATAGTTGTTGAAAATCCTAGCCGCCAACACAATAGCCACCTAAAACCCTAGCAGACTGCTCTCAATAGGTTTTAGTAGTAGAATCAATAGGCTTTCCGAAACTCTTGTCACCACACAAGCCGTGCATCACCGAACCCTAGCATATGCAATTTGTATGGTTTAGTAGCAAAAAAACCTACTCTCCAAGAAGCCACAATGTGCCAAGTTTCACAACATCATAGTACCATACGGTTCACATTTAACAGGCAATCGAAACCCCACACATTCTTGCATCGCCCCTGCACGTTGCCACTCATCGTCATTGGATCACCCCAGAAAAACAAAAACCAGCTTTAATCCTTTTTTATGGTACTACACCACTTGCTGCAGCCTATCGAGTATCGACGTCAACGCATGAAAAACCTAGAAAAATCTTTGTACTTTTCAAGCTATAGAGCATTCCCGTCTGTAACATACATGGGAATTTTAGACTAGTTATATAATTATCATATCTACAAGGTATTCAAGTGCAATATTGTATTCTATAGCTCCTATGCAACCCTATTATACACACAAGGAATAAGCAATCACTAGTTTGAATTCTAACAAAGTACAAAATGGAAATATAACAGCATACCAATGTGTCCTCCTTCAAATCTCTTGAGAAAGCGACTGGGTACCAAAAGTTCTTCAGACGAGGATGGTAAGGCTGCACTGGACCAGATACATTCAGGCCTTTCCTTTGTTTTCTTTCAACAGTTTCTTTAGAAGTGCTAGGAGGGGATGAAGTTGTGATCTCTGTTGTTGTTGTGTTACGGTCTTGTAAAAGTCTATCATTGACCAAAGTTTCCATGTGAGCTAGCTTATCTAAAGCCGCACCAACCCTTGCTTCTGATATGTGCATCTGCCATTTTAGTGGAACCAGAAGATATTGGCTTTCGAATTAATATGAGAGAGTTTTCTTTATCAAGAAAATCACCCCAATTCATTTACTATTTCCTAACCTGTTTATGTGCTTCTGCTAGCTCTTCTTGTAACTCTGCTAGATCTTTCTTCAAGGTTCCAATGGATTTGTAATCACGAGCCAAAGGGTTTAAAACATCAACAACCTGCACCCACATCTTGAACTTAAGAGAGCTTATAGATAAACTAGCTCAATTAAACGAGACAAGTAACTAATTTGGATTCCCAAATATATATATAGAATGTCCATGCCAAGTATGGAAGTTAGAAAATTTGTTACCTTTTCATGTAGGAGCATGATTGTAAGAAGATCTTGTCTTGCTCGCCAATCACAATATTGTATATCATATCTAGCCACCTCAAATGCTTCATTCACATCCAAAAACTTTCCTTTACTCTGTGGAGCTTTAGACCTAGGCTCTTCCACATCAAATAGAGTGCTCCAGGGGTTTTTCTTGTCTACAAGCCCACCACCCTCCCCACTGGCTGATATGGCAAACACCACGAACCCTCCTCTGACACCCTAATTCCCAGACATTCAATTAAAAAGCAGTACACCATGTAAGCATTACGGCAACAATGCTTAAGCAACAGTGATTACTGAAACTAACAATCATGACAGAAACCAGATCCTGCCTAAGTCATAAGCGTTTTGTCATATAGACCAAGCATCATACAGGTATGCACATGAACAAATTAGACTAATGAATCATTACTGGAATCTTATTATTTTGCACAAACAGAACATCATTAATCCATCTATTCATCAACATAAGGTATAATCAAAATTTTCTATTTCAAACATGCCGTTCTGTACCAGAATTCGAAATGAATCTTCAAAACATCATCTATTTCCACATAAATTTCATTACAAAATCTACGTCAACTATGTAGCACGACATCTCCCTCTTGCTTCCTTCTCTACAATAACTTAATCATCATTTTGCTTAAATATACCACTCCAACAATATGCATATCAAATATGCAATTCAAACTGCAAAACGCTAGTGCCAAATTACATCATTCAACAAAACCGAACTTATTTCTCAATCTCGATCACTAATAAACGTTCGGTCGAAGTTAAACTAGTCATGACTAGAATCAACGACTCAATTACATCAACCAACACAGAATCAAACAACAATCTCTAGATATCTCCTACAATAACAATTAACAAACAAATATATAGGGATTGATACCTTTCTGTTGGTGAATTTAGAGGATCGAGAGAGGGAAATGGGGAGAGATAGAGCTGCAGCAGTGGCGATGGCGGTCATGGCGATTGAAAAATGACAAATTTGGAAAGAAAAATAATTAGATTTGTAGCGGAGGAGATTTATTGAAGGAAATTGAAGATATGTGGCTCGTGTAGTGCGCGATCTCGGCTAGCCTGCCATACGCTGACAACTGGAATGCGTGCAGTAAGCCATGACCACAACAATCAACATGTAAGTATGTATGTATACCCAATCAACTTATTATGGGTGGGTCCCTATATATCTTGCCACCTTGGATTTCCTGATATCTTCCCTATCGCCTTTGGGATTATCTTCCATTTTTATTTTTATTTTTACTTTTAATTTGTTTCTAAATATTATTCTTGTCTCTTTCGATAATTATCAGAGTAAATTACACATTAGTTGTTTAACATTAAAACTAGTTGTATATTATATCACTAGCTTAGATTTTATTGTGTTATACATGAAAAAAAATCATAATAATAGAATATTTGCCAATTTAATTTTATTAGATTTTGTATAAGAAAATGTCAATTTAAATCTTACGTTAAACCTCAATTCAAATGATTCTTTTTAAAATAAACACTAGTTTAATCATTTCACCCTCGTTTAAATCGGTGTTTTGCTCATGTGAAAGAAGCTCTCAAAACAATATTGTGGACTCCAAGAGATCCAGATCAAAGGTTATATGGTTGTCCAGACATTTTAGTAGCACTTTATTTTGAAATGTTTTTCTTATCACTACCTAAATATCTTCCATGACTAGAATGATAAGGGTTTATTGGATTAGTGGTTGGGCCTGCTATGATGTTAAATTTTGCAATAGTAGATGGACTGTTAAGAGGTATATAACTAAGTGGGCTGGGTGCTGGAGAAGTGTTTATTGAACTGATGCATGTAATGAATATTGGGTTATTCAAAGGTTCAAGATTGAAGGAAGGCATAGCTTCACAAGAAGATTGCATTTGGATCTGTGTTGGATATAGTTTATCTTGTAAAAGCAATTGGGTCATTACTAAAGCCCAACTTGCTAAAGGTGTATTTTAGTGTTTTTACTCGGTTCATCTTTGGGCTAGGATTGGTCTTTACTTGTGGTTAAATGTATACATTTGCCCAAAGAGTCTAAGTAAAAATAATTTGTCTCTAGGGATTAGTTTTTTATATGGGTACATTACTCATATGACTAGTTGCCTTTTGTTGTAATCTTTTTGTTGTTTAATAAAAGTTTGTCGGGGCACTGCCCTTTTTCCAAATAAAAAAATTCGATGGTAAATCAAAGATCAAATTACCGTTTTATAGGTTAGTGCGATCTTGAAATGTGTAAAAGATCAAGGTAAGAAATCAAGGACTAAATTACAAAAATGAACTCCAATTTAATTGCTGTAGAAGTAAAGAAATTGAAGAAGTAATTAATCATTAGTTGGATTATATTATCTTTTATATTAATTGATTTTTTTTATGTTTTTAGAATATTTTTGGTTGGATATGTTTGTATTAGCTATTTCTGGTGTAATGGTTCTTTTTTGTACAAGACATGCAATGTATAGTTACGCAATGTGTATGTATTAGCAATTTGTAAATTAATGGTTCCTTTTTGTAGTCGAAACCAACCATTACACAAACAATGGTTCAATAATGTCATATATAAGGGTTCCATTGAGATATTTAAGGATGGTGCTAATTAAAACATTATTATTCTTGATTTATCAAATAGCTGAATCGATTTCAAGAAACTGATCGCTTATGAGAAACTGGCTACTTTCAAGAGACAAGTTGCTTCCGATTAACATAACAACTTCTGAAGAAGCCAATTACTACCCATAGACTGAACTACTTTTGATAATATATTCACTTTCAAGTGATAGTTCCAGTTTTGATTGCAACTAAATTTAAGCAACTATCTTTGACTTAGTATCAACAAATAGTGAAGCAACCTTAACTTTAAAATATATTAGAATTCTTTGCTTAACTAGAACAATGATTTTCTTGTGCGCCATTGATAATAAACCCTACAATAAATGATTAGGATAGTTTTTTGTGAAGTATAAAACCCAATACAAGTGAACTTCCGAAGGTTAAGGCTTCTTCTTCCGAAGCTTAGCATATTCTTCCGAAGCTATGTTGATATCTTCCGAAGGTTATGTTTGCTTCGGAAGGGTGTTGTTGTGTACTTTGGATTTCTTCCGAAGTATACATATAATTAGTAGGAAATCTTCCGAAGGGTTATTTCCGTTGGGAAGATATAGTGTAGGGTTCTTTATGTAAATTCTCAATTTAAGTTGAGAGTTAGTTAGAGTTAGTTGAAGGCTATAAATAAGGACCTCATGTAATCGGTGAAAGGATCCGAAATCATTCAATCATTAATAATCATTTGAAGTTTCTTGTTCACGTTTATTCTTTCTAAGATCATCTTTGTATTGATTGTTATTCCGCGTTCATATTCTCAATCGATTTTACAACAATTGGTATCAGAGCCTGTTTAGTGGCTCAATTGAGAATCAAGATTCAATTAAAGATCGATCGGCGGCAACGATGGTGTCAACAAAGTTCGAAGTTGAGAAGTTCGACGGGAAGAACGACTTTGGGTTATGGCGGTTGAAGATGAGGGCATTGCTCGTTCACCAACGAGTGGTAGATGCCTTGACCGGAGAATCCAAGTTGCCGGACACATTGTCAGACAAGGAGAAGAAGGAGATGCTAGAACAGGCACACAGTTCAATCATCTTGAACTTGGGGGATCGAGTACTCAGAGAGGTCTCGAAGGAGAAGTCTGCTGCAGGGGTCTGGTCAAAATTGGAAAGTCTGTACATGACAAAGTCTCTTGCGAACAGATTGTATCTCAAGAAACGGTTGTACACATTCCAAATGGCTCCTGGGAAGTCAATTGAAGATCATACTGATGAATTCAACAAATTGGTGTTAGATCTTGAGAACATCGAAGTTGTGTTGGAGGATGAAGACCGAGCAATCATATTCTTGACATCTCTGCCATCATCTTATGAGCACTTTGTGGATACTTTGATGTATGGTAGGGATACTCTTACCATGGAAGAAGTGCTGGCAGCTCTCAATTCAAAGGAATTGAAGAAGAGAACTGATTATAAAGAAGATGGTGGAGAGGACTTGGTAGTCAGGGGAAGATCTGATCAAAGAAACTTCAAGCAGAGAAGTGTCTCAAAGTCCAGGTCCAAGTACAAGAGGAGGTGTTATGTGTGTGGATCAGAAAAGCATTTCAAGAAAGATTGTCCTGACTTGAAAAGAAAGAAGGGTGAATCAAGTGGATCAAAGACTCATTCCGGACACAATGCACATGATGATTCTTCTGATGGATATGAAAGTGCAGATGTGTTGGCTGTTACAAGCAGTGGTAAGGAGAGTGAGTGGATTATGGATTCAGGGTGCTCATATCATATGACACCTGTGAAGGAGTTCTTTAAAGAACTGAAGATTGAAGATCTTGGATCAGTGAAGCTAGGGGATGATAGACCTTGCAAGATTGTGGGTCATGGAACTGTGACTCTGAAATTGAAGAGTGGTATGAAAGTAGATCTTCATGATGTAAGGTATATTCCTAGTCTTAAAAGAAGTTTGTTGTCTTTAGGGCTGTTGGAGAGTTCTGGTTACCATGTTAGTCTTAGAGATGGTAAGGCTAAGGTGATGAAAGGATCAATGGTAGTATTGTCTAGGAGTAGAAGGGAGAATAATATCTACTTGTTAGATAGTGCTGGTGTAGTAGAATCTCAGGTAGCATCTGTCTCAGGTGATAGTAGTTCTAAGGCTATGTTGTGGCATAGGAGACTTGGTCACATCAGTCATCAGGGACTGGTGGAGTTGCATAAACAACAACTAATGACTGAGTTGAGCAGTTGTGATTTTGGTTTTTGTGAAACTTGTATTCTTGGTAAACACAAGAGAGTAAATTTTTCACAAGCCAGGCATATCACAAGTGGGATATTAGACTACATTCATTCTGATTTATGGGGTCCTGCTAAGGTTGATTCTTTGGGTGGTGCTAGATACTTTATGACCTTGATTGATGATTTCTCTAGGAGGGTTTGGGTTGTTGTACTGAAGAATAAGAGTGATGCTTTCAGTAAATTCAAGGAATGGAAAGTCCTTGTGGAAACTCAGACTGAGAGGAAGGTCAAGAAGTTAAGAACTGATAATGGGTTGGAGTTCTGCAGTCATGAGTTTAATCAGTTTTGTAAAACTCATGGTATTGCTAGACATAGAACTGTACCAGGGACTCCTCAGCAGAATGGGTTGGCTGAGAGGATGAATAGAACTTTACTTGAAAAGGTAAGGTGTATGCTGGCTAGTTCTGGTTTACCCAAGATGTTCTGGGCTGAAGCTGTTTCCACTACAGCATATTTGGTCAATAGGTCTCCATCAGCAGCATTAGACATGAAGACACCTATGGAGACATGGTCAGGAAGAAAGAATGACTATGGGGGACTTAAGGTGTTTGGATCTTTGGCTTATGCTCATGTTAGTCAAGGGAAGTTGGAACCTAGAGCTTGTAAGTGTGTCTTTCTAGGATACCCTGAGGGTGTTAAAGGGTATAGATTATGGAGGCTAGAAGGAGACAGGCCTAAGGTGATAGTGAGCAGGGATGTTGTTTTTCAAGAGAATGTTATGTACAAAGACATTCTAGAAAAAGGGAAGTCAAAGGTTGAAGATCAGAGTGGGGTTCAGATTGAGGTGGAGCAGCAGGGTGTGAGTGATCAAGGTATAGATCAAGGTACCTCTACTAGCCAAGGGGATGGTTTGGATGATTACCAGTTGGCTAGGGATAGACAGAGGAGACAAGTGGTGCCTCCACTCAGGTTTAGAGAGGGGATGGATTTGTCTGCATTAGCCTTTGTTGCTGCTGAAGAAGAAAGCATCTATGAACCATTGTCATACTCTGAGGCAATTTCTGTGAAGGAAAGTGATAAATGGTGTAAGGCCATGGAGGAAGAGATGGAATCTCTGTATAAAAATGACACATGGGAGCTGGTTGATAAACCTGAGGGTCACAAGCCTGTTTCATGTAAATGGCTGTTCAAACTGAAAGATGGGATTTCTGAAGGTGAACCTCCTAGGTACAAGGCTAGACTAGTAGCTAAGGGGTTTACACAGAAACCAGGTGTGGATTATAATGAAATATTCTCACCTGTGGTGAAACATTCATCTATCAGGGTTATGCTGTCATTGACTGCTTTTATGAATATGGAGCTTCATCAGCTGGATGTAAAGACTGCTTTTTTGCATGGAAAGCTGGATGAGACTATCTATATGAAGCAGCCAGAGGGGTTTGAGGTAAAGGGGCAGGAAGAGAAGGTATGTCTCTTGAAGAAGTCTTTGTATGGGCTGAAGCAATCCCCTAGACAATGGTATAAAAGATTTGATGAACACATGGTGACTAATGGGTTTAATAGGAGCAGCTATGATAGTTGTGTGTATTTTAAAGAATACAATAAGAACAAATTTGTGTATTTGTTGCTGTATGTTGATGACATGTTGGTGGCTTGTTCAGACTTGGAGGAAGTTGAAGCTACTAAGAGAATGTTATGTCAGAGTTTGAGATGAAAGATATAGGAGAAGCAAAGAAGATATTGGGCATGGAGATTACAAGGGACAGAGAGAACAGGGTGTTGAGACTGTCTCAAAAGTCTTACTTAGAGAAGGTGCTAAGTAACTATAGGATGGGTGATGTAAAGCCAGTGACTGTTCCTATAGGTGCTCATATTAAACTGTCAAGTTCTGATTGTCCTAAGTCAGATGATGAAGTTGAATATATGGAGAAAGTACCTTATGCCAATGTTGTTGGGAGCTTGATGTACTTGATGGTTTGTACAAGACCGGATATTGGGTATGCTGTGAGTTTAGTCAGCAGGTATTTGTCAAATCCGGGGAAAGCTCATTGGGTTGCTGTAAAATGGATCTTGAGATATCTCAGGGGTACTAAGCACTATGGTTTAGTGTTTGGGCATCATGAACATGAGAAGGTTGACAGAATTGTTGGTTATGTGGATTCAGATTTTGCCAAGGATCTGGATAGAGGTAGATCTATTACATGGTATGCATTTCAAGTGCTGGGTAACTTGGTGAGTTGGAAAGCTCAGTTGCAGCATGTGGTGGCATTATCTACAACAGAGGCTGAGTATATAGCTTTGACTGAGGGAGTCAAGGAAGCTATGTGGCTGCAGGGTTTTGTTTCTGAGTTGGGAATCAAAGTGGCAGGCTCAGTGGTATTCTGTGATAACCAGGGTGCAGTTCAGTTGTCAAAGAATAGTATGTTTCATGAGAGAACAAAGCACATTAATGTGAAGTTACACTTCATAAGGGATGTGGTGAATGCTGGGCAGGTGAAAGTGGAAGGTGTGTCTACTTTGGAGAATCCAGCGGATGTGTTTACAAAGTCTCTACCTGGTGTAAAGTTCAAGTTTTGCTTGGATGCATTGGGAGTTGGTTAAAATCTTGTATTGGATTTTAAGGTGGAGATTGTGAAGTATAAAACCCAATACAAGTGAACTTCCGAAGGTTAAGGCTTCTTCTTCCGAAGCTTAGCATATTCTTCCGAAGCTATGTTGATATCTTCCGAAGGTTATGTTTGCTTCGGAAGGGTGTTGTTGTGTACTTTGGATTTCTTCCGAAGTATACATATAATTAGTAGGAAATCTTCCGAAGGGTTATTTCCGTTCGGAAGATATAGTGTAGGGTTCTTTATGTAAATTCTCAATTTAAGTTGAGAGTTAGTTAGAGTTAGTTGAAGGCTATAAATAAGGACCTCATGTAATCGGTGAAAGGATCCGAAATCATTCAATCATTAATAATCATTTGAAGTTTCTTGTTCACGTTTATTCTTTCTAAGATCATCTTTGTATTGATTGTTATTCCGCGTTCATATTCTCAATCGATTTTACAACATTTTTCTAGTGTTTCTACAAGCTGATTGCTATAGAGCAGCAGATTGTAGCTTTTAGTATAAAACCTCTCAAGATAATAGTTTCTAGTGTGCTTATTTATTCTTATTATCATTGTAACTTGAAACATTTGGGTAAAATATACAGAGAGCTTAAAAACCATCGCTTGTGTTTTAATTGTTACATCATAATATACTTATGTGTTGAATCAATTGATTTACATATATTCGACATAAGTCAATTGTATCATAGATTTCTTCATGTGGTTAACAATTTAACGATCTAAAAAGTGGTATCATAGTCTTAGCGTTAGATTATTAATTTAACCATCTTTAAATAACTTGATTTCTATGAGATACTCTTCTACACACATATTTTAAAATGATTGCTACATCAAAATTTGACATTGAGAATGAAAGCACAAGAAAACCTCTAATCTTGGTTCCTAATGATTATGATACATGGAAAATCAATATGGAAGACTTTATCAAACATCAAAATCATAAGATGTTGAAGTTCTATCATTGAAGGATCCTACATAGCTATGACGAGAGCTGCTAAAGAAGGAGGTGATTTGATCCCTAAAGATCCATCCAAGTACTTTAAAGAAGCCTTCAAGAGAATTGATATTGATTCCAAGGCTCTATGCTTGATCTAAATGGCCATTCCCAACTTTATTATTCAAGGGTTCAAGAAGTAGAAGATTACAAAGGCACTATAGGATGCTATAAGAGGATTTCCCGAATGAACTAAAAAGTGAAGGAGAAAAGAAGGATATAGTGGAGCAAAAGTATGAAAAAAATGAACTACATCAAAGGGATTCAATGATTGCTCAGTTTATCAAATACATTCACTAATAGATGAGTTGTAAGAAGCAAGTGTAAAGAGCGACGATAATGATAACATGGAAAAGTTCTTAAGATCTTTACTAAACATGTGGACTATCTAACAACAACAATATGAAGAACTAAGAGCTTGAATACTTTGCATCTTGGAGAACTATATGGAATGCTTAGTGAATACCAGATGGAGATTGATGCAAACATTGAAAAATCATATATATATATATATATATATATATATATATATATATATATATATATATATATATATATATATATATATATATATATATATATATATATATATATATATATATATATTTATCCAAGATCTACAACCTTGCATGCACCTATCCATCACCCACATTCCATTTAACATCTTTTTGGATCATATGAGGTGGTGCAACCAAAACAACACTAAGAAGATTTTGGAGTACAACTAAAGAGGTCTTCCGAAGACAAAGCTGCTCTGTAACCTTTTGGGTTTTCGTTACCTAAAAGTTACTTCGTTATGTTCTTGTAAGGGTTTTTTTTATCATTAATGAAACTATGTGGGTTTATTTATGCTTGTTTCTCCTATTTTACATCAACTCGTTAATTTAAGAGTTAATAATTTAATTTATTAAAATAAACATAAACATAATAATAGTAGTAGTAGTTATAATAATAATAATAATAATAATAATAATAATAATAATAATAATAATAATAATAATAATAATAATAATAATAATAATAATAATAATAATAACAATAATAATAATAACAATAATAATAATAATAATAATAATAATAATAATAATAATAATAATAATGATAATAATAATAATGATACTATTAATTATAACTTTGGGTATTAATTATGAGTTGTAACATGAATAATAAAAATACAAAGAGTTTATAAAAGTTTAGATAAAATAATAAATTAAAAGTGTTTAAAACTTAGGGTTTTAAAATAAAAGTCAAGGGGGGCATTATTGTTATTTTTAAAACTTGAAATAGGAAGTTCTAGCATAAACTAACAATAATTGAACCGTAGGGACTAAAAGTGTAAAATCTTAAATTAAACCCCCACCTCTTTCTCTATCCCCGTAAATCCGGTGACCACTCCGGTCACCTCCGGCCGAACGCCAGCGATCTCCAACCCACTCCAAATCATCAAGTTTCAAACCCAATCGCCTCTAGCCGTTTCGAGAAACCATTTCGAACTCATAGAATTAATTTAATTTCAGTTTAAATCGGTTACGGGAACAATTGGGTTTGAAAACCGATTACCATCAATCAAAGAAACGTTCGACAATCAAAATCCATTAGTAATGCAATTAATCGAGCTCACACGTTCGACTAACCGTTCCTAACACTTCAATGATTTTAATTTGAGATGAAACGACGAATTTAACATCAGATTAAACATCTTTACATCCGCAATCAAATCGAAACCGATAGGGTTGAACCATAACGAATCGAAACTATTAAAGAGAAGGCAAGTGTCTCCTTTCATTCCCTTTCAACTCTATGTAACCCCAATTTTTCGAAAACTCCACACAAACATCGATTCCAGACATCCTTGTTCTTCGCAAGTGGACCGGGTCTAAACCAAGCTTAATCACTTCAATCTGTTTGTAATCAAGTAAGTTAAACACACACTTACACTCGATTTCACATAAGGATTCAAAGCCCTATGTTTATTTCAGTATTCATCATCAAATTGGGGTTCAATTGGAATCGAATCGAAGTTAGGGTTCATGTAATTTGGGGGTTAACTTAATAAATGTTTTCAAAACTTTCAGCGCGTTTCTAAACAGATATGGGCGCTGGCCCAACCGGTTAAAGCATGGAACACATACACAAGGGACCCAGGTTCGATCCTTGGCACCCACATTTTTATTTTTAAAGCATATTTGTTACCATTTCCAAAATTTAGAAATTGTTATAATGTTTTTTAAGTTAATATAAAAATTATTTTATTAACAAGCACCTTCCAGAAATTATTTGAATAGTTTTTAAAGATTTCAAAACATATAATTCTCTTAAAATTTAATTACTTTTTTTAAAAAGAATAACATTATTAATTCGTTTATGTGATTTTAATGTTATAAACTATTATAGGTCAAACTTAGATTATTTCAAACCATTTTGAATCTACATGTTACTAATACCTTAAATAATTAATTATTCAATTAAATTATTTAACTATGTTATATCGTAAATAGCTATTAAAATAATTATTTTCTTTTCACACTTTATACTAAATCCTTATTAAACCCATTATTATAAATTAAGTTATTTATTTTCACTAATCTTGATTATTTAATCGATTACATTATTTTATTTAACTTAACTATTAAAACCTCAAGTTTCAATTGAAACCCTAGTTCATATTTAATCGTTAATTATATCATTAATCTTAAACTTGGAACTTACACATTTAGGTATTCTGTAAAAGGAATCGTTGGAGCAATCTTAATATCTTGTTATTTTCTCTTAAGTTCATCTTATATATCAAGTGAGTTTTCCATACCCTACTTTTACTTTATTTCACACTTTTGGGGTGAAACATGTTAACCTTATAAACATATACTTGTAAACATCTTGATACTTGTAAATGCACTAGCAATTCGTGTTTAAACTTTTCATGGTTATTTGAAATATTGTGAGCCTTATATGATAGACATTTTGTGCACACAATCATTAACTATTTCTAGCCTAGCGACGCCATAGATCTATGGGCTTGACAAGCCTATTTGGTGTAAAAGCCGAGGTTATTGCCGGCTCCTGATGACGTATTCTTGTTCATCATGGGAACCAAGTACACTTAGCTAATCTTTATTACTTATTGTGGCCATCTTTGTCAAGGTTTGATTGTTTCATTATGCTATCTATATTTTTGCATTATTCGTAAGTATGACATGAATTGCTTCTTATAAATGGATATATGTATGTATGTATAACCCATGGAAACTCACCAACATTCAATTGTTGACTTTATTTTTTAACATGTTTCAAGAAATGCCTAAGTTTGATGAATGATTTCGAAGTTTGAACACATCTAGGATTGGACCTAGAAAATAAAAGACTTCCTTTAAATTTGAAGTTGTTGGACTTATGTTATGTTTTGGTTATTGCTTGAGACTTTTTGGTTGTAATGTTTCTTTAAAACTTATGCTTAATGATATTTACATTTAAGGGTAGTGTTAGTGTTATGTGGCTTTGAACAATCTTAACCCTCACATCTCAACCTTTTCGCCGTTAAGGGTGGGGTGTGACAGATTGGTATCAGAGCTCATAACTATAGGGATTTAGGTTATTAGAAATGGTGACCTAGACTATGGTTAATGTAGGAACCGTACATGAAAAATATTTATGATCTTGTAAGCTTATCTATTGCAAGCTACATAATGCTACCTGTTTCAGGAGGGCCTCTTAATGTGCTACTTGATGATATTTAGTTAAAATTTCTCTTTAAGTGGAAACTTGATTGTCTAGCCTCTCTTTATGCCTATCCTTAATCTCTTATCTTCAAGGAGATGAAATTTTCTTAAACTTATTCTCGATGACACATGGGATCGTACGCTTTATATTGAAAAATTAAAATCTCTAGACTCTATCTCTAATCTATGAAAATCTCATCAAGGTTTTAATTCCATTAGCCTAAAAGGAAGTTATGTGACTCATAGACACCTGTATTCTGGATTTCCTGGCAAAAAGCCCTCAGGCTAAGGTAAGCATTTCGAATAAATCCCAATCAACAGCGGGACTAGTTATGCTTACCTGGGTATTTTCGGGATGAGTGATAAACTATGGTCAAAATACACAAGCTTCCTAAGGCAAATTGGAGTTAAGTTACCTTGACGTGTCAATGTTTCCTATTGGCTATATGTTACCAAGTGGAATCATTCCGTGTGTGTTTTTTATAAGTCCTGAAGAATTATTGCTTGATTTACTATCATTAACTCAAAATTTCCATGTCTAACTTATTCTATATCCAGAATGTCTCGTCGTCATGGAAAGCGTGGTAGCTCCGACTGCAAAATCGCCACTATGATCGCTCGACAAATGGCTGCCATTCTCCCAATTATGGTCGTTGAACTGAATGGCTCTTTAATGGCAAATGCTAGTAATAACTCCAATGGAAACAATGGGCAAGGAGAGAATAGTGGAAATCAAGGAAGGAACAACCAAACCTGCACGTTTAAGCATTTCAATTTGTTGATGCATGTATGTCCCTAGATCATGATTTGTAATGTAATGAATCTTGTCTGTCTGATTATGATGTAATTTGTATTGATTAATGAAATGACATGAATTGGTTGTTACTTGTGATGTTTAATATTTCATTAATGAGTCGTGATTGAATTGATTGGGTTTGTGATTGTTTGAATGGTTAGACATTATGTTATATTAATTAAAACATTCAAACTTAACTTAATGAAGTTCTCATACGAATGGCCCATGCGAATGGACCACACGCATGAATAACATCATACGATTGACTCAATCGCACGACTGAACCAGAAGACTGGATCAGTCGTATGATTGACACATAAGATTGACTCAATCGCACGACTGAACACTCAGTCGTGCGTATGAATCAACCGCATGGTTCAATCGCACGACTGAACCATACTTATGGCCCAGTCGCACGATTGAACAATACTAACCTATAAATAGACCCAATTCGTGGAAAAACATAAGCATTCATCCCATTACGATTCCAGACGTACCCTAACCGTCCAGAGACCTCCCAAATCGTTCTCCAAGTTCACAGAACACATTAGATCGATTGCTAATCGATTTCTAACGTTGGATTCAATTCTTGATTGATTCTTCGTGTGTTCTCACTGATTGGATCGCCAATCAAATAGGATTCTGCACTATTTGAGTTGGTTTAACACGCTAATCATTAGGTATTTCGTTCAAATACCAGGTCCTAACAAGTGGTATCAGAGCTTTGGCTCTTGATTACGTGTTGATTCAATCAAATTGCATAAAAGTTTGTGTTTTTGCACTAAAAACGCAATCTTTGGCATCAAAAGTGATCTTGGACGTTCCCTGCTCATCGAAGTTTGGTTTCTACGGACTTAGGCGATTAGGACTTGTGAAATTTCGAATTTTTACGGCTGAAACCCGTCAAACCTAGAAATTTTCGCAAAACAGCAGCTTCAGTCGCACGAGTGACCCATTCGCACGACTGGACTCCATTCGCATTGCTCATACGCACGATTGGACCTAGTCGCACCCTCATTCGGCCGACTGAACCGTTCGTTCGCATAGCTCATACGCACCAGACTCATTCGCACGACTGAACCAATCGCCCAGTTCAGCCGCACGATTGAACCAGTCGCAGAGTTCATACGCACGATTTGACCATTCGCATCCTTCAGTCGCATCAGTGAAAGTTTGTTGATTAGATTCTAAGTTTATTAGCCATGGAATATCAGATGTCAGCCTTTACTGCTGGGAAGGACTCAAGGATACAGAACCTGCTGTTGCTTGAGAGTGAGGTGGGTAATCACAATAAACCACCAAAGCTTTTGACTTTAGATGAGTTTCCCCACTGGAAACAACGTTTTGAGATCTACCTTAATGGAGTAGATCCTAATCTGTGGGAAGCCATTGAGATCGGTTATAGTACACCGGTGGGAGCTGATGGAGTTAAGCTAACGTTAAGCGGGATGACAGACGCACAGAAAGTAAAGTACAATGCAGAGAAAAGGGTTTATGCATTGATCACTCAGTCTATCCCCAAAGACATATTCCACCAGTATTCAGAGAACAAGCAGTCCAAGAAACTGTGGGATGAGCTAGAGAAGAGATATGATGGGAATGCGTCATTGAAGGCTATCAAGGCAAAGGAGTTAAAGAAGGAATTCGATAACTTCTCATCTATTGGTAACGAGAGTTTAAACGAAGTCATAGACAGATTTTACCACTTGATGAGCGAACTGCATACACATGGAGTGGAAACGACCATGGAAGAGAAAGTGAGCAACTTCGCAGACGGATTGCCTGATAAGTGGGCTTCATTCGTGTCTAACCTTAGACAGAATGAAATGCTTATAAAGCTGGATATAAATGACTTCATTCTTAAGTTGCGAGAAGAAGCGCTAAGGATGAAGTATAGAGCTCAGAAGTCTTCGTACACACAAAATCCAGCTTTATACAACGCCACGCCTCAAGCTAAGACATTTGGAGCACCTCTCCAGACTGCATTTGTGTCTAGCTCGTCAGGGACTTTACATGCTTCTCCTTCTGGATCAGACACGTCAGGGTCGTCATGTACCCACTATATTGGATCAGAAGCAAGTGCTACCAAACTGAAGACCGAGAACCTCGGTAATGTGACCGTAGAAGTAGCTCGAGAGCATATGGATCTTTTAGCTGCAGTGGTTCATTCATATGATGGACTTGTTGCCGGAAAGATTGGAAACTGCCATCTGGCAGATGAGGACTACGAGCAGGTGGACGAAATGGAGCTTGAGAGGAT
This sequence comes from Flaveria ramosissima, assembly GCA_025215565.1. Classification (NCBI taxonomy): domain Eukaryota; kingdom Viridiplantae; phylum Streptophyta; class Magnoliopsida; order Asterales; family Asteraceae; genus Flaveria; species Flaveria ramosissima. Next base: position 243,832 of record JACVEC010000063.1, on the reverse strand, counting down.
GGATATAATGTGGGCTTAGCTAGTGCTGTCCGAAGGGCGAAGAAGTTTGTTAAGAAGACTGGACAGAACTTGGTAGCTACTAAGGATACCACATTTGGCTTTGACAAGAGCAAAGTGACCTGCTTCAACTGTGGAGAGAAGGGGCACTTCAAGAGAGAATGTGTCAAGCCAAAGAAGACGGGTAATGGGAACCCATTCTCGTCCTTTACTCGCCAAGACAAGCAAGCCTCCAGTTCTACTTCATCAAACAAGGATCCAAAAGCCTTGACTGCTCATGATGATGAAGGACAGGATTGGAGTTTTAGGTTTGTCTCACCAGGAGAATCTAACATTGCCAGTGTTGAGGATATTGATGATGATTCTGCGAGTGAAGGTGATCTAGCAGTTGAGATAGCAATGTCACATAGTGAAGAAACAACTGCAGCCGAGGTCAGTTACAAGCCAAAGGAGGAGACTTCCACGTCAGAGACAGAAAAGTCAGAATCACCAGAACCAGAGACATCTGATGCTGCGTTGATGGCTAACTCTTCTGAACCAACACAGGTAAGTACAACTGACCAAATGTTTAATAATCATGCTTGTTCTGATTGTGATACTTTTAGGAATAGCATAGATGACAAATTTGCTAGGTTATTAGATCATAATGATAACTTAGTAAAAGATTTACAACTGTGCACTGAGGCTAATAGAGTACTAAAACAAAATGAGCATAGTTATAAAGAAAAGATAGACCTATTGACTAAACAGCTTAGGGAAACCGAAGTAGTTGCCTTTAACCAAGCAAATGACATTAGGTACTATCTAAACTCCCTAGAGGACACTAAGAAGCAAAAGGCAGTTCTAGAAGTAGAAGTTAATTCATTAAAACAGAAACTGCATAGTTGGACTAGCTCTTCACACATAGTTCAACACTTAGTGAGAGAAAGGAATAACGGGGAGGGATTAGGCTACAAAGTGGTTCCACCACCACCTGAGACCTTGATGAACACTAAGTCTAGACCAGTAAATAATAACCCCATCAAGGATCATGTGGTGACTACTCCTCTTGTTACTGATCCAACACATCATGTTCATCTACTGAATCTGGAAAGAAACAAAAGGAGGCCACTTCAAAGGCAAAGGGTAAATTGCCTTGTGTTAATCTGGAAAATGAATTTGAAAAAGTTAACTTAAAGTCAGGGTCAAACAGAGTCAAATCAGAACCTAAAACGACTTCAAACGTTAATTTTTCACATGCTTCAAGTCAAAAACCAGTTAACCAAAAAGTGGAACATATTAAACAGGTTAAAACAGTTAATTTTGTTAAACCAGAGAAAACATCAAACATACAAGAGTCAAAACCTAAAGTGATTGATGTTACTAGAGTGTCACGCACTTCTCCACAAAGAAAGTCTCATAAAGTTGATAGCAGGTCATGCTACAACTGTGGAGAATGTGGACACATTGCTTCCTATTGTCCTTTCTATCAAACACCTAGGAAGAAGATTGATCTTCAGGACTCTAGACCTAGGTCTTCTAAGAGGAGTTCTTTGACTCCACCTAGAAGATCTAGTGAACCTAAAGTCCAACCTGTAAGCCAGACGACTGTTTATCATAAACAGGCATTGCACAAATCTGGCTTATGGAAAGAAAAATCATCCTACGTGTCTGATACTGATGACAAGAAGGAACCTGAGCTACCCTCACCCTCTAAGGGTCAATGGGTGGAGTTTATGATGTGTGATGCCTCTGGGAAACCCAAGACAGTAAAAGCTTGGGTTCCTAACCTAAACTAATTCATTTACTTTGTATGTGCAGGGTGTTCGATACAGTGCTGAGACTAACACGTGGATTATAGACAGCGGAGCATCCAGGCACATGACAGGAAATAGAGCCCTTTTATCAAACGTCAAACAAATAAAAGGAGGGCATGTTTCCTTTGCAGGAAACAAGGGAGGCTACATCACAGCTCAGGGAGAAGTGGGAAATCAGAAAGTTAAGTTTGATAAGGTGAACTACGTTCAACAACTTCAGAATAACTTACTTTCTGTTTCCCAAATCTGCGATAAAGGATTTAAAGTCATCTTCGACAACAAGAAGTGTTACGTGCTGAAGAAAGACTACATGATCCCAGAGGACCAAGTTCTGATGACTGCTTCAAGATATAAAGACCTTTATGTCTTGGATCTGTCAACAGCTGCTACAACGGATCATGAGGTTCAGTGCTTTCTATCTAAAGCTACTGAGAAGGATTCAATCTCCTGGCATAGGAGAATGGGACACATTAGTCAAAGGAAGATGAATCATTTGATTCAGAAGGATTTAGTGAGAGGAGTAAATGTCAAGAACTTCCAACTTCCTGACTTTTGTGTAAAGGCAAACAGACAAAGAAGTCTCATAAGGAAAAGAAAGTTCATTCAATAGAACTTCCTCTTGAACTTCTTCACATGGATCTGTTTGGTCCAGTCAGTACAAGGAGCATTGCAGGCGACTTGTACTGTTTTGTGGTCACTGATGACTACTCAAGGTTCACTTGGGTAATGTTTCTGAAATCCAAATCAGAAACATTTGAGTCATTCAAGGAATTAGTAACCACACTGGAATCTCTCTACAAGCTAAAAGTTAGACAAGTACGCTCAGACAACGGGACAGAATTCAAGAATCAATGGATGGAGGCATACTGCAAGGAAAAGGGAATTGTGCATCAATTCACTTCTGCCTACACGCCTCAGATGAATGGTGTTGCTGAGAGGAAGAACAGAAGCTTGATAGAGACTGCACGGACTATGCTGGCTGACTCGAAACTGCCTATCCAATTCTGGAATGAGGCAGTGGCAAATGCATGTTATACACTGAATCGAGTCCTAATAGTCAAGCGCCACGGAAAGACATGTTATGAGCTACTACAAAGACGCAAACCGAATTTGGAGTATCTTGAACCTTTTGGCGCGCCGTGTACACTTCTGAAGAAGACACAAGAAGGCAAATTCAGCGAGAAGGCAGATGAAGGAATTTTTCTAGGATACAACATACCGAACAAGCGAGTTTACAATAACTCAACGGGTCTTGTAGAAGTGTGGTGTAATGTCGACGTTCAGAGATATACCACACCACTACAGGCAAAGGACCTGCATACTTCTTCGATTATGATGGATTCTTCAAGTCCTTCAACATTCCTCTCTCTCCCTCGGATGATGAGTTAGCTACTAGGATGATGTATGATATTCTGAATACACCATCTAGCACACAGGGAGAATCATCTACTCAGTCAGGGGGAGTAGTCGATGACAGTGACTCCTCCTCTGAAGATGAAACTGAAGCAGATGACCAGAACAGTCAGGAGGAACAGGTTCCAGTTCCTGAAAGTCCACAAGCATCTACCAGTGATGCAACTTCAACTTCGGAACCTCAAACTCCAACTACCTCAGATGCAGAACCAAATGTTCATAATCTCGGTTCTGAGGTGGCTGTTCCTACTACTCCAGGATCACGACTAAACGTCTATCATCCCCTTGACAATGTTATTGGGGATGTCAGATCAGGAGTACAAACCCGAAATCAGCTATACTCAGCTGATTACGCCTCAGTTATGGAGAAAGGTTACATTCATGATGGTGCTTATCGATGTTTTGTTTCGCAGGTTGAGCCAAAATATGTCAGTGAAGCACTAAATGATGAGGCGTGGGTGAGTGCCATGCAAGAAGAACTTCTGCAGTTTAAGAAGTTAGGTGTATGGACTCTGGTTGATAGACCTAAAGGTGCTAAAGTCATTGGCACCAAATGGGTACTAAAATGCAAGAAGGATGACCAAGGAGTCATTATCAGGAACAAAGCTCGACTGGTGGTTCAAGGTTTTCGCCAAGTCGAGGGAATTGACTATAATGAGGTGTTTGCACCCGTGGCAAGGATGGAAGCTATTCGTATCTTCCTTGCCTATGCATCGTACATGAAGATTAAAGTCTACCAATTAGATGTGAAGAGTGCATTCCTTCATGGGGAAATCAGGGAAACAGTCTATGTAAGTCAACCCGAGGGATTTGAAGATCCTTATCATCGGGATAGAGTTTACAAGCTCGACAAAGCTTTGTACGGGCTTCATCAAGCTCCTCGAGCTTGGTATGAGAAACTCTCGACTCATCTTGTGAAACACGGCTTTCGCAGGGGAGTCATTGACTGCACTGTTTATTAAAGAAAGGATGGCGACCTACTGCTTGTACAGATCTATGTTGATGACATAATCTTCGGGTCAAAGAACGAAGAGTTATGCAAAGAGTTTGAAGCAGTGATGAAGAAAGAGTTTGAGATGAGTGCTATGGGGGAGATGAAGTTCTTTCTCGGGTTACAGGTGGATCAAACACCTAATGGGATCTTTCTACATCAGACCAAGTATGTAGGAGACATTCTCAGTCGCTTTGACATGGAGAATGCTTCTGCTGCTGGGACTCCACTTGCTACGAATCATGATATAGCACCTGATGAGAATGGAGATCTTGTAGATGCCACTATGTACCGAGGAATGATTGGATCCCTCATGTATCTCACTGCCTCAAGACCTGATATTATGTATGCTACATGTCTATGTTCTAGATATCAGGCTAAACCAAAGGTCAACCATCTGATCGGGGTCAAGAGGATTTTTCGTTATCTGAAGGGTACACCCACACTTGGATTGTGGTATCCTCATGATGATGACTTTGAGCTTACCGCGTATAGTGACTCGGATTACGGGGGCTGCAAGATGAACTACAAGTCTACATCAGCGGGGTGTCAATTCTTTGGGAGAAGATTAGTTACCTGGCAGTGTAAGAAGCAGACATCGGTTGCATTGTCAACCTGTGAAGCCGAATATGTTGCTGCTGCAAGTTGCTGTTCACAAATCATCTGGATTCAACAGCAAATGCGGGATTACGGTTTAAAATTCTCATCTACTCCTATTTTTGTTGATAACTCTGCTGCAATTGCAGTAACTAAAAATCCGGTTCAACATCCTAAGACCAAACACATCGGTATTAAATACCATTTCATAAGAGACTGTTTTGAAAAGAACTTAATTGATGTGGTTAAAATTAATACTGATTTTCAACGCGCTGACCTCTATACTAAAGCCTTTGATAAACCACGTTTTCAATATTTGCTAGAGGTCAACGGAGTTAAAAAGAAAAGTGAGGTAATTCCTGATGATGATAATGTGTAGTCCGATGTAGTTTAGTTAAAGTTAATTTTATTTTATTTTATTTTATTTGTTTTATTTTCGTCTTATATTTAAACTCATGTTATTTTGCTGTTTATTAAAATCCTAAAATAATTAAACCAGAAATGATTTTAGTATTTTAGGGGGAGAATATGTCAGCAAGTTAACATTAAAAAAAAAATTGAGGGAGAAGGAGTAACTAGCTGAAATAAGGTAGATTGTGTCTGTGATACCGATTCAATACCTTTGGAAAATGATAGTACACAGGAACAAATCAAGAGGGACTTTAAAAATTTAAGTTTTGAAAAGATGCAAAAGTTCAAAGTATAAGTCTGTGTAGTCTAAGCAATATAAAAAGGAAAGATGATAGAAAACTGGCAACTCCTAAGGTGACACAAAGAAAGTAGACTTAGAGGCTGCTAGACCACAAATGATATGTTGGTAGATTCAACACAATAGATAATTAGACCTGATTGGTGATCTCAAGATCAAACTAAGTTGTTCAACTGACTGTGGGCTTCCATCTTATCACTGGTTAACACAATCAAATATATTCCAATAAGGGGTAATGAGCATGCCACAAATGTGTGCGGATGACCATAATTAGAGCAAAGCAAGAAAAAAATGAAAGACAAATGCAATAAAGCTAATGACTCATGTTGTTGGTGCATTTTGTGTAAAATAAAATAAGCTGCTCTAACAAGGAGATAGGTTGTGTGCCTCTCTGCTGTGCGATGGCACTGACCTGAGGATAAGCATAACCTAGATATTCTAGAATTCATTGTTGTTTGCCGCCTCTCTGCTGTGCGATGGCACTGACCTGAGGACAGGCTTCTCTTTGAAAGCTCTAAGAATAGTCTCTTCTTGTAATAATACCCGTAGACCGCTCAAAAGCTTCTGAGGAATGTTGATTACCATATAAGTGTGGGATCCACAAATGTTAGTTGAAATAATTAAACCTAAATCTGTCACCAGTCTGCGTCAAAAGTCTGTGTATGGATTTAAGTGGACAAACATACTGACAATCATAGTGGCTACATTCTCAAAAGTTCAAATCAATGTGAAAATCTAAGAGTTTCAGTATGATTTCCTTAAGTTGCTAACGACTCTGGATGAACACCGAGAATTTGAGCATCAAAAGTTTTAATAACTAGTCCCAAATGATTTGACTTACCTGTATGATTCCAAAATTGAATTGGTCCAGATATGATCAATCTAAGTTGAAGCTGTCTACTCCCGAACCAAATCCTGTAGATATCAATCTCTGGATTTATCTCTCACAAAAAGCCAAAAATAAGTTTGTTTATGTAATTAGTTTAAGATTTTTAAATTAGTTAGTCGTTTTAATTTTAATTTTAGTCGTGTGTCGGGCTACATCAGGAAAATCAGAAGGAATCAACTCACTAAAAGGGTCATGTCTGAGATGACCATATGTGCTTTGAAAGTTTAAAATAGTCACGGTTGAGGTGACAAAGTGGTTTTAAAAGGGTCACGTCTGAGGTGACTAAAGTGTTTAAAAGGATCACGTCTGAGGTGATCAAAATTTTTCAAGATAAAATGATCATGTCTGAGATGATCAAAGGCTCATAACGTTAATTTCAATTAATTTAAAAGGGTTTAAATGTAAATTGGTATAAATGGCAGAAAATTAACTAAGTATGACCCATTCGCACGATTGGACCATGAGAATGGACCAACCATGCGAATGGCTTCCACTCGCACGAATGGCTCATCAGAATAGCCCATTCGACCGATTGGAAGAGGGCGAATGAGTCAGTCGACCGATTGAAACTCATTCGGTCAACTAACATGCAATGAAAGGCACGACTGAGCCAGTCGACCGATTGAATCTCAGTCGGTAAATTGCATGCGACTGGTTGGGCCAATCGTACGATTGAGCCTGAGTCGCCCGAATGAACTGGGCGACTGAGGCCAGTCGGCCGACTGAGCCCAGCTTCAGTATTTAAAGGGCTCTGTCGATCGCATTTCACTCATCACTCCCAAATCGCCCTTAAATCGCACTCCCTACCGTTACGCTGCCAAAATTTTATTAGCCCTAGTTTTATCATTGCTTTTGATTCACTGACGTTCGTCATTCATTATACAGGTAGATTGAAGTCTTGTTTCATTGAAATCAGAAGGATTGAACCCTAATTTGGTGAATATTCGAACGAAAACAAGAAACAGACAGAACGTGACCTAATAACCTACTTAAACTATGCAAAATGTTAAAATTAAGGTTAATAGGTTATTAGTAACAAGAATGCGAGTATATTGAACCGGTAATCCATGTTAAATCACTTGTATTGATCAAGACTCGAACCACAGGCGACTGAACAACTGAGACAGGCGATTGGTCGTCCGGATGAACTTCAATCGCACGATTGAATCTTGCGATTGGGTCATTCGGCCGAATGATACATACGATTGATCTCAGTCGGCCGACTGAACCATTCGCAGACTCAGTCAGCAGACTGAACCCAATCGCATGTCACATTGACCAGAATGAGTCCAGTCGCATGAAGAACAGACGACTGACTTCAGTCGCATGATTCATTCGCACGAATGAATCAGAATGATTTTCAACTTTACACTTAGAACAGAATTTTTCATGTCTTATGTACTAATGGTTCTATGTCTTGTGTGTTTCAGGAAAATGGCAGAAAGGTGGTCCATAAATCCAAAGCACAACATCTGTGCTCATTTGGATCACACCACCAGGAACGGGGCCGAGTTTACTGACATTATAGCCTTTCTGAGACGGTCCCGGATTCATAAGGCTATCTCCACGCCTTGCACGCCATATAGATCACTCCATCAGGCTTTCTGGGAGAATGCCTCGGTGGACCGCTCCCGTGAGCCGTACTGCATTAGGAGCTCTATATTGGGCCATGATATTGAGATCTCTGCCGCCGACATCCAGAGAGTACTAGAGTTTGGGGACGACACTGATCATCCTACTAGACTACATCCGTTGACAGTGAGAGGATGTTTCCTGAGGATAAAGTACGCTGGGGACATCAACTCAGGTGTTCTCAACAAGAGCAACCTGAGCCCCCAGTACAAGTACTTAGCACACGTGATCCTCAAGTGTGTTGCCTCGAGGAGGGGTGGGTTTGACGACCTCTCAGACCAGATCCAAAATGCCTACGTGGCACTGGTTCTGAACCACCCCTTCAGTTTTTCCAGCATGATATTCTCCTACTTGGTGGAGAACTTGGAGGCCAAGGGTAAAGAGGGGTTCTGTATGTACCCCAGATTCTTACAGCTCGTCTTCAACGAGAAGCTGCCACAGTTGCCCAAAGAGAGTCATGACGCAGTGGCCTTGGAGATTATGGATGATACTACTCTGGGCAGGATGAGAGTTTACAGGGGGAAGCAGGTAAAGCCCCAAGTGAAGAGACTGATTGGCCACCTGGCCAACGAGAGGTATGTGGCGCCTGGCAGACGCAAATGGCGTCATGATGACAGCGACTCCGATGATGAGAGATTGCTCCTACCAGATATGGATTCTGATGATGATGATAGCGGCGACGCCGGGGATGATATGCCTGCTCCACATAGAGGCACTGATTCAGATGTTATTCCCCCGGGGTCTGCCACTGTCGGAGAGGTTGCTGAGACGGCCGGTTTCCATCAGGAGTTCGTAGTTGGTGATCAAGAGGAGGAGGAGTCGGATGAGGAGCCCCTCACTAGGACTGTGGGAAGCAAAGTTGTTCCCACAGAACACGGGCTTAGGGTGGTTGGTGAACACCCTCGGGACTCCACAGAGAGAGAGACTGACCCGAGCTATGCTCCGGGTTCAGTGGGCAGAGCTGCAGGGGGAGCATCCACTTCCACCGGGACTAGGAGGAAGAGGATGGCTCAACCCCACGGACTGAAGAAGAAGAAGCGTCGCCTGACCTTCGTTACCACTGCTGCCACTACTTCCACCACCACAGCCACCACTACCACCTCCACTGACATACCACCCATCACCACAGCCACCACATCCACTACTGCTACCACAGCCACCACCTTACCTACCACCACTGTATCCTTCCCATCCACCACCATACCATTCACACCTACATCACCAGCACCTGCTTACCAACCCATATTCACCACTTCTACTACCACCACCACCTCACATCATGCCGGACCTTCAGCCCAGCCATCACATGTATATGGATCTACTCTACCTCACATCAGGGTAGAGGAGCAGCTGTCGGCGCTTAACCGTATGGTGATGCGGCTGCTAGCTGCAGATGAGGAGAAAGCGGCGCAGATTCGCCAGTTGACCGACCTGACTGCTGCCCAGTCTCAGCAGATGGCAGAGCAGGCTCGGGTGATAGATCAGCAGACCTAGCTAATCGATGCTCAGAGAGTCGAGATGTCCCAACTCCAGGACCAGTAGGCCCAATCAGCCAAACGTATAGAGGAGTTGGAGACTACCAACAAGACGATTATGCTGAGGTTAAAGGGGTCAAAGGATGAGCCTTTGAAAATAAAAGAGGGTGATGGGGATGATGGAGATGGTGATGATGACGATGACGATGATTGAGGAGGATGATGAGGATGATGAAGAGACAGAGGAAGATAGGACAGAAGGAAAAGATGATGATGACGAAGCAGAAGGAGGGGATGCGGCTGCATCGGCCACTGCTTCTGGTCAAGAACGAAGATCTAAGCATCGACAGGACCAGTCATCTACCACTTCTGCTCCTCCGAGCGACGAGCCCAGGATTCAAGACAAAAGTACAGATTAGATGTCTTATGTATTTATTTATTTTGTGTTTGAATCATGTAATGAAAAACAAGTGTGTTGAATGTTTATATATTAAGTTGATATAATTCTGTTTGATTACTTACTAATGGTTTATGTGTTGAATGTTTAAATCAAACAGATCCAAACTTTCAAAGGGATGAGTTTGACATTGCTCCCCTTCAACAGGTCAAGACTCAACTAACCATGATTCTTGATCTGCAAGGGATTGTAAGAAGGTCTGTGAGTTATACCCCTGAAGAAGGGGAAATAATTCATGACCTATCTAACGAGCAACTGGCAGAGATGTTCAGACTCAATCCTGATGAAATTGTCAAGGATGCCCCAACAGTTGATTCAACCAGTGATGAAGAACTAAATGACATTGACGAAGTTGAGGTTGAAGATATTACTGCAGAAGAGTACCCTCAGTACGCTGACAACGAGGGTAATGTGGTCCCCAATCTGGGTGAGTCCCTAGTCAGTGATACGTTTGAGGTACTAGAAAAGATGGAGCAGGAAACCGAAAAGACCGAAGGAACAGCCCAAGCCTCAAATGATAACGTAGACATTCGTAAGGCTGAGTGGGCTGCCTGTTTTGAAGAAGTGAGAGCCCAGCGTGCTGCACCAAAGAAAGATGCCTACACCAAGCTCTACAGAGTCAAGAAACACCATAAGGTGTCAGGCAGGATTATTGCATGGGCTTATTTTGATGACCTTAACGCGTATGCAGTTAAGAGGGAACAGGGCATAGAGTACTTCAGGTTTCCACATGATCTGAAGACTCTACCTGGTTTTGAGCTCAACCAGCTGGCTAAGCTAAAGCTGTTGTATGCTGACCCAAGAAAGATGTCAGGCTGGTTCGAGGCTGCCCTGAAGAAGGAGTACCACACCAGATGGGTTAACTTCAGACCACAACAGCCTACGAGGTACATAAGAAGGTCTGAGGTTGATGCCATTACTGGCAAGCCCAAGATTGTGTTGAAGTGGAGTCCTCCGCACACTATGTCGAGAATCCCTCTCAGGGAAATGCCACAGGACTTCACTCCACACTTCAAATGGTGGTACTATGATTGGAGAACTGCTGAAGCTGTCATAGTTCTGAATAAAGAGGGCCAAATGGATACTATCAGGGTATTTGACCCAATGTGGCTAACCAACTTGTCTGCTAATGATGTCTATACATTATACAAGTGGCCACTGTTCTATGACACACAAGACATTGTACAAGCCCTCCAGTTCCAAAACGTTATACGACTCTGTTTTGCGTTTGAGATTCACGCAGGAGTCACCAAAGAGGAGAAGTACAAGAAGTATAAGGAGGTTATGCAGAAGACAAGAGATTAGATAGATCTAGGTCCAAGGGGGAGTTTGTTGATGCATGTATGTCCCTAGATCATGATTTGTAATGTAATGAATCTTGTCTGTCTGATTATGATGTAATTTGTATTGATTAATGAAATGACATGAATTGGTTGTTACTTGTGATGTTTAATATTTCATTAATGAGTCGTGATTGAATTGATTGGGTTTATGATTGTTTGAATGGTTAGACATTATGTTATATTAATTAAAACATTCAAACTTAACTTAATGAAGTTCTCATACGAATGGCCCATGCGAATGGACCACACGCATGAATAACATCATACGATTGACTCAATCGCACGACTGAACCAGGAGACTGGATCAGTCGTATGATTGACACATAAGATTGACTCAATCGCACGACTGAACACTCAGTCGTGCGTATGAATCAACCGCATGGTTCAATCGCACGACTGAACCATACTTATGGCCCAGTCGCACGATTGAACAATACTAACCTATAAATAGACCCAATTCGTGGAAAAACGTAAGCATTCATCCCATTACGATTCCAGACGTACCCTAACCGTCCAGAGACCTCCCAAATCGTTCTCCAAGTTCACAGAACACATTAGATCGATTGCTAATCGATTTCTAACGTTGGATTCAATTCTTTATTGATTCTTCGTGTGTTCTCACTGATTGGATCGCCAATCAAATAGGATTCCGCACTATTTGAGTTGGTTTAACACGCTAATCACTAGGTATTTCGTTCAAATACTAGGTCCTAACACAATTCCTGCAAACCCATAAGTTTTAGTGGAAAAGAAGGAGGCACCGGACTTCTCGAGTAGTTTGAGAGCATGGAGAACACCTTCATCAATAGTGAGTTTCCCGAGGCACTCAAAGTCTGTTATGCCACAAGTGTTCATCAACAAAGGGCACTTACGTGGTGGAATAACGAGAAGAGGAACCGAGGTGCTGATACTGTGTTGGCACTGTCATGGGATGAGTTCAAGAACATTGCGATACAAAAGTTTTGCCCAAGGAGTGAGTTACAAAAGCTTGAAGAAGAATTCTGGAACCTTAAGCAGGATGATGGGGATCATTTGGCTTACTTAACTAGGCACCACAAGTTGAGTATCCTTTTGCCTCACATGGTTGATACCGTACCCCGTAATATTGAGAAGTTCATCAAGGGGGTACCACCTCAAATTCAAGACGCTGTGGTGGGGAGTAGACCCACAGCTCTGGAGGAATCAATTACTATCACCGCTCAACTCACTGAAAATCACATTACAGCGGGCACACTGTCTGTTAAAGGTGATTAAAAGGCTGAAAAGGTGGTTCCTGAAGCAACCAAGGAGGTCAAGAATGAAGCATCATACAACAACAAGAAACATAAGTTTACTCCTGCCCGAAACTTTGCCGTGGCAACACCTAAAGCACCCCAAAGGCAACCTGCTCCTGTTGCACAAGCTCCTGCTGCTTGAGCCTACGCTGGCCCTCAGCCATTGTGTAACATATGCAAGTATCATCATGTAGGAAATAATCCATGTCGTATCTGCTCACTGTGTGGGAAATATGGTCACCTAGTTGCTACTTGTCATCGTGCACCAAACAATGTCGCGTTAGTTGCTAACCGAGCTCGCTACAACTGTAGGCAAACCGGCCATCTTCGCCCACAATGCCCTCGTCTTGCAGGTAACTTTCCACAAGCTCGAGGCCGTGCTTTCAACATTAACTCAAATCAAGCACAAGCAAATAACGACGTGGTGAACGGTATGTCGAATCCAATCTTAACCTTTATAATCTAAGTTTCTGTTGCTTTACCCGTATCATTAAACTCTTAAAACTGAACAGGTATGTTTCTTATTAATAATTCCTATGCTTACGTCCTATTTGATTCGGGAGTCAATAAGAGTTTTGTCTCTTTAGAATTCGAACCCATACTTGCTAAGCCGCATACGAAGTTAGAAAAGCCATTTACCGTTGAAGTCGCCGATGGAGAACCCATCACTGTTAACGTCATTATTCGTGATTGCATCTTGAGTTTGAACAAGCATGACTTTCTTATTGACCTTATTCCCATGAAACTTGGAAGTTTTGACGTCATTATCGGCATGGATTGGTTAGCCAAACATCATGCGAAAATCATTTGTTTCGAGGAGTACATTTGAATTTCTTTACCTTAGGGGATACATTGAAAGTTTTTGGTGAAAAGTCCTCCAAAGGACTCAAGCTTATTCATGTACTCAAGCCCGAAATGTCTAAGTAAGAATTACATGGCTTTCATGGCCTATGTAGTCAACACGAAAGTCAAGGGAAAGACCTTAAGGTGTTCCAATGTATACGAGACTTTCCGGAAGTATACCTAGATGACCTTAGTGGTCTACCTCCCGTGCGTGAAGTCGAGTTTAAGATTGACTTGATTCTGGGAACGAACCCTGGGCTAAGTCACCTTATCGACTTGCACCATCGGAAATGCAAGAGTTAGCCAGTCAACTCCAAGAACTGTTGATATGGCTTTTTATATTCCGTCCCAGCTCTTCACCATGGGGTTCACCTGTACTGTCGTGAAGAAGAAAGATGGATCGTTCCGCATGCGCATCGATTACCGTAAACTCAACAAACTCACTATCAAGAACCGATACACTCTTCCTGTATAGATGACCTTTTCAATCAACTGTAAGGAGCTAATATATTCTCAAATATCGATTTACGTTCTGGATACCATCAACTGCGAGTTCACGACAATGATATTTCAAAAACTACGTTCCGTACTCGATATGGGCACTATGAGCTTATGGTTATGCCCTTGGGTTAAAAATGCTCCTGTTGTCTTTATGGATGTCATGAATCGAGTATGCAAGCCCTACCTAGACAAATTTGTGATTGTGTTCATAGACGATATTCCCATTTATTCAAAGTCTAAAATCGACCATGAGCTTCACTTACGACAAGTTCTTGAGCTGCTGAAGAAAGGCAACTGTACGTAATTTTCAAAGTGCGAATTCTGGCTATAGGAGGTCCAATTTCTAGACATGTGGTGAATAGCCAAGGAATTCACGTTGAACCTGTAAAGGTAGAAGCTGTGAAAAATTGGTGTGTCCCCAAACCCCAACCGAAGTTCGTTCTTTTCTTGGTTTAGCGGGGTACTACCGGCGGTTCATTTCCATTTTTCAAGAATTGCGAAAGCGCTTACATCCCTAACTCAAAAGAATAAACCATTCGAGTAGGGCCTGAACAAGAAAAAGCCTTCGAACGTTAAAACACAAGCTGTGTAATGCTCCTATCTTAACCCTTCCCGATGGAAATGATGACTTCACCGTATATTACGAAGCATCTAGGCAAGCCTTGGTTTGCGTTCTTATGCAGCGAGGAAAGGTCATAGTTTATGCATCGAGACATTGAAGGTCCATGAGGTGAACTACACGACCCACGATCTTGAACTTGGTGTTGTGGTATTTGCCTTAAAAATTTTGGAGGCATTACCTTTATGGAACGCAATGCATAGTCTACACCGACCATAAAAGCCTTCAACACGTTTCAATCAAGGATCTCAACATGAGACAACGTCGTTGGGTCGAGTTGATTAGTGATTTTGACTATGATATTCGTTACCATCCTGGAAAGGCGAATGTTGTAGCCGATGCACTAAGTCGTAAGGTTCACAACAAGATGGTCTCGCTACAAGAAATTCGCGATCGGCGACCATGGTTTTGTACCTGGGGAGAGTTTAACACAGTGATTCGTTTGGATATCAATGAGACTACAGTGCTGTTGCAAAATTTGAGGATTGAAAACGACATTGAGACTTGCATCTTGGAGGCTCAACAAGCGGTTCAAGTGAAGGAAAAATGGGTGAGGAATTAGAGTATAATCTTCGAGCTCAACCGAAAACGAAACCCAATGGATTGTTGTACTTCTTAAATCGGATTTGGGTTCCAAATTGTGGTACTCTTCGTAACTTCCTCATGAACGAGGCTCATCAAACTCGTTACTCTATTCACCCTGTTTCGATAAGATGTATATGGATCAGCTTGGGCAATATTGGTGGTCTGGGATGAAGAAAGACATCGCAACTTACGTAGCCAAATGTCTTGCGTGTACTAAGGTTAAAGTAGAACATCAATGTCCCAGTGGATTACTTGAGCAACCCGAAATTCCTATGTGGAAATAGGAACATATATCCATGGACTTCATAACCAAATTACCTCGCACCTCTCGTGGTCATGATAATATATGGGTGATTGTCGATTGTTTGACCAAATCGGTGCATTTCATACCCATACGTGACACTTGCAAAACATCAAAGTTGGCTCGTATGTACATTGATGAGATTGTGAGTCGTCACGGCGTACCCTTGCACATCATATCTGACCGAGACGCTCGTTTCACTTCGCACTTTTGGTCATCTATGCAAGAACTCTTGGGTACTCAACTGGATTTAAGCATGGCTTACCATCCTCAAACGGACGGTCAAACTGAGCTAACCATTCAGACCCTGGAGGATTTGCTACGCCTTTGTATCCTTGACTTTGGTGGTGACTGGGATACGCATTTACCTTTAGCGAAATTCTCTTATAATAATGGTTACCACTCGAGTATCAAGATGGCACCTTTCGAAGCACTTTACAGTCGCAAAAGTCGTTCCCTGATTTGTTGGACGGACATTGGTGAAAATTTTATCACTGACCCTGAACTCATACAAGAAACAACCAATAAAGTTTTCATGATTCGTAAAAATCTTGAAGTGGCTAGAAGTCGACAAAAAAGTTATGCGGAGAAAAGACGCAAGCCGTTGGAATTCCAAGTTGGGGACATGGTTCTTCTTAAAGTCTCACCATGGAAGGGAGTTGTTCGCTTTGGAAAGAAGGGTAAATTAGCTCCACGGTTTTTAGGACCTTTCAAGATTCTGATAAGGATCGGGAAAGTGGCTTATAATCTGGAACTACCTTCCGATCTAAGTGGGGTTCATCCCGTTTTCCATGTCTCGAATTTGAGGAAATGTTTGGCTGACAAAAGTGTGCATGTTCCTTTAGATGACATCCAAATCGACGAGTCCTTACATTTTGTTGAGAAGCACGTGGAGATCATCGATCGCACCATAAAGAAGACTAGAACCACTACCACCCCAATCGTCAAGGTTCTTTGGGAGAATAAGCGCGGACCCGAATTTACCTGGGTACGCGAGGACCATATGAAGAAGAAATACCCGCATTTGTTTGTTTAATTCTATCTCTAATTTCAGGACAAAATTCTTAAAAGTTGGAGAGACTATAACCTTTCGGGTTTTCGTTAACTAAAAGTTAAATTCGTTATGTTCTTGTAAGGGTCTTTTTGTCATTAATGAAACTATGGGGGTTTATTTATGCTTGTTTCTCCTAATTTACATTAATTCATTAATTTAAGAGTTAATAATTTAATTTATTAATAACATAATAATAATAATAATAAATAATAATAATAATAATAATAATAAATAATAATAAGAATAATAATAATAATAATAATAATAATAATAATAATAAAAATAATGATACTATTAATTATAACTTTAGGTATTAGTTATGAGTTCTAACCTGAATAATAAAAATACAAAGAGTTTATAAAAATTTAGATAAAATAATAAATTAAAAGTGTTTAAAACTTAGGGTTTTAAAATAAAAGTCAAGGGGACATTAATGTTATTTTTAAAACTTGAAATAGGAATTCTAGTATAAAATAACAATAATTGAACCACAGGGACTAAAAGTGTAAAATCTTAAATTAAAACCCCCAACCTCTTTCTCTTACCCCTTAAATCCGATGACCACTCCGCTCACCTCCGGTCGAACGCCGGTGATCTCCAACCCACTCCAAATCATCAAATTTTGAACCCATCGCCTCTAGCCGTTTCGAGAAACGATTTCAAACTTGTAGAATTACTTTAATTTGAGTTTAAAATCGGTTACGGGAACAATTGGGTTTGAAAACAGATTACCATCAATACAAGAACCGTCAAAATTAAAATCCATTAGTAATGCAATTAATCGAGCTCACACGTTCGACTAACCGTTCCTAACACTTACAATGATTTCAATTTGAGATGAAACGATGAATTTAACATCGGATTAAACCTCTTTACATCCGCAATCAAATCGAAACTGATAGGGTTGAACCATAACAAAAAGAAACTATTTAACAGAGGGCAAATGTCCCCTTCGATCCCTTTCAAATCTCTATAACCCCAATTTCTCGAAAACTCCACACAAACATCGATTCCAGACATCCTTGTTCTTCGCAAGTGGACCGGGTCTTAACCGAGCTTAATCACTTCAATCCGTTTGTAATCAAGTAAGTTAAACACACACTTATACTCGATTTCACATAGGGAATCAAAGTCCCATGTTTATTTCAGTATTTATCATCAAATTGGGGTTCAATTGGAATCGAATCGAGGTTATGTAACACCCGGAAATTTTCTTTGAAGCCGACGAAAGAAGAAGAGAAATAAAGTCCAAAGTCGAGAGACCAAACTTGCCAAACAGGAAGAAACTTTGATGAGTGGGAGTATAAAAGGGGGAGGGCAGCCCACACCCTCCCCATTCTTGCAAAACTCAGCCAAAGGAGAGAAGAGAAGGAGAAAAGAAGAGAAAAGCTTGGTTCAGGTGGATTCGAGCGTGGAAATCGAAGTGTAGCGGGTCCAATCGAAGCTCTACTCGACGGGATCGTTTGTGTGAGTTCTAGGACCCCTCTTTTACATGTTTTTGAATGATTTTGGGGCTGGAACACATCTGAAAACCATCAATTAAGTATTTGGGTGTAAACCCATTTATGTATGTATGTGTATGTGTATGATTCCTTTGGGGCTTGATTTTGGGTTTAGTTGTTCTTGAATGATGTCGTGGTATGCTTCCCTAAGGTTTAGAATGGTTGATTGAGCTTAAAAGAGGTTAGGAAGAGTTTGGAGGCCGAGAATGGCCGCTGTAGTTCGGGATGAACTGCATTCTGCGCACAGCTAGGGCTATGCGACTGGAGGTCCATGCGACCGAATGGCATGCGACTGGGTCCATACGCACGAAAGGAGTGCGACTGAGGTTCATTCGTATGTGAGTAGTGCGACTGAGGGCCATACGTATGAGGGCTATGGGACTGGAGGAAATGCGAACGAGGGTCATGCGACTGAATGAAATGCGAATGAAGGTCATGGGACTGAAGATCATGCGATTGGAGTCCATACGCCTGTGAGTCGTGCGATTGAGATTCATACGCACGAAAGGTGTGCGACTGAGGGCCATTCGCATGAAGGTCATGCGACTGAGGTCCATACGCCCGGATGTCATGCGACTGAGGTTCATACGCATGGGAAGCATGCGATTGGAGGCTATGCGACTGGAGGTCCATTCGCTTGAGTGTTCTCATACGCATGAGAGACCATGTGACCGAATAGGGTCCATACGCCCGAATGACCATAGTATTGTCTAACTTTCGGGAAGTGCGGACGTAGGCTCGGACCTTTGAGGTTGTAGATGATGTGATGGGCATGGATGATGTTAAAATGATTTATGATGATGAGCTGATGATGATGATGTTGCGATGCATGAGGATGTGTGATGCCGTATGGTTTTATATGATGTGATGCGCGTGATTCGTGTGATGTCTGATGTCGTGTGATTGTGCATGATGTATGTTATGTATGTATGATGTTGTCGTGTGTGAGGATGTTGTATGTTGTTTGTTCCTTATTGTTATGTGTGATTGTCTTCCCGTTATTTGCGTTGAACGTTAATGAATGTAATGAAAGTATTATGTAACGTAAAGTGGAAGATAATGAAAAGAGGAACGTAATGAATGAATGCAAGCATGAACGAACAAATGAGAGTAAGGATGGCTTGCAAAAGAAAAAAGGAGGTTCACGACTCATTGAGAGTTGTTAGCTCAACTGTGTCTGTGTTATAGCGTGCGATCTTGGCTAACTTATAAGGGGACATAGACACAGTAGGGAGTTCAGTTTTGGTAACTGCTTACTCTGTGCTATGTAGCATGCGATTTTGGCTACCTCATGTGGATTATGCAGCATGCGATTTTGGCTAACCCATGAGATGGCGTGCGATTCTGGCTAAATCCCAGTTCTCACACACACAGGGGGAGTCGGTCTTGGTGACCACTCCGTTGGTGCGATTTGTGCGATACGTACAATGGATATCATAAGGAACTATAGACACAGTGGGGTTCAGTTTTGGTAACTGCTCCGATACGTGCGATGTGGTATTTACTGTGTGCTATGTAGCTTGCGATTTTGGCTACCGTATGTGTGTGATTCGTGCGATATGTACTTTGGGTACGAAGATGCGAAGGTGCGATTTGTGCGAAAAGTGCGATATGTATAAAATGAACGAACGGAAGAAAATATGCTACAATTGAATGAAGCGAATGGCAATGTACCGTGCGATGATTAATGAATGAATAATGAAACGAATGAAATGGAAGATAATAATTATATTATCTGTATGTACGTGTGATGTGTGGTCATGTATGAAAGCATAGTATGATTTGAAAGAAAGTAAAGAATGGTTTTAATGAAATAAAAGTATGTTTTATTATAGAACTAGAACTCACTCAGCAACGCTGACTTTGATGTGTTTTTCCAGTTGGCAGGTATGTTGCTGAGGATGACACGGGGCGACTACTCAGTTCCTTTGGGATGGCATCCAATGTTATAATGCTTTTGTAATGAAATGTAAAATGATAATGCGAAATGAACGGTTGTATTATTTTGCAAAGGCATTTTGATGAAATGAAAATGTTGTTTTTAATGTTTCCGCTGCAACGCTTTTATGTAAGATGATGAAATATATGTTTTATGTGCGATGAGGATCCAACTGTAAGCGTCCCGGGAACGAGGCCTTACAAGTTGGTATCAGAGCCAAAGTTTAAGTGAAATGGGTAAATTTTCAAAATAAACCTTAACTTAAACTGAAAATGGGACGGAAAGGGAATAGGATGCCAATCTGAGTAGCTGGTGCCATCAGGTACTTTCGTAATGTTAACCGGTATTACGTGCGCATGTTATATGGTTTATGTGTTGCTGGTAGATTTTGATACTGATGTAGTCAGGATAGGTAATGCTTGGGGTATGAAGAGTAAAGTAAGTGGCTAATCATAACTGGCCACTGTAATTAGGGACTTACTGTACTTGACATAAACTGAGTTGTTCCTTGAATGACCGTGTTGGGTTTGAATCTTTCAGTGTGTTTAGAGAATGGCCGGTGGTAGATCTTCAAAAGCTTCTCGTGGCGGAGGTGGTGGTGGACGTGGTGTTAAACCATGGTTCACAAGAGGAAGACCTAGAGTTGAAAAAGTGGTTCATGAGAAACCCGAGACCCCTCATCCGGAGGGCGGTGATGAGAGTGCTAATCTGAGGGCCTCGATGAGAGAGGCGGTCGTGGAGGAAGTGCATCAGGTCGTGCAGACGATCCTACCGTCTGTAGTGACCGAAGTGATAAAGGCTGTTAGAGATGGGGAGAGAAAGGAAAGGGGTAGACCTTCAGGCGAAAGGAGACAGCCCGAGACTGAAACGGTTTTCTCCGATGACGAAGAGGAAGAAGAAGAGGAAGAGCCTACGCCGGAGGTGGCACGAGGCTGTGACTATGGGGCGTTTCAACGATGCAAGCCCCCAATTTTTGATGGTAACGGCACTGCTGCTGCTTCTCACCGATGGGTGAGGGAAATGGAAGCTGTTCTAACATCAGCGAGTGCCGGGAAGACCAGAAGGTAAAGTTTTGCTACCCACTCTTTCGTGGACTCAGCTTTGTGCTAATGGGACAACATAGTCCAAGTTGAGGGTAGTCAGGCTATTGGAAGGATGAGATGGTCAGAGTTGAAAGGCTGGTGATTGAGGAGTTCTGTCCTCGCCGTGAGATGGATAAAGTTAAAAGAGAGTTCCTGCAGCTGGAGGCGGGAACCATGACACATCAGTAGTACACCACAAAGTTCAACGAGATGGCATGTCTGGTGCCGAATCACGTGACGCCTCTGTCACGGAAGATCAAGAGGTACATTCAGGGTTTGCCAGTGAATATTCACAGGCACATGATCGCTGCCCGACCGAGTACGTTTAGGTCGGTGGTGGATTTGGCGGGGAGACTGTATGATGAAAGAAATGTAGTGGTGGTGGCAGAAGACAGCGAGAAAGGTGATGGAGACCGGAACTGAAGTGGGAAGAGAACTGGACGGGGTGGTGTCCCAACGAATAATAAGCACGCACGGGGGGATGACCGTCGTGTGGTCACACCTTGTGCGGGGTCGGACAGATGTGGTAAATGCGGGATGGAGCATTCGGGAGAATGCAAAAGGGGACCAAACACTTGCTTCAAGTGTGGGAAGCTTGGTCATGTGGCTAGAGAATGTGGGACTGTGAGATGTTATAAATGTGGAGAAATTGGCCACATAAGCAGGGACTGTAAGAAGCCAAGGTCGGAAGGTTCGGGAGTGAAGAGGACCGGAGGAGAAGGACAGAGGGCGAACGCAGCGCCTACACGATGATGCAGGAGGAGGCTAGGGGACCCCGACGTTGTGTCAGGTACGCTTCTAGTAAATCAACCTTTAGCCTTTGTGTTATTCAATGCTGGCGCTAGTAAAAGTTATATCCCTGCTGTTTTCTGTGCTAAATTGTCTGTTAGTGGTAAGAATACAGATACACCCTTCAATGTGATCCTAGGAGTGAATTGTTTGGCAGACTACGGAGCGAACATTGTGTGTCGCAAAAAGATGATACGGTTGACAGCGCCAGACGGGATCACGGTGATGGTTTAAGGTGATTGAGTCACGACGATTCCGAAGGTGATTTCGATGGCAGTGGCGGGAAAGTGCATGAGGCGTGAAAGTATTGCCTACTTGGCCGATGTAAGGTATGTGGATACACTAATATCCCAACTGTCAGATGTACCGAGACCCGAGTAAAGATTATTGGTGACCGGGTATGAAGCGTGATATGGTGGAGTACGAGAGTAATGCCTTACTTGTTTACAAGTGAACCCCGAGCACCAAATGCCGTATGGGAAGTATTAAGGTGATCGAGGCCACGACCGAGAAGCTCGAAAGGATCAAAGCCTTGATGAAGGTAGCCAAAGATAGACAAGAAGTCGTGTGGGATAAACAATGTAGACCAATTGAACTCCAGGTGGGAGACTAGAAAAGAGATGAGACAGTATCGCCCGCGATGGTTTAAGGAATAACAGGTTTCGGGGACGAAACCTATATAAGGGGGGTGGACTTGTAACACCCGGAAATTTTCTTTGAAGACGACGAAAGAAGAAGAGAAATAAAGTCCAAAGTCGAGGGACCAAACTTGCCAAACGGGAAGAAACTTCGATGAGTGGGAGTATAAGAGGGGGAGGGCAGCCCACACCCTTCCCATTCTTGCAAAACTCAGCCATAGAAGAGAAGAGAAGGAGAAAAGAGGAGAAAAGCTTGGTTCGGGTGGATTTGAGCGTGGAAATCAAAGTGTAGCGGGTCAAATCGAAGCTCTACTCGACGGGATCGTTTGTGTGAGTTCTAGGACCCCTCTTTTACACGTTTTTGAATGATTTTATGGATGGAACACATCAGAAAACCCTTTTTTGAGTATTTGGGTGTAAACCCGTTTATGTATGTATGTGTATGTGTATGATTCGTTTGGGGCTTGATTTCGGCCTTAGTTGTGCTTGAATGATGTCGTGGTATGCTTCCCTAAGGTTTAGAATGGTTGATTTGAGCTTAAAAGAGGTTTAGAAGAGTTTCGAGGCCGAGAATGGCGCTACAGTTCGGGATGAACTGCATTCTCCGCACAGCTAGGGCTATGCGACTTGAGGTCCATGCGTCTGAATGGCATGCGACTGGGTCATACGCACGAAAGGAGTGAGACTGAGGTTCAGTCATATGTGAGTAGTGCGACTGGGGGCCATACGTATGAGGGCTGTGCGACTAGAGGAAATGCGAACAAGGTTCATGCGACTGAATGAAATGCGAATGAAGGTCATGCGACTGGAGTCCATACGCCTGTGAGTCATGCGATTGAGATTCATATGCACGAAAGGTGTGCGACTGAGGGCCATTCGCATGAAGGTCATGCGACTGAGGTCCATATGCCCAGATGTCATGCGACTGAGGTTCATACGCATAGGAAGCATGCGATTGGAGGCTATGCGACTGGAGGTCCATTCTCCTGAGTGTTCTCATACGCATGAGTGACCATGCGACCGAATAGGGTCCATACGCCCGAATGACCATAGTATTGTCTGACTTTCGGAAAGTGCGGACGTAGGCTCGGACCTTTGGGGGTGTAGATGATGTGATGGGCATGGATGATGTTAAAATGATTTATGATAATGAGTTGATGATGATGATGATGCGATGCATGAGGATGTGTGATGCCGTATGGTTTTATATGATGTGATGCGCGTGATTCGTGTGATGTCTGATGTCGTGTGATTGTGCATGATGTATGTTATGTATGTATGATGTTGTCATGTGTGAGGATGTTGTATGTTGTTATGTTCCTTATTGTTATGTGTGATTGTCTTCCCGTAATTTCCGTTGAACGTTAATGAATGTAACGAAAGTATTATGTAACGTAAAGTGGAAGATAATGAAAAGAGGAACGTAATGAATGAATGCAAGCATGAACGAACAAATGAGAGTAAGGATGGCTTGCAAAAGAAGAAAGGGGGTTCACGACTCATTGATAGTTGTTAGCTCAACTGGGCGTGCGACCTTGGCTAACTCATAAGGGGACATAGACAC
The DNA here is from genome assembly GCA_025215565.1 of Flaveria ramosissima. Lineage (NCBI taxonomy): Eukaryota > Viridiplantae > Streptophyta > Magnoliopsida > Asterales > Asteraceae > Flaveria > Flaveria ramosissima. The sequence continues at coordinate 219,842 of JACVEC010000063.1, read as the reverse complement.
AGTAGGGAGTTCAGTTTTGGTAACTGCTCCGATACGTGCGATGTGCTATTTACTGTGAGCTATGTAGCGTGCGATTTTGGCTACCTCATATGGATTATGTAGCGTGCGATTTTGGCTAACCCATGAGATGGCGTGCGATTCTGGCTAAATCCCAAGAGTTCTTACACACACAGGGGGAGTCGGTCTTGATGACCACTCTGTTGGTGCGATTTGTGCGATACGTACGATGGATATCATAAGGAACTATAGACACAGTGGGGGTTCAGTTTTGGTAACTGCTCCGATACGTGCGATGTGGTATTTACTATGTGCTATGTAGCGTGCGATTTTTGCTACCTTATGTGTGCGATTCGTGCTATATGTACTTTGGGTACGAAGATGCGAAGGTGCGATTTGTGCGAAAAGTGCGATATGTATAAAATGAACGAACGGAAGAAAAGATGTTATAAATGAATGAAGCGAATGGTAATGTGCCGTGCGATGATTAATGAATGAATAATGTAACGAATGAAATGGAAGATAATAATTACATTATCTGTATGTACGTGTGATGTGTGATCATGTATGAAAGCATAGTATGATTTGAAAGAAAGTAAAGAATGGTTTTAACGAAATAAAAGTATGTTTTATTATAAAACTAGAACTCACTCAGCAACTCTGACTTTGATGTGATTCCAGTTGGCAGGTATGTTGCTAAGGATGGCACGGGGTGACTACTCAGTTCCTTTGGGATGGCAACCAATGTTATAATGCTTTTGTAATGAAATGTAAAATGATATTGCGTAATGAACGGTTGTATTATTTTGCAAAGGCATTTTGATGAAATGAAAATGTTGTTTTTAATGTTTCCGCTGCAACGCTTCTATGTAAGATGATGAAAATATATGTTTTATGTGCGATGAGGATCCAACTGTAAGCGTCCCGCTGCTCATCTGGATTTAGTCCAAACATATCAGCGAGCTGCTCTTCGGTCAGATCATGAATGATTTCTCCTTCCTCTGGAGTATAGCTCACAGACCTTCTCACAATCCCTTGCAAATCAAGATTCATAGTTAGTTGAGTCTTGACTTGCTGAAGGAGAACGACATCATAATCCTCAGCCTATGGAGCATTGCTTTTGCCCTGATCATGTGTTTCTTCTGCTGGAGCTGTGGAGGACGCGGCTCTTTTGGAGCACCTCTTTTGTGCTGCTTGATTTGAGGCTGATGCAGATGCATCACCTTCTTGATCATCCTCCTCATCATTGTGATCTCCTTTTCCCTTTCCACTTCCTCCAGCTTCTCGTCATCATCATCTTCTTCTGATTCATCATCTGTCGAATCATCATCATCATCTTCACCATCATCTCCATCACCCTTATTCTTCAAGGGCTCACCCTTTGTTCCCTTCAACCTCAACATCAGCTTTTTGTTCTGTTTCTCTAACCCCTTGATCCGCTTGACAGATGCCTTGACAAGCTCATTTTGAGCATTCAGGGCATGGTGAGCTCGAACTAAAGCTCTCTCATGAGCAGCGTTCTTCTCTGTAAGCTGAGCTATCTGCTTGCCTTGTGCGGTATTGACTGCCATCAGCTGATTCATTTCGTTGGCTCTCAGATCATCTATCGCTAGCAGTTTGAGCACCAGTCTGTTTAGGCTCGCCAACTGTTCCTCTAACCCAACAGTGGTAGAGTAGAGCCCTGTGTAGGTGGGAATTGGGTGGATGTGCCAGCTTGGGGAGTAGTGGGTGTAGTGGTGGATGTGGTGTAATGGGAGTAGGAATGGTAGTGGATTTTGGTGGAACTGATTTGGGTATTGTGGGTGAGGTAGGTGTGAATGTATGAGTGGTGGTGGTGTAGGGAACAGTGGTGGTGGCAGTGGCTGTGGTGGTGGCAGTGGCTGTGGTGGTGGAAGAACTGATCAAAGTAATCCTCTGCCTCTTACCCTTCTTGCCATGGGGTTGGGCCATCCTCTTCCTCTTGGAACCCTTGGCTATCGGGGCTCCCTCTGAGCTAATCGGCTGGTCGGGTGTGTATGTCGGATTTGTGACATCAGTGTCACCACCCTTAGTACCAGCTTGGCGTCCACCAACCGCCTCTTTCCCTTCTCGGTAGCCACAACCCGGCTCCCGACTCTCTTAGTGAGAGGCTCATCATCAGACTCATCCCCTTCATCTACCAAGAAGTCCTGATGGAAAGCAGCTTGCTTAGATCCACAAGGAGCAGCTGAAGTACTGTGTGGAGGTGGTGGAGATATTGTAGACGTGTCGGTGGCCCGTGATTGACTGGGGCCAGCATCTCCACCTCCTTGACCATCATCATGGTCATCATCATCGTCGTTATCTTCATCGGTAGGTACCACTATGGGCTCAATGTCTGAGTCACTGTCATCATGACGCCACTTCTTACGAGAGGGCGCCACGTAATCCTCGTAGGCCACCTGCTTCCCCCGGTACACCTTCATCCTCCACAGAGTGGTGTCATCCACACCATTAAAATCACAGCATCGTCCTTCTCTTAGGCAGCAGAGGAAGCTTCTCGTCTATGATCATTTTCAAGAACCTTGGATACATGCAGAAGCCTTCCTTGCCTTTGACCTCGATGTTCTCTATCAAGTACGAGAAGAGCATGCGTGAGAAACTGAACGAGTGGTTTAGTACCAGTGCAACATATGCATTCTGGATTTGGTTGGACATCTCACTGAATCCTCCATGTCTGGAGACTATTGAGGATCACATGTGCCAGATACTTGAACTGGGGGCACATGTTGCTCTTGTTCAGAACGTCGGCATTGATGTACCGGCGTACTTGATCCTCAGAAAACATCCTCGAACAGTTAGGGGATGCAGGGTGGTTGGATGGGCTCTGTCTTCACCCAAATCTAAGACTCTCCTCAGGTCATCTTCACAGATCTCAATCTCTTGTCCGAATATAGAGCTCCGGATACAGTGGGGCTCAACGGACCTGTCCATTGTGGCACTTTCCCAGAAAGCCTGCTGAATAGACCTGTATGGTGTGCATGGAGTAGAAATGGCCTTGTAGATCCTCGATCTACGCCGGAAGGCAATAATCCCGGTGAACTCAGAAGCGTTCCGTGATGCAGCATCTAGATGAGCACAGATGTTGTGTTTAGTGCTCATAGTCCATCTCTCAGCCATATTGCTGCAACACAAAAAACATATACATTAGATTTGTTCATAAGAGACAACAGATGAATTTTAGCTGATTTGATCTACTGGTTCAATCGTGCGATTGAACTACGACTGAGTTCAGTTGTACGATTGAGCCTGTGACTGAACTTAGTCGTATGTTATGCCATGTGGTTGAGTCAGTCGTGCGACTGAGTCACTGATTGATTCACTCGTGCGAATGAATCATGCGTCTGGCTCAATCGTGCGACTGAGGTTCATATGGCGTGTCTATTCGCATCTTGCTCTGTTCGACACCATAAATTTGAATCTTTGTCAAAACGTTACATTACACTTCGTGTTTAGATTCATTAGGTTCGCAGGGACTCGATATAGCACTTAGTGTCATTTAAATCAACGTTTATGTTCATCTAAGTGGTCTATTTTAGAGTATTGTCCCGCTTCTTGATTTTAAACATTTTTAGTCATTGTGGGTTCGATTACTCCATTATTTTGATCAGATTTCAGTTTCAAAGTACCTGAAGATGAATAGAAATCGGTTAGTATCACAATCGGAAAAAAATCACAATAATCGAAAATTTGGGCAGAGTGTCTGGTATTAGGCGGTTTTTGAGAGTTTTGAAGGGTGGTAGGGAATACGACCGACTGACCCCCTTTTTATACTGTTTTAAGTTTCAGTCGTGCGACTGACCCATACACATAATTCATTCGTGTGACTGGGGTTTAGTCGTGCAACTAACTCAGACTCCATCTAGTCGTACGATTGGTCCATTCTTGTGATCCAATCGCATAGTTGACCCATACTCATGGTCCAATCGTGTGATTGGATCATAATTATGGCCCAATCGTGTTACTGGCTCATACTTATGGTTCAATCGTGCGATTGGCTCATACTTATGATTCAATCGTACGGTTGGCTCATACTTATGAGTTTGACTTCATACATTTCCATACACTCAAACTTTAACTTTTGATTTATAACATTATGACCAATGATCATCTCAAACATGACCTTTTAACAGAAAATCATTTGATCACCTCAGACGTGATCCTTTTAATTAAGAGCCGACTGGTCACCTCAGACGTGACCCTTTTTAAATAAAAGCCAATTAGTCACCTCAGACGTGGCCCTTTTTAATTTGTATTCACAGAGTTCATCTAGTTATATAGTCCGACATCGACGCAAAGAAGATAATGAAAACAAAAAACAACTTGGATTAAAACAAAACAAGACATATTTTTGTGTTTTGGTTTGAGGTGGATTGAAACCTTTTAAAAATAATTTAACCGATTTTGCCTCCTGAGCAGAACAGTTTCAATTTATTTTTATCATATCTAGAAAGATTCATATGGAATCATACAGGTATATCATAATCATTTGGGACCCTTTTATATGTACTTGAATACTATATTCTTATTTGTCTAAGAGTCAATAACACTTGCAGGAAATCATACTAGAGCTATAAGGTGCACACAATGATTTTGACTGTCGAGAGTTGCAGCCACGATGATTGTCAGTATATTTGTCCACTTAAATACATACACAGATTTTTGACTCACATTGGTGATGAGTTAGGTTTTATTATTTCAACAAGCATTTGTGGATCCCACACTTATATGGTAATCAACATTCCTCAGGAGATTTTTGAGCGGTCTACGGGTATTTGACAAGAAGAAACTATTCTAAGAGCTTTCAAAGAGATGCCAATCCTCAGGTCAATGCCATCACCAGCAGAGAGGCGCAAATAACAATGAATTCTAGAATATTTAGATTATGTTTATCCTTAGGTTAGTGTCATCGCACAGCAGAGAGGCACACAACCTATTTTCTTGTTAGAGCACTTTTTTTCTTTTTGCACATAACGCACCAACAACATTAGTCATTAGCTTGATTGTGCTTAACATTTTTCCATATGCTTTGCTCATTTTTATGGTCATCCGCACACATTTGTGGCGTTTATTTTGCTCGTCACCCCTTATTGGAAATACGTTGATTGTGTTAACCAGGGATAAGATGAAAACCTACAGCAAGTTGAACAAATTAGTTTTAATTTGATTCACCAATGAAGTCTACTCGTCTATTGTGTTGAATCTACCGACACATCATATAATGAACTAGCAACCCCTAGGCCTACTTTCTCTATGTTACCTCAGTAGCAGACTAGTTTCCTATTATTTTTTCTTTATTTTGCTTAGACTTCTCAGACTTGTAATATGAATATAGCATTTGTTCATTTAAATCCTTTTGATGTCCCAAACAATTAGTTCCCTGTGTACTATCATTTTCCATAATTTTTGAATCAATATCATAGATTTGATTTCTTTGCTTTCAGCTTTTCTGCCCACCCCCCCCCTTTTTTTAAGTAATTGAGTACTGAAACTAAACTATTCTCCCCCTAAAATTCTAAAACCGAAAAAGTTTTTGTGTTTTTGAATTTTAAAACACTGGAAAAGAAAATTAAAAAAGAAAATAAAAATAAAAAATAAGAAAATTTGTCGGACTAAGAACTCGATTCTTCTGGAATCACATCACTTTGCTTTTTCACGCCATTGACCTCCAAAAGATAGAAAAACCGAGGTTTGTCAAAAGCTTTTGTGTAGAGGTCGGCGCGTTGAAAATCCATATTAATTTTAACAACATCGATTAATTGCTTTTCAAAACAGTCACGTATAAAGTGATATTTAATACCGATGTGTTTAGTTTTTGGATGTTGGACCGGATTTTTGGTGACAGCTATTGCAGCAGAATTATCAACAAAGATAGGGGTGTTAGAAAATTTCAAACCGTAGTCTCGCATTTGCTGTTGAATCCAAATGATTTGTGAACAACAACTTGCAGCAGCAACATATTCAGCTTCACATGTTGACAGAGCAACAGATGTCTGCTTCTTACACTACCAGATGACTAAGCGTCTTCCAAAGAACTAACATCCCGCTGATGTTGACTTGTAATTCATCTTGCAACCACCATAGTCCGAGTCACTATACGCTGTAAGCTCAAAGTCATCATCATGAGGATACCACAACCCGAGTGTTGGAGTACCCTTCAAATAACAAAAGATCCTTTTTACCCCAGTTAGATGATTCACTTTTGGTTTAGCCTGATATCTGGAACAAAGACACGTGGCGTACATAATATTAGGACGAGAGACTGTGAGGTACATCAGAGATCCGATCATTCCTCGGTACATAGTGGCATCTACCAGATCACCATTTTCGTCAGGTTCTACATCGTGGTTCGTGGCAAGTGGATTCCCACCAACCGTTGCATTCTCCATGTCGAACCGACTAAGGATATCTCCTACATATTTGGACTGATGCAGGAAGATTCCATTTGGTGTTTGATCCACCTGTAACCCAAGAAAGAACTTCATCTCTCCCATGGCATTCATCTCAAACTCAGCTTTCATCACTGATACGAATTCTTTACACAATGCTTCATTTTTGGAACCGAAGATTATGTCATCCACATATATCTGTACCATTAGTAAATCATCATCTTTCTCTTTGATGAACAACGTGCAGTCAACAACCCCTATGTGAAAACCATGTTTCAGCAGATGAGTAGAGAGTTTCTCATACCAGGCGCGATGGGCTTGATGAAGCTCATAAAGAGTCTTGTCCAGTTTATAAACTGTATCCCGATGATAAGGATCCTCAAATCCTTCGGGTTGACTGACGTACACCATTTCACGGATTTTACCATGAAGGAATGCACTTTTCACATCTAATTGATAAACTTTGATCTTCATGTAGGATACATATGCCAAGAAGACACGAATTGCTTACATCCTTGCCACAGATGCAAACACTTCATTGTAGTCAATGCCTTCGGCTTGTCTAAACCCTTGAACAACAAGCCTAGCCTTGTTTCTGATTATAACCCCTTGGTCATCTTTCTTACACTTAAAAACCCATTTAGTTCCATCACCTTTGCCCCATTTGGTCTGTCCACAAGAGTCCATACTCCTAACTTCTTGAACTGAAGGAGTTCTTCTTGCATACCACTAACCCATTCCTCATCGTTTAAAGCTTCACTTGCATATCTTGGCTCAAATTGAGACACAGATAAGCTCCATCGTGTAGATATCCTTTTCCATGACTGCGGCATAATCAGCTAAGTATAGCTTATTTCGTGTCTGAACTCCCGATAGAATATCCCCGATGATGTTGTCCAAGGGATGATGCATATTAACTTGAGTTCCGAGAGTGGTGGGAACAACTACCTCATTATCCAGATTTTGAATCCCAGGTTCAGTTTCTGTGGCTGTTGGAGTATGGGGTTCAGAAGTTCCAGAGGCATCAAGATCAGATGCTTGTGTACTTTTGGTAGGGGGAACCTGTTCTTCCTGGTCCACATTTGCAGTCTCAACTGCTTCATCATTAGAGGAAGACTCACTTACTTCAAGCTCTCCCCCTGAAGGGCTAGAAGTATCGTCTAATGGAACCGATGATGTCGGGTCTAGTGGAGGAGTATTCAGAACATCGTACATCATTCGAGCAGGTAACTCATCATCAGGATGAGAAGGAGGTGGATTGAAGGAGTTGAAGAATCCATCATAGTCAAAGAATAAGGAAGGTCCTTTGCCAGCAGGGGGTGGTGTATCTTTGGACATCAACATTGCACCACACTTCTACCTAACCCTTTGAGTTGTTGTAAACTCTCTTGTCTGGTATACATATCCGAGAAAGATACCTTTTTCTGCCTTCTCACAAAACTTTCCAATCTGAGTTTTCTTTAACAGCATGCACTGTGCTCCAAATGGTTCTAGATACTCCAAGTTGGGTTTACGTCGCTGGAGCAATTCATAACACGTTTTTCCATGACGTTTGACCACTAAGACTCGATTGAGAGTGTAGCATGCATTAGCCATTGCCTCATTCCAGAATTGAATGGGCAGCTTAGAGTCGGCTAACATTGTCCTTGTTGTCTCTATCAAGCTCCGATTCTTTCTTTCAACAACCCCATTCATCTGTGGAGTGTAAGCAGAAGTAAATTGATGAACAATTCCTTTCTCTCAACAGAATGCCTCCATCCACTGATTCTTGAACTCTGTTCCGTTGTCTGATCGAATTTTTCTTACTTTTAGCTTGTAGAGTGATTCCAATGTAGTGACTAGATGCTTGAATGATTTAAATGTCTCTGACTTTGCTTTCAGAAACATCACCCAAGAGAATCTTGAGTAATCATCAGTTACTACAAAGCAGTACCAATCACCAGCAATGCTCTTTGTACTGACTGGGCCAAACAGATCCATGTGTAGAAGCTCGAGAGGAATGTCGATAGAATTGACTTTCTTTGCTTTGTGAGACTTCTTGGTTTGTTTCCCTTTCTTACATGCTACGTAGAAATCTGGGAGTTGGAAATTCTTGACTGTAACTCCATTCACCAAATCATTCTGAACCAGATGATTCATCTTCCTGGGATTAATGTGTCCCATTCTCCTATGCCAGGAGACTGAATCCCTCTCTGTTGCCTTTGACAAGAAGCATTGGGCAGTAGACTCAGTTGTGGAGACTTTTGATAGATCTAAGACATACAGATCGTTATATCTTGAAACTGACATTAGAATTGTATCCTCCTCGACAACATACTCCTTCTTCAATATGTAGCACTTCTTGTTGTCAAACACAAATTTGAATCCCTTATCACATATTTGGGAGACAGAAAGCAAGTTGTTTTGCAGTTGTTGAACGTAGTTGACCTTGTCAAACTTCACTTTCTCATTTCCCATTTCGCCTTGAGCGGTGATGTAACCTCCTTTATAGCGAACGATACGTGTCCCCCTTTAATTTGCTTGACGTTGAAAAGAAGAGACAAATTCCCGGTCATGTGCCTGGAAGCCCCACTATCAATAATCCAGGTCTTAGTGATAGCGCTGTAGCGGACACCCTGCACATACAAAGGAATTTATTAGTTCAGGTGTGGGACCCAAGCCTTAACTGGCTTGGGTGTCCCAGAGGTATCACACATCATGAACTCAACCCACTGTCCTTCAGAGGATGTGGGCACATCTTTCTTCTTCTTATTCTCACTATCAGACACATTACTTGTTTTGATCTTCCATCAACCAGTTTTGTGTAAGGCTTGTTTGTGGTAAACAGACGACTGGCTTATGATTTGAACTTTAGGTTCACTAATAATCTTAGGTGTAACCTTAGGTGACACATTAGATCTACTTTCAGAAAATCTTGGTTTTTCATTAAAAAGTTCAATTTTCTTTTTAGGTGTCTGATAATAAGGACAATTTGGAGAGATATGTCCTCATTTTCCACAACTGTAGCAGGATCTTCCTTCAACAGTTTGAAGAAAGTTGTGATGTGGGGTTGAGTTTGGTCGGGGTTTGAGATATGTCCGGTTGGGTTGTTTCTCTCCTTTGTAGATGTTTCACCTTCTTTAACAAATTTAATGGTTTTGACATTTTGAACATCTTTCACTTTCAATTTATTAGGATGTTGATGATTAACACGTTTAAGGTTCATTGGATTAGACCTTTTAGGTTCTGAAATAGACGTTTGTGAACCTGACTCTAATTTAACCTTTTCAATTTTATTACCCAAATCCTCAACAGGTATCTTATTTTTCGATCCCAAAGTAGAATCCTTCTGTTTAGTTACAGATTTCACAAGTTTACCCATAGAATCTGGATCACTGACCAGAGGAGTAGACACCACATGATCCTTTACTAGGTTATTATTAATTGGTCTACATTTAGTGTCCAAAAGGATTTCATGTGGTGGAGGTACTACCTTATAACCCAGACCTTCCCCTGCATTCCGTTCTTTCACTAGGTTCTGAACAATGTGAGAAGAACTTGCCAAACTGTGCAGTTTTTGTTTTAATGAATCAACTTCGACTTGCAAAACTGCTTTTTACTTCTTAGTTTCCTCCAAAGAACTTAAATAGAACTTGATGTCATTTGATTGATTTAAGGCAACAACCTCGGTTTCCCTTAGTTGTTTCCCCAACAGTTCTATATTTTCTTTGAAGCTGCACTCATTTGTTTTAAAACATGATTTGCTTTAGTGCAGAGTTGTAAATCATTTACTAGATTATCATTATGTTCTAATAACCTAGCAAATTTTAAATCAATGCTTTCCTTAAATTTATCACATTCAGTACATGCATGTTTTTCAAATAATTCATCTTTAGAACATACCTGTGTAGAACTAGACGAATCAGCCATCAAAGCAGTGTCAGACTCTTCGGTGACTAGAGATTCTGAGTTTGTAGCACTTAGCTCTTCTTCAACCAAATGATCAACGACATTCATAGCTTCTTCACTTGCAGATCCATCATCCAATGTATCAACTAAAGCAATGTTTGATTCACCCTGAGAAACGAATCGAAAGGACCAGTCTTGTCCTTCATCACCTTAAGCAACCAAAGCCTTAGACTCTTGACTTGAAGATGAAGCTCCAATCTTATCCTTGTCTTGTAGGTTGAATGTAGGAAAAGGATTTCCATTTCCAGTCTTCTTTGGCTTTACGCACTCACGTTTAAAGTGCCCCTTTTCACCACAATTGAAACACGTGACTTTGGTTTTGTCAAATCCAACGTATCTTTAGTGGCAACCAAATTTTGCCCTGTCTTTTTAACAAACTTCTTGGCTCTAACAGCACTAGCCAAGGCCCACATAATATCCACGCGTTCTAGCTCGGTTTCATCAACTTGCTCGTAGTCCTCATCAGCAAGATGACAGTTTCCAATCTTACCAGTAACTAATCCATCATAAGATTGAACAACAACAGCTAGAAGGTCCATGTGCTCTTTAGCAAATTCCACGGTGACATTTCTGAGATTCTTGGTCTTCAACTTGGTAGTATTTGCCTCAGGAACTATGTATTGGGTTCCAGATGACCCTGACGTTACGGTTCCTGATGCACTCCTTTGGGAAGGAGCAGAAGAGCTAGACACAAACGTTGTTTGTAACGGTGCGCCTGAAGCAGCTGGAGTTGGAACTGAATTGTATAATGCAGGATTCTGAGCATAGGATCCTTTCTTTGACTTGTATTTCATACGTAGTTCTTCCTCCCTTAACTTCAAAATGAAATCATTTATGTCTATAGTAGCAAGAGTGTCGTTTTGTCTCAGACTAGACACAAATGGATCCCATTTGTCTGGCAGACCATCAGCAAAACTAGAGACTTTATCTTCCATGGATGTGGTTATGCCATGAGTGTGCAACTCACTCATCAGATGATAGAATCGATCAATGATATCATCCAAGCTCTCATTCCCAATCGGAGAGAAATTGTCAAATTCCTTCATAAGAGCTTTTGCCTTCAGTGCTTTCAGAGTTGTATTTCCTTCGTATCTCTTTTCCAAGGCATCCCATAATTTCTTAGACTGTTTGTTCTCAGAGAACTGATGAAATATGTCCTTAGATATAGACTGAGTCAACAAGGCATATGCTTTCTTTTCAACATTATGTAGAGTCTTCTGGGATTCACTCATTCCCCCCAAACTCAATTTAACTCAATTAGCACTGACTGGTACCATGTAACCAGTCTCAATGGATGTCCAAAGGTTTGGGTCAACTCCATTCAAGTAGATTTCAAACCCTTATTTCCATTGTGGGTATTCATTCAAAGTTAACAACTTTGGCGGTTTGTTGTGGTTTCCAATCTCATTCTCCAGAAGTAGAAGGTTCTAGATATGCGAGTCCTTTCCAGCAGTGACTGCAGCAAACTGGTCTTCCATTGTTATAGACTTGGTAAACTTAAAACAGGACAGATTCACTCGTGTGAATAAGCTATGTGAAGGGGTCACTTGTGCGAATGAAAGATACGAATGAATTCAATCGGGCGATTAGATTCAGTCGTGCGAATGAGCAAGGCGATTGTAATCAACCGACTGGAGTTGCTTAACCATGCGAATGAGAGAAGACGAATGGGTTCAGTCGTACGAATGGTCCAATCGTGCGACTGAAGGCTTCTGTGCTTGAAAAATCGAATATTTTGAACACTTTGACACAAAATACGAATTTTCCAGAAACCCTAATCTGTCGTTTGATGAACAATCGAAACTTTAACACATGCAATCGTCAAAAACACTTTTTGAAGCAAAAAGGGGACTCTTTTGATTGAAAACGTTTGTTTTAACACCAAAACCAATTGAATCCATGCAAAATCACGAGCCAAAGCTCTGATACCACTTGATAGGACCGTTTTCGTACGGAGTACTAATGGATTCTACGTGAGACCAGATCAAATACGGAATCCTATTTGATTGGCGATCCAATCAGTGAGAGCAACAACCTGATTGATCTAACGATGAAACACACGTTAAGAATTGATTAGAAATCGATCAGGATATGAAGTTGGATAGGCTGTTTAGGATGCTCTGGACGGCTAGGGTTTGTAAATCTTTGAAGTCTCTCTTTTTTTCATGAATTATGTGGTATTTATAGATTTTTAGTTTTCATTCGTACGACTGAACCATTAGCATGGTTCAGTCGTGCAATTGACTCATGCGATTGATTCATACGCACGACTGAAGGTTCAGTTGTGCGACTAAATCAATCTTATGTCTCAGTCATACGACTGATCCAGTCTCCTGGTTTAGTCGTGCGACTGATCCATAAGTATAATTCATTTGTGCATATGGTCCATAAGTATGGTCCATTAGCATGAATAACCACCCGACTAAGTTGAACATATTTCTCAATCATTATTGACTTAGAACTATGTACAATAACCTCAAACCTATATATGATGTTCATACATATGAATTATACTAAATACAATAATAATATGAAATATTTAAAGACAAATAAACATCAAGAAGCATATCATATTTCATTAAGAATTCACATTACATACGTGTAAGAAATGAAAGACTTTTACAACTAAGAACATAAACTAGGAACATGATGTATCAACACTTTCGAAGCCCAAGAATGAAGAACTTTCGAAGGTAGAACTCAGTCTTTCGAGACTCAATTAGTTCTCCTTCCGAAGTATAAACACTTAGAAGATACAAGACAAAGTATTCCGAAGAACAAAGTCATAAAGACTTGCAGAAGTCTCGGAAGAAGTTAATTCTTCCGAAGTATAAATGGCTTCGGAAGAACTTATTCTTACAAAGCTATTTAAGCTTTGGAAGAATCAACTATGAACCAGTGAACAAAAGTATGGTCCGACTAACACTCACTGCCAACTCTGATATACTGCATGGCGTTTTTCCACGCCCATGTAGTTGACCATACTTTAATCCATTATTCACCTTTTATCAGTTAGTACAGCTACCAACTTTAGTTGGTGACAAAAGGTAAGTCATGGACATGTCAATGACTACCTAGTCTAGGATAGTATTTTATCTTTGATGCTTTACTTCTAGTATTTGTCAATGACTACCTAGTCTAGGATAGTATTTTATCTTTGATGCTTTACTTCTAGTAATGTAGTATTTGTCTAGTTGTAAATTCTAGCTGGTTATCTTTGATGACAAAAGGTAAGTCATGGACATGTCAATGACTACCCAGTTGATCCATTTCACCCGTTGGTGACATGTTAAGTGAAATCTTGTTTGTTCAAGTATAATAGTTCATTATCCATGATTATCATGCAAAACCATTCACATATATCACATAATGAACCTTAAATTCTAGCAAGATCATCATACCAACATAGCTTATCACACAACACATACGAACCTCAACAAAACTCATAATTCTCATTATGAATAGAAACAAATCCCAACTACCTAATCACACATTGAGTTTAATCACTCACTACAGGCCATGTGAAGCAACTCACTACTTCAAATCTGAAACCCAGCCAATCCTACTAAGTAGGCGCTTATATTTGTATGTGTGTATGATGTTCATCATCATATTCACTAACATGATTCATACCAACGAAACAAATTAAACATACATGACGATCAAATACCATATTCCATCACAAATCCCTACTTTATAACATAATCTCATTGCATTGCATAGTTTCTTCATGAATCCTAGATTGCCTAATATTCCAACATAGCCTACAAATGATTCAACTAATGCATTCTAACACATTAGACACTCTCAACAAGTAACCTAGCTTGGTCCTAACACGTGTATGCCCAATTCATGAAATCCAATCAAGCATATCAATAAAGTTTCCACTTCGAGAAAGTAGTATCCAACAAACCAATATCTCATCATATTCTACCATTGATTCATCAGTTTTATGCCTAAACTACTTTATACCAATTATCAAAGCACAAGAAACATCAATAAATCACAAAACTCTAAATTCTCAAGAATTTAAGTTTTCTCATATAGTAACGTATGAACGAAGCGTTAAATCCATTAAACTTGTGCATAATTCATCTAAACCAACAACAATACAATCAAGCTAACACTATAATATCATCAAACAACATCAGTTTCTTGTTATCATGCCTAATTGAATTAGGGTTCGTTCAAATATTAGAAATCATGAAAAACTTATTGGAAAACTCACCTTAATCATGTAATGATCAAGAAACTAGTTTCCTATCATGTTGGAATGACCAAAGTTAAGCTGAAATTTATTTTCTTGAGTGTTTCTTGATCAAAATCACAAGGGATGGGGTGTAGGGGGTGACAAGGGTGTGGGGGGCTAGAGTTTTTTTTTTGTTAACTTTTCAGTTTAGTAAGGATTTCAAGATTTATCCTCCTATATTTACACATTGTAAAAACTAATTCTTTTACAGTTTTAAATATTTTTTAACATTAACATTATTTATCAACAACAATATGAAATCCAATTGGCAAAATCCACACATGAAATCATGTATCACACATAACCACATATTAATAATCAAAACTATCAATCAAGTTATTAATATTAGTAATCAAAATTATTAATCAAGTTACTATTAGCTAACCATTGTTAGATATTTGTTAAGTCACAAACATTCAACGAAACTGTTGTGTTCTCACGACACATTTATGCAAGATCTAACGGAACTAACGGAATTTTGTTAACGGAAAACTCTCGGTATTCTAGTAGAAAAAGTGTAAATTTTTTTTACATAAAATGCAAAATCTTAGATCTAAATTTAAATAAATCATAAAAGTAGTGTAAACTTATAAAGCAAAAACATAAAACAGAAATTAAAAATGACAAAACTTATAAAAATTCAGAGGAAGCAAAAATTATCAAACTACGTTTAATATGCGAAAACTAACACCATTTGCAAAAACTATTAGTTTACTAAAACTTGATTTTTTTCCCGAGAACTTTAAAGTTTTACACTTGGAAATTTTTTTGATTTTAGTAACCTTTTTAATTTTGTTTCTAATTTGTTTTTACGGATGTCAACACTCAAAATTTTAGCTACCCACAATGTTTTGCCATACACTAAAGATGTTCCTAAGGATAAGAAGATATTCAGATCACTGATCTAAGGTCAATCAAGGATCCACTCTCCTTCAATAATGAGCAGACAAGGGAGGATCCCTTTAGCCCTGCCAAAGTTACAGGGAAAGATTTTAACGATAGAGATTTAAATCGGATTCTCCAACTACGATATGTTGCTGATAACCAGACCAAGTTGGAGGATCGCATTATATTGTCTGCCTTCTGAGAATGGGTTATGAACATATATACCATCTCTTGAGATTATGTTCATGCCACCTTACTAGAAGCAGATAGTATAGATGAGGTATTTGCCTCATGGTTGCCCTCACCAAAGATCATCCATTGAGTATTTCAAAGATCATATTCAACACAATGTAAAAGAACATCACCTGTAGCACCAGCAAGAAATTCTTTATGTATCCTAGGTTTATACGAATGGTGTTGAATGTTTTATATACTCATTTTATAGTTAGGAGACTCCTACTTAGATATCACAATCCTAAAACAAGATTTATTTTCATATATGTTATCTTTAAATAGGAGTGCTCATAGTGGAGCGAGTTATGCCAAGTTTGGCATATTTTCAAACATAATTGACGGTGAACTGCGGCAACCAGCATAAAAGGCTAGGAAAAGCAGTATAACAGCCACCACAAGCATAAGCATCCGAGCGAATTATGCCAAGTTTGGCAAATTTTCAGAATGGGTGTATGCTTATGGAGGGTGTTACAAGTAGATTATTGTTGATTTTTAATGCATTGATCAACAAGCCTAGGGGGAGATTGTAAAGTTCACAACCAAAGGCTCAGAAAATCAAAGCTTTTGACTACTTGAAAGCTTCTATTTTTGCGAAATCCTCCATTCCATGCAAAAACCTAGAACTTTGCGAGAACTTGGTCAGATGATGTTGGATGCGAGAACTGCTAATGCGATGTGTGCGAAAACTTCATATGCGATAACTTCTCATGCGAGAACTTTTGTTGTATCGTATAAATAGCTTGTGTTCATGTAATTTTACGTAAGTTTATATTAGTTCATTTTGCAAATGCTTATGTGAATACCTTTGAGTAAAATACAAGTTAAATTGTTGTTTACTCATTATGTTTGCTACTATTAAACTGTTTTGTCCTTTTGTAATCATCGAAATTATGGTATACATTGAATTACATTCATTCTATGTTTGTAGTTTGATGCTCGGTCCTAATTGAATGGATTCAAGGTGATTCTATGTCCTTTACATAAGATAGTTAAGACAAAAAACAAGAAAGCTACAACTCTTGAATGAAGTGAAAGAGATTATGAGAAGCATTAAGAGAGCAAACAAGACAAACCATTAAGCATGAACAGAAGAAGAACATGGAACCCTACCAAGTAAAAGAATGGTGCGATCATGCAAAAGCAAAATGGTTTAAGAATCTACTTTACAAAGAATGTATGGGTTTTAATAAGCTCAAGCCAGCCCAGGCAAAGAGGACTATAGATAAGTTAAGGACTAATCCGAGAACTAAGGAACCTTAGGTTACACAAGTGCATTGGAGGCTAAGGATAGCATGAAAGATTCCGGTTCATGCACCACTTTCGATGAATAGACTTGCTAACTTTTTGAAGCAGAGGTGTGAATACAAAACTGGCATTTAGTTATTAAGTGTGCAAACAAGGAATATCGGATCATGGATCATGTTGATCTACTTAACTTCGGGAAAGAGTATCTAATGAAGTTATAGGCCAACAAGACTGAAACACTGATGACTATTCACTTTACATATTTACAATTTCAATGTATGATGAACAAGGCCTTAGAGAAAGGGTTGTATGATGAAGAATGAAACTACAAGTCAAGCAACATTGATGAATAATGCATTTTGATTCACCGATACAAGGGGAAGATTGTAGAGTTCACAACAAGAGGCCTATAAAATCAAAGAGTTGAATTTTGCAAAAACTTCTCATCACGCGAAAACTAGAGGAGTTTGCGAAAACTATGTTCACATGGAAGCTCTGAGAGAACTTTTGAGGTGGATGGTGGTATGCAAAAACTCTGATGATGCGAGAGTTTTCCAAAATGCGAGAGCTTTATTGTTTGTATATATAGATGGTTTTGTTTGTGTTTTTAGTGTTGATGTTCCTGTGTAAGTTCATATTTACTGTAAACACACACATATTTAAAATGTTATTGAGCTTATTTACTTATGCGAGTTTATGGTTTTAATTCATATTGATTGATTAGTCATGGTTTGATCATGATGAGCAACGATTCGTATTGTTTTCACCTTTGTGAATTGATTATCAATCCAATTTGAGTGCATTGTGAAAAATCCCGATCCTTTTTAAGTGTGACCTAATACACAGAGATTAAATGAAAAAGAAAAAATCTGATGTGACACATATATGAAACATAGGATAAGTGAAAATTAGAGAAAAAAAATGTCAATCCCTTTTTTGTTTAATATTGAAGAGGAAAAGAATGTCAAATTAAAATAGTGTTTCACTGAATAGAACAACAACATTATTTGTAAATGGAGATGAAGTTCGGTCCAATTGAATGTGGATGAAAGTTGAGAACTTACTAACTGTTTGAATGTTCTTTCTAAATTTTAGGTTTATGGAGTAGGTTTAAGACCTCATAACAAATGGGTTTGGGTTGACAATGATGACAAAGATTTGAAATTTATAATCAATAGCATCAAGGCCAAGATATAGAACTTTGGTATTGTGGCCCAAAAGAATAATACCGATGGGAAACCTGGACTCCCGTTAAAGTTAATATTCTTATTTGGGGGCTAATCAAGATAGAATTATTTTAAGAAGAAGCATCCATGTACCATCCATCATGTGTCCTCTGTTTGATGAAGTTCTAGTATCGCATGACCATTTGTTCACCACGTGTCACTCTCTAACACTTGTGAACCAGTATCAGCCAATGGTTGAAATTAACGTATATACACCTTTCTTTTGAAGATATTATAAGAGTTCAAGACTTGGTAGCGGGAGACAAAGCGAAAAAGAAACTTATTCAAGCAATTATAATGACGGCTTGTTGGTGCATTTGAAAGCAAGGAATGACCGGGTTTCCTGTGACAAATAAACCTGGTAGAAAATCTATTTGTAGAAGTCAAGTCAACGTATTATTTATAGATCAACAATCGTTTTTACAAGATCAAAATTAAAAAAAAACAAATTACGATCGATCAACATCAATATGTAATTCTTTTCTCCTTGGTTTCTTATTGTTTGTACTGTTTTTCTAGCCCCTGTCTAATGTTTAATAGAATTTCATTTTGCTGTTAAAATAATAATAAATAAAAGAGGGATAGAGAAAATGCACATCCGGCGCATTGGTCAACCTTTGATATTTTATATTGTACAGCTAGTCGATGGTTATGTGGTGTCTATCGCATCCACATGATAGTGTTGCATTTACTTTGCAACCCTTCCTACATTTATGACACATAAGGTTTTGTTGATTTGAGCATTTTCTATGCTTTAATTGTTTGCTTATTTTGTTTATTGTTAACTTATTTTGTTTGTTCTTTATATTCAGACATATCAATCTACAGATATAAGTATTAATTACGATATTTTATATTTACATATAAGCATATCTTACAGACATGCGTATTAATTACGATATTTTACATTCAAATATAGCATATTTTTTAATAAGCTATTTATGTGGACTTGTTAAATATAGAATTTTGACGAATTTTAATATTCTAAATGATAATGTTCATACAACCTCAATTCTTGAATGTTTAAAAGTAAACCAAAAATACCATTTGTATTATTAAATAGTAATACAACTCAACCCATCAAAACGTTATATGGTTAAGCATGCTATTCCGACATACAACAATAACATTACTACTTACACATCTTTAAATATCACTTCCCCTAATATGCATACTCAAATTTGTATCTAAACTTCCCAAATATTCATGTAGCTATGCAGTTCTGATGAGATATAGACGGAACCGAGCCGATTTCACATTGTATCCGAGTGCAACAGCGAAGATGACACCTTCTCGACATTCATCCCTGAAGTAAACGACGATCCTTTTGGCGTTTGAAGTGAGGAGGAAGACGACGGTGGCATCACCGATGGTGCAAACGTAGAGACGCTGCTACTCATGTTCACACTAGTCCCTGCTACCGACCCGTCTATGGTGGAGCCTGCCTTTGGAGCAGGCGCCTTCTCCACCTCTGCCACGCCTTCTAACATCTGAACCACTCTCCCCATCATCGGCCTCTGCGACGGCTGTTCTTGGATGCACCAAAAGCTTACTTCAACAACCCGCCGCACCTGATCCATATCGACTTGTTCATGGTTACGAATCTTGGTGTCGATTATCGCCTCGATGTTTCCCTTATCGACCTCTTCGTACGCCCAAACCGAGAACTTTTTCCGGTTGGTTTGTTCCGACACTTCAAAGTTCCGCCTTCCACACACGATCTCTAACAACACCATCCCGTAGCTGTAAACATCAGATTTAGAAGTTATCGGGAGGTTCGCGAGCCACTCTGGAGCCAAATACCCTCGAGTCCCTCTCACGCTCGTCAACGTCCGGTACCTATGGTCCTTCGGGTTAACCAACTTGGCTAGCCCAAAATCTGAAACCTTCGCGTTGTAATTCTCGTCTAAAAGAATGTTCTCAGGTTTGATATCACAATGTACGATACAATCTCGACATTCTTCGTGAAGGTATGTGATCCCTCGAGCCGTCCCGAGCGCGATATTGAACCGAGACTCCCAATTCAACATCTTAACCGATTGTAACTGTTCTTCAGGTGCGAATAAGAAGTTATCAAGTGAACTGTTCTTCATGTATTCATACACTAAAAGCCTATGACGACCCTCGGAGCAAAACCCGATCAATCTCACGAGATTCAAATGATGAGTACTACTAATCGTCGCGACCTCCATACGAAACTGTTTCTCACCCTGCTCGATCCCCTCAAGTTGCTTAACCGCAACCGTGGTTCTATTAGCTAAAACCCCTCTATAAACCGCACCAAACCCACCCGCCCCAAGCTTCTCCTTGAACCCTTTCGTGGCCCTTGGAGGTCCTTGTACGAAAACTGGACAGGGGCACCAGAAGCATACTCAAGGAGCGCGTATGATTGAGCTGACAGAACCCCAAGTTTCGGGCTGTTTCTACAGCACCAGAACCATAACCCGAGCTCAGCCATGACCAGCCCGAAAAGGGTAGCCACGACTGCGACCACCACGATCCACGGCCGGAGCTTCCATCGCGTGCCCGTATCGGCCCTAAGGGTCGGGTTTGGTGCCACAGGTCCACAAACCTTAAGGAATGATGTGCTCGGGAGTGCAGGGGACTGATATGCGCTCACGAAGCTTGGGACCTTCAGGTAACACAGCCCCGTGCCATCGGATAACGACGTAGACGCAATGCACGAACCGCTAACGAGACAGTTCAACCTGCAGGCTGAAATTCCGATGAAGAACACCTGAGAAGATAACTCCGGTGGGTACGTTAAGAACCTAGCGTTATCCACCTCTAACATCGTCGAACTACCGGGGCAATTCTCCAGTTCCACCTTCCTCCGGCAGCCACTCCGGCTGTCAATCGGATCAATCGGGTCGAAATTCTGCGAGGGGCAACTGCAAACCGGATCCGACCCGTTGTAGCTACAGATACCCAAATTGCCACAATACCCAAACACCTGACATTGATCACTCACAGCAGCCCATCGGACATTAGGGCTGCCGGAGTTTCCGGCGGAAGAACTGTAAATCCTCAGATTACCATCGTTATCGAGCTTCGTGAACCTGAAAATATCTGGGCCTTCAGCGTAATCGCTACTGTAAGCCATGATTACAGAACTGGAAAGCACGGGATCTGATAGTGACAAAATCCCAATCGATTGAAGCCCTAAGCTTGGTGAAGTTAGATTAGCGTTCACCGACGAATTCAACCCCAAAGTCCAATACACGATGGAATCATTCCATCTGAGAGTCAAATTCCCAGAATCAATCAACCGAAAGGAGTAAAACCCAGATCGCAAAACGTTATTCAAAGTAAAATTCTGCCCTGGGAGTATCGTATCAGTGGGATTATCAAACGAACTCCAAACAGAACCCGTTCCATTCCGGAGAACAAAGTTGCCGGAGTCATCAAGAGCAGCGGTGGTGACACCACGGCCGGCGGTGTCGGACTGCCAGACGAGGGCGCCGGAGGAGCCGTTAACGAGGCGGAGGTTGCCGTCGGGGAGGAGGGTGATGGAGGCGGTGGAGTCAGCAACTCCGGCGTCTCCACCGGCCTTCCAGAGAGGTATATCGTTGTATGTGATGGCGACGAAGTGGGAGTCGGGGGAATCGGAGATGAAGCCGAAGGAGAAGGTGTTGTTGGGTGAGGTCCATTTGACGGTGGGGTGGGGTTAGCGGCGGAGAGGGACTGATTAGGGCGGACATCGGCGGCGGTGACGACGGAGAACAAAAGGGTGTGAGGATTAGGGGTAGAGATGGGTTGAAGGTGATCATTGTTGGGGTTTGTGGTGGGATTTGAGGAGCATTTGAGGTGAATTTGGGGGTGTTGTGCAGGTGGGTGGGTGAGAGATTGAGATGACCAAGGGCTGATTCCGGTGGGAACGAAGACTTTTGACTTGGTGTAGTCAATGGAATTGAAGGGTGGAATATTATTACATGTTTCATCCCTCTCAACTCCTAATTGTTTTGAATATTATTATACAATTAAATGTTGATGGTGATTTGACTATGATTAATTTTCACACTAATTTGTAATGTTAGCTACATTATTGTGCGGATATATAAGATAGAAATACAAGAAGTTAACGCAACTACAGCTTCTATTAAGTGGATTGTATAACTAATGGATGCATAGCATGTTTCACTGATAGCACGTCTTAATTGATCGGATTGTCAAGACTTGATCAAAAATAAATAATCGATCTTAGCTATTTTTATTGTGTAAAGATAAGTAACGTCGTATTCGTAGTTAATGAAAAGTATCTAACTAGCTAGACTTTTTAAACAACGTACGAAGAACTCTAAAACAAAAACTTGAACTTCGAATGATTTTAAAGAACACAATTGCAAAATCAGCAAACTTTGAAAATAATTTTACTAATGAATTAAAAATTAATCACTTTTGGGTTTTTAATTCACAATATAAACAATTGACATGTCAAACTAAGGTTTACATCAATATAAATTCAAGATTTCTTCTTTTGATTAAAGTAATAACAAATGATCAATATTTAAAGACTCGTTTGTTTACAAAATTACCAATCCGGCTATATCAACTTACATATCAATCTTAATGAGTTAACAATGCAAGCAAACCAAAAACTAATTATCAAACAACTAACCTATACGAACCTTTTAACTCAAACAAAACTTGTAATAGCATTAAAAGATCAATTGTTAATATACAAACCTACTTTAGACATACTAATTATTTCTCTTAACAAGAATTTTCCACCCGAAAGCAATTGTAAGGAAACTAGCCTTTCATTGTTGTCATTGAAACTTCAATCTTTGTTTAAATGATGATTATGGATGATTTGGGAAGGATGATGAAATGCTTTAGATCACCAAGCACTCTTAATCCTTGGTAACAGTGTCAAAATTTGATCGACATCAATGAACCGATCAAAGGTAAAGAGAATATGAGCCTAGTTACCTCAATTATATGGAGGTAGAAGGGTATCAAACCATAAGAAGTGAGTGGTCGATGCTTAAATCAGATAGAATTACAAATATGACTGAGTCTAGCATATTTAAACGGTATGATTAATTGATTGATTAGTGAAATAAGATTGCACTAACAACTTGAAAATAAGAAAGAGTTACTTATAAATGAAAAAATAGTCACTTTCGGTTTCATAGCGCTATCATCAACTAGCAAAACATGTTAGCTTGTTTGTTACTAGAAAGATTACTTAGACATCACCTAAATCGCCACTTACATCAATTAAATGATGAAAAATGATTGCATCACATGTACATTTACTGCACATTTCAAGTATCTCTAAAATGGAATGATACAAATGTGCCACCTTAAACTTTTCATCATAAATTATGACAAATCCCAAGCAATTAGAACATATACAACAAACCTACAGTCTCTCTAGGTTGAGATGACAGTAATGGAGATTTCTATACATAAATATACTCAAATTGATATAGAAGATGAAATTGCAAACACAAGCATGAACATTCATAAGCAAACATCTCAATTTGTGTTAAGGCTCATACGATAAACAAGAACCGAGTCTTACAAATAGTAATAAAACTCATACACCAATTATGACTATGAATGGTCTAGCAAAAGGTGATCTTCATTAAATTTTGGTGCTTGATTATGAAGTAATCATGATAAATACTTGATTCCAACTCTAAAAATTACTTCTAGTGTCTTCCTCCAAGTCATTGGTTCTAATTGTATCTACTTTTCTCGAAAAGTCCATTTTAGTCTTGCAAAAACCGAGCAAAATCCACTTGTAATCATTATTAGGCCATATATACGCCCACTTGGGCGTATATACTGCGAGGTGACCTTCTATGGCAGACGAACTTAACTACGCCATAAAAAACGCCATTTTTTTAGAAAGGTGGGCCCATATACAACCATGAAGTATATACGTCCAGACTAATTACTTTGCTTTGTTTAATCTCGTTTGATGGTGCTTCAAACGTAGTTATCCACTCGTACTCGTACAATTCCAATATCATTTTTCTACACAAAAGACATGATAAAGTAACTAGCTTTAAGATGAATTTTGTGCTATAATTAGCGATTACATTATGGTTAAGTCACATGTTAACATCATAAATTAAAATCTACCTAACTTAAACTCTTTTCATCCCGAAAAGAATTTGTCATGATATCACTCTAACATGTAAATTTATCCACATTCATTTAAAATCTAGGGAACTACTAATGCATGTAAAGATGATTGTTGATATATTTTATCCATTCTAAACCTACGCTTTCTTGTATACAACCACATACATGCACACAAATGTGTTTGTTTTATGTCCGTTGTGTTTAATTTTCCCCCACCCATATGTACAAATTAAAGACCTTTCTAACCTCAAAGTTTTCTAAGGATTCATGTGAATCCAGGATAATCAAACTTGAATCAAATCATGAAGAATTAGATCAATCATATGGTAATCACAATCAAAACCCCTTTGATCTCTATTGATTGCTAATAATATTGTTTACAAGTAAAACCCTCAATCAATTGGTCATGCAACCATTAACCTAATTCTAATTACAATTAGGCTATTTATAGTCTAGTTTAAGTTTCCATATTTACACATAACCCCCTAGACTATATATTTAGACTAAAACATGACTCAAAGAAAGTAAAATATATTTGTTCACACAAAATATATTTATTACAATAAAACTCCTAGTCATCTAAATCTTCAACGTCTCATCTCGTACTCGTTACTCGTCGTAGAACGTGTCGGGTTTGACTTTGTTGACTTTGACTGTGACGTTGACTTTGGTTGACTTTCACTGTGTTGATAATATAGACTATCTTTTACAGCTCCAACAATACTCCCCCTTAGTCTATCATTATCAACGTCTTTAAACGAAATCAACATCGAAAAGTCAACATAGAAAGATCTTCAATTTGAATCTTTCTAAATCTGATGAGAAAGATTTTTCATCTCATAAGCTCCCCCTATTTATATGCTCCCCCTTTCAAGTGTAAGCTTTACAAGGATATTAGAACAGGTTTCCCAAATCTCTAATCTTGAGTGCTTCAAAAGATGTAGGAGGAGGATTCCTAGCTCGGTATCTTCTGCAAACTTGAGGACCAGGCTCTCTGATCAGGTACACTGCTAACTGATGATCGGCCATCACTTAAAGCAAAAACCTGAAACACATTCTCAAACACAATCTCGACATTTCTAATTAGATCATTTCATTTTAACAAAATAAACTCGTGTTTATTTGTGTGTGAAAAACAAGCGAACCCGTGTTCGTTTGTGCGCAATTTCCGTGAAATGCATGAAAATGATAAAATTGTAACAGCATAATATGGAAGACCTAAAAAAAATTTTATTATATTTTTCTATTTTATTATATACATGTATTATAACATATTTTATATATATATATAATTTTTTGTGTTTTTTTAAACCGAGAACTGAATCGATCATGAGATCATATCCTCAAGATATACTTTAGCACAAAGATGAATTAATCATCGACAAGCAATGAGATCACACTGATAACTAAATCTAATCACATTCTTTAAATGATTTTGAAATTCTCAAACAGATCAATAACGATTGCTGATATGTTTGTCCACTTAAACTCATGCCCTATCTTTTTCAACAAGCAGTAGATGATTCGTTAAGGTTCGATTAAATACTTTGAATGCTAGGACCCCAACAATCATTTGGCAAAAACCCTCACCCAACCTCAGGATTTCTTGAATTTTGTTACGATCTGTATAGAGCAAGGTGTGCATTAGTGTGCAAGTGATTATCAACAGAATTTAGCATTCTGTGAATTAGATGATTTAACACTACTTAGACCAAAATGGTGAGAGCTCCAGGTCTATACTCACGTATAACAAAGGAGATGACCATTTAATCATGTGCCGATGAGAGCTCCAGGTCAGTACTATCGTACAACAGAGGAGATCATCACTCCAGGTCAGTACTTCCGTACCGCAGAGGAGATTAGCACAAACACAAGACACATAATTACACCAATCATGGCTCAAAGATATGACTTATATGATTTGTATCATGGTGGAAGAAAGATCAATTCTCAATCCAATTTTTGTCAAGACTCAGTTTTTGTGCAGGCCAAAATGATTGTGTAAATCCCGACATTCTTAAGCATATATTTTAATTTAAATTATCATACTGCTGTCTACTTTATTCTTCAGGCTGAGTCTACCAAGCATATCATTAAAGAATCTGATTTGTTTTCTTTTATTTACAATTAAAAATAAGATGTAAATCAGATGACAACATCAGTTACTATCATTTCTCATTTAAAAACACAAGTCATGCAAAAACAAGCATTACAAGAAGATATACAATCATTTCTCAATCATCTCAAATCAAGTTCCCAGTTCTCTTTTCATTTTTATTTACTTATACTCTCCCCCTAAATTTTTATTTTTGTAATTTTTTTTTATTTGTATTTATTTTTGTTTTTTTTATTTTTATTATTATTATTTTTTAATTATTTTTTATTTTTTATTTTTTTAATTAATTTTTTAAACTGTACAAAAATAAAAATTTATCAAAGAAGGTCTTCCAAACTACACTATTATGAAGATAAGAAATGAATTCTTAAGAAATATGCAGTGATTGTGAAGTGAGAACGGTGATTGTGTATATATATCCAGATTGTGGATAAAATACCATTACCTTAACCTATTTGTTCCGCCTCAAATTTGAATCAAGAACAATCTCTGTGAGTAAACCGGATTACTAACAGTCCTCCTGAATTGTTCCTGCACTCATTAACAAATTAGTTAGAAAGGGAAACCCAGGCCATCGTAGTCCTGGAAGTTCCTTTTTCATCAAGATAAGTAACAAGCTTCTGCACACAACCGTTTAAACAATCGGGGATTGTTGTATCCTTCTTTTTAATTTGCCAAATTTGTTTCGGTTCAATTAACTTGGATTTGAATGAATTAAATTTGGAAATCATTTTCTGTTTAAGACCGGAAGGAAAAGAATTTGGTTTTAAACCTTTGGTCATTTTCATCTTTGAATCATGTGAAACCGGCTTCACATGAAAAGGTTTGAATGGAGGGTTTTTCATCCAACCATTCAAAGATGTGTGCTTTTTACCTCTTGATCCAGAGAAGCAACGCGTGTTGCCTTTACCTTCTAAAACATTCTTTTTATACTTACATTCGGAGAAGCAATTTGTTTTGCCTTTACCATTCGTAGCAAGTCTTTGAGGACATTTCTTTACCACATGCCCTTCTTTTCCACACTCAAAACAAGCCTTGAAAGGCGTTTGATGCTTTGAAGTCCTGTGTGAAGCATTTGGAATTGGAGATTGCTTTGAGCTTGTAGCAGATTCTTGCTTGTTTTGGTGTTTGCTGTGTTGAACAGTGAATGAGATCTTCACTGATTCACTAGGTGGTTTAGCTGTTGGAGTAGAGATCCGTATTGGTCTTGATTCAACTTTTGGAAGCTTTTGAGACTTGACAATATCAGGAGATATCTTGATCTGTGAGGAACCAACACGCTCCTCTATGTTTGATTCATCATCTGAGCTTATCCAGTCTCGTATACACAGATCTGCTTCCAAAGGATCTTGATTGACACCTCCTATTGTGTCGGCTTCGGTTATAGGATTTTGATTGCCTGACGATTCAACAACTGTTCCTTCTTTAACAAACCTGACAGGAACAAACGAAGGAATGTTACCTATTTTAAATTTGTTGAAGAAGGTTGGAGAAGCAAATGATATTGATTTGGAGCATCAGAGGTAGAATCGTCATTAATCTTCTTATCAGACCCCTGCCTGAGAAATCCCAAACCTACAGGAGAATCCTGCACATCTCTAACCTCTTTAAGATTAACGTTGCTTAAACCTGCATTTAAACTATTAGTTTCTGCAGCTTCAATCAAATCATTAGATGGATGAGGTTGAGGCATAGGAGAGTAACAATGGGTGCTAGGAGGAGGATAGACGTATGGATTTTCACCACAACCCACTCCCGTTTTAATCCTAGCTCCCCTCTGTTTACACAGTAGCTCTTCCTGTTTCATTCCGGACATGGTCCATTTATCAAGCTTTGTTTAAGCTTGCTTGTTTCAAATTCAGCCAAGGTGACTCTTTCATTTAAAAGATTAATTTCAACATTTCTTTCAAGAAGAGTTCGTTTTAAATAATCATTTTCTTTTAAAGCTTCATTAATTTTATAAAATACTTGGCTTCATTCTTTTTAAGTTCTGCGTTTATGGTGGTTAATTCCTTTTGGTTATCTAAAAGTAACCTATTAGCTTTATACACACCAAATAAACGAATTTTACAAGCAGAAGAACACATATCCTGAATTGTCTCGTATGGAAGATCCAAGATGACTCTTTCAGCGGTAAGAACCTTCTCGCAGTTGCAAACTCTAGTATTTCGCTTCCATTCCTCTTCCTTCTCAGCATCACAAACTTCAGCTTTCAACTCAGCTCCACCTTTATCCATTGATGTCTGCTTAAGCTCTTCTTGTACCTCTTCAGTTTCAGGTTTCGGTAAACCGTCGGAATTGGTGTCAAAATCTGATCTCTCTTCTGGTTTCTCTTTGGAGTTTGAAGTGATCTTTGGAGTTAGATATGTTGCTCATAGTACTCACGACGTTTGATATCCAACTCAATCTCTTTCAGTTTGTTGATCACCTCCATCAGTTTGTAATCCCGAAAGCCTCTATCTCGTTGAATCGACTTGCCGTGTGAGCTCCATTCTGATGAGAGGGAATCAAGCAATCTTAGAACTTGTTCATGATTTCCCAGTTGGGCATCAAACTTCTTCAGATTACTTGCCATCAACAGAAAATGATCAACAAAATCAGTCATCGTTTCATTCTTTAAAGCTCCAAAATTATCAAACCGACATTGTGCAATTGTGAGATCATCAGATTCGAAGGATTTAATCAGTTCTGCAAAAGCCATTTTTATTTTTATTTTCTTTAAAAAATTAAACGCCCCAAAATATTTTTCCCAAAAAAATTTAGAAAAATTCTCCCCCGGGAAAAATATTATTTGTAAATGTCACGCTAGAAAATCTTAGCAACTAGGGTCAAGCTGCCAGGTCAGCTTGTTTGTTTGTTTTTTTATAAATCTTTCAAAATCAGTGAAAATTTCTTTATCGGAATGAACTCATAAATGATAGTTTTGCCGAAATTATAGTTTCGCAGAGCTAGTTTCGCTGTGAAATTTCGGCAGTAGTTTTGCTAGCCGAATGTCACAAATGGCTTAGTTTCGCTGATAAGTTCGCACGAAACAAGCTTGAACTTTCGTTCAATTATACTTTTGGCAGCAATTTCGCTTGTAAATCAACCACAAGCACTGTTGAACTTTCGTTCAATGAAACTAGTTTCGCAGGACAACAGAAAACAACTTTAATGAGGATAACTGATGTAGTTTCGCTGGAAGAACTCGTAGTAGTTTCGCTGGATGAACTGGTAATTTCGCTGAACGAAGCTGAAAAACTTTTTCAACACGAAATCAATCTGAAAACGCCCAAATCTTAATGGAGTTGAAACCTGATGATTAACATAGCTTTCCCAACCAATAACAAGCAAACTTCAATCAATTTCCATATCAATAACACTCAAATTTGATCCGAAATTGATGAAAACATGATATGAACAAAAACAACCAAAACCTCAACTTCTCTCTCTAAAAATCTTCAAATCTTCAGTGAATTTGATCCAAAATGGCTCTGATACCAAATTGTGAATCCAGGATAATCAAACTTGAATCAAATCATGAAGAATTAGATCAATCATATGGTAATCACAATCAAAACCCCTTTGATCTCTATTGATTGCTAATAATATTGTTTACAAGTAAAACCCTCAATCAATTGGTCATGCAACCAGTAACCTAATTCTAATTACAATTAGGCTTTATAGCCTAGTTTAAGTTTCCATATTTACACATAACCCCCTAGACTATATATTTAGACTAAAACATGACTCAAAGAAAGTAAAATATATTTGTTCACACAAAATATATTTATTACAATAAAACTCCTAGTCATCTAAATCTTCAACGTCTCGTCTCGGTTACTCGTCTCGAACGTGTCGGGTTTGACTTTTGTTGACTTTGACTGTGACGTTGACTTTGGTTGACTTTCACTGTGTTGATAATATAGACTATCTTTTGCAGCTCCAACTATTCACCAATCTCCTTGATTTAGTAATAACCTAATAACATAATTTACCATGATTATGAGGATTGTATTAATGATTTTCAGGAAATTAAACGCCCTATTTAGATATTGATCCCCATAATCATTTATTATTAGTTTCATATACTTGAGTTAGTTCACTTTTTTTTTTGGCTAGATATGATAATAATTCAAATCGCCACTTATTTTTAAGGGTCATAGTCTTCTTCCATGCACTTTGGGTTGGGGAACTAAGCACTTTAAATTTCAACTTAACATAGTACACACGTAATGGTCCTTTTAAGAAAGATAAGGCTAGCAACACATCATAATTTATCTATATATTCATTCCCCATCATCATCATTCCATGTTTAGAATTACATGAGCCTGACTATCATAACATGCTAACTTCTTATCATTTCTCATTACAGGCAAAGTGTATTCATGGAGAACTTACATGAGCCTGACTATCATACACACCATATTTACATTATCCAGCAGAATTTAAATCAGCACTTTAAACTAAAAGATACAATCAAAGCAAGCCTAATGAAAACACACCAAAATGAAAACACAAAAAATACTAAATTCAATATCACTAACTACCAACAAATAATAAAAAGAGGTAGAGAATACATGGACCTGATCAGTAGGCTCCATGAGAACGACCAAAGATATACCCCATCAATCCAATACACATCTTTTGTGTATCCAGTAGATGGTTTGAAATTTGGTTGTATGGGCAGCCAACCAGATGGATAGCTTCGCGGATAGTCTTGGCGGTAAGCGTCTGGTAGGTTCGATGGTAGTATGATATAATCCACCACTGGGGAGATTGTCTATGTAAGGTAATCTTGCATGGTAGTCATAGTAGTGATACTTCTACTCCCTATAAGCAAACCTCCTATTGTACTCCAATTCTTGTGCATGAATCATGTTCCTTTATCTTTCTTGCTCTTGCCTCCTCTGTTGAGATTCTTCATACGCCCTTTTTTTGCCTTATCATATAATGCTCTCTCACCCTTTGACTGACCTCAATAAACCGCTCGTCTATAAACTTCTTCCGCTACTTGCTCTCCCGTATTTGCGTGATTATATGCTTGATCTTCTTGCTCAGGTCATCCTCTTCTTCAGTCTCACTAGATTATTATCACCTTTTATAACCATTCATCTCTATCCACCTCAATATCCATTGATGTTTGTATGTCTATTAATGATAAACTCGAGGTGTCTTGTAAGGATTCCTATAAGTCTGACGAGCCAAAACATCCAAAGTCTCTCTGAAAGCATGCACTAAAGAACTGAAGTAGAAATGCTTCGGAAGTTTTACACCATGCACTAGAAATATTCTAAGTGTAAAATCTTCCGAAGCCAAGACCAATATCTTCCGAAGCCAAAAGTGAAATCTTCCAAAGCTTCAAAGACAAAGTCTTCCAAAGCTAAAGAGTGAAGACAAATTTCTTCCGAAGACTTTTAGAGATAGTACTTTACCATAAAGCTGGACCACCTTTCCGCTGCATCTCTGTAAAGTCACCAACTTACATGAGTTGGTGAAAGGTCCATGCTTTTGGTAACTGTACATTGAGGTCTTGAGTCCATGCTTTCTACTTTATGTATTTTATCCTTTTTGTAATATATTAGGATGTGAGCTATGGCATGTCATAGTCACAAGTCAAAAGGCAGATATGCCTTTTGACTCTACAATTGATTTTGTTTGTGTCTAGTCAATTGTATCCAGCTGGCTTTCAAAGTATAGCCGGCTGTAGGTTGTAGTATAAGTATTCCATGTTCTTGTATCTTTCTTTATGCTTTGTAACACTTGTAATAGAACTTGAGAAAGCAATATACTGCATCCTTGAAACCCAATCTCTTGTTTTTCTTGTTCTGTCTCTTACTTATTACTTGTGTTCTTAGTATCATACTTGTGGTTAATCCAGTTTACTGTTTGATTAAGTTTGGTTAATCCCTCTTTGTGTTGTTGTGTTATAAGTGACCACCCTTCATCGGTCCTGCAATTGGTATCAGAACATTTCAGGCTCTTGATATAAGATCTCACCATATTAAGATCCCTCACAACACACAAATACCTAACTTTCAAATGGACAGCCATTTTCAAGATTATATGGAAAACTGGAACCATGAACAAAGTCCCCACTGATCACTCTTGATAACTTGATACCTGGTGCATGAGAATGGAGGTTTCATCAGGTCTTAGACTCAAGAATGTGGGAGTCTGTTTGAAAATGGACTTTTCATACCCAAACTCCTTCTTCTACTGGTGCTGGTATGATCCCCAAAGATGTGGCTAACTACTCTGATGAAGATAGGAGAAGAGAGTAGAGATTGACAGAAAAGCCATGACAGCCCTTCAAACTGCCCTTCTAAACTCGTGTACAGAGGTTTTAAGAAGTGTAAAACAGCTAAACAGCTGTGGATGCACTAAAAGTGATGTATGAAGGCTCCTCTAAAGCCAAGGAGAACAAGAAGGATCTCCTGAAGCAGCAGTTTGAAAACTTCACCTTCAAAATAGGTGAAACCATAACTCAGCAATACTTCAGGTATGTTGAGATAGTGGATACCCTTGTGGATGGAGGAGTTCCTCTTGAGAATAGAGACATTGTAAGGAATTCATGTCCTCACTTCCTAGGCAATGGACACACTATTGTTGTGGTGATCGATGAGGACTGAAAATCTCAAAACTCTTACTCTGACAGAGTTATATGGGATTCTCAGTGGCTATCAGATGGAGATAAAACTGCAAGGTTCATCTGGCAACTCCAACAATCAATTGGGTCCAGCCCTGCACGTGGTTGAAAGGGGATAGCATAGAACCCCAACATCATCTCATATGCTACCCTGACAATTCACCAAAGGTTCCTTTCATCACCTTCCCAGAGACACCTAGGGAGAACTATACTCAAGGAAGCCCATTCCAAGAGACAAGCTCTTCTCAAGCTTTTGTGTCTTCTGATGAAAGTTGTGGCAACTCTCTTTTCACTCTTGAAGACCTGGATTGTATCTATCCAGATGATCTGGAATACATGGAAATAGTCCAGTAGATGGCTCTTCTCACTCACAGAGCCAAGAAGTTCTACAAGAGAAATAGAAGGAGGTTTCCAAGCAATGCAACCAGTGGAAAGTTTGGCCTGGACAAAAGCAAAGTCAAGTGTTACAACTGTAACCTGATGGGCCACTTTGCCAGAGAGTGTAAGGCACCTAAACCAAATGGTGGTCAAACACAGCCCAGACCCAACTACATTGATAAAGCTCCCCAGAATGGGAAGCAAAAGCAACAAGCTGTTGTTGCTATTGAAGAGGAGGCTTTGACTGGAGCTTTCAGGTGGAAGATGCTTCTCCAAACCAAGCACTAATGGCAGATCATGATGAAGCCAAGAGATTGGAACATCTCTGTACTCCTGAATGCATTGCTAAAATTAATAGATACAGGTCCTATAACTTGGAGATGAGATCTGATCTTGAGTCCTTAAACATTTTAAAGTCTGATTTTAGAAAGTTTGAAAATGATTATAAACTAAAGATAGAGGACTTAAAGAAAACCATTTCAGTTCTAAAACATGATCATACAGATTTTAGGACTCAAATCAAAGATCTCATAACCAAGCTGACTGAGTGCCAGGCTGAGCTTATGATCAGTAAAGCCAGGGCAGAAAAGAGTGTTCTTGAAGAAGAGACCTTCAAGAACATGATATCCTCATCCCTGCACAACAAGGTGTGTTATCAAAATAGACAGGGACTGGGATCCAATGAGATAGCTCTCCACACATAATCTTGTCTGTAAGATCTCCTAGGTGTGGAACTTGTGAAGATGAGCTTCCTCTCATAGATCCTATAAGTGAAGAGGATGAAGAAGAGATAGTGAAGAATTCCTCTGAGATGAATGAAGAGGAGGATTCTAAGAAGGGCCACTATCCTTCTGAGGAGAAGAATATTACTGTGATGACCAAGTCAATGAGAAAGAACTTGATCAGGAAGAGCAAAAGAAAAGCAAGAAAGGCTCAAGAGATCAAGGCTACTTTAACTCTAAGCAAAAACAAATTTTTATCTCTGCAGGGTTTGAAGTAGTAAAGACTGAAGACATCAACCAAAACTCTTCAGCTAAGAGTTCTGGTTCTTGTTCAAATTATCTCAGTACCAAGAAGAAGACTGATCTGCTGTGTACCACTGCTGCACAGCCTGGACCATCAAACTCCAAGAATAGTTCCCAGCCCAAAAGAACTGTCTCAGCATCTGCAAAGATGAAGGTGGAGAAGGGCTGTGACCAAAGACAATCTTATTCTCAGAAGAAGACTCTTATGAAGAAGAAAATAGTATGTGTCATGTGTGAAAGTACCTCTCACATTGCTAAGGATTGTCTATACAATCCTAAAAGTACTGTCCATATGACCAAGACAAAGACTTCAAAGAGTTCCAAGAAGATTCAAGCTTTGGAAGGAAAATTTGTTTCCTTAGAAAACTCCAAATCTAAGAAGAAGGCAAATGGAAAATTACCTTTGGAAGAGAAGTTGGTCTCGAAGAAAGGAATTCTTCCGAAGCACTGAAGTCTGCTGCAGTGACTGCAGAATCTTCCGAAGGGGTTCAGTCATTAAAACTTCCGAAGTCCCAAAAGCTTCCGAAGTTTCGAAGGTCAAGTCCAAGACTCCAAAGGTGGTGTGGAGTCTAAGAAAGACCAAGTGACTGAAAATTTTCCATCAACAACAGCTCAAGATCCTCCTAGCACAACCATAGGATCTATTACTGT
The DNA here is from genome assembly GCA_025215565.1 of Flaveria ramosissima. Taxonomy (NCBI): domain Eukaryota; kingdom Viridiplantae; phylum Streptophyta; class Magnoliopsida; order Asterales; family Asteraceae; genus Flaveria; species Flaveria ramosissima. The sequence continues at coordinate 184,753 of JACVEC010000063.1, read as the reverse complement.
TGCATTACCTTCTATTATACTTAGTGAGCCCAAGACGAATAAGGCTTGGGTTTCCAAATGTAACTAATCATTTTCTTTGGCAGGAACAACTCAAGACAAACAAGAATGTCTGGATCATTGATAGTGGCTGTTCCAGGCACATGACAAGCAATAGGTCTACTACCATAACTTTGAAAGAATTGATGGATGACCAGTTGCTTTTGGAGGAGATGAAGGTGGTTACATTTCTGGAAGGGGCAAGGTCACAAATGGTAAGCTCAACATTAAAAAGGTAACTTGTTTCAAGGAGCTTGGGTACAATCTTCTAAGTGTATCCAATTTTGTGATCAGAGTCATAACATGCTTTTACTGAGCATGAGTGCATTGTTCTCAAGCCTGGAGTGGTCATTCCTCATAAGAACATCCTGCTTAGAGCCCCCATAATAAGGAACATGTACAAGATGGACTTGCAAGAAACATCTCCCTCTGGAGAAGTTTCATGCTTTCTGTCTAAAGAAAATAGTGATGAGTCTCTCCTATGGCATAAAAGAATGTGCCATGTAAACTTTAGAACATGAATAAACTAATTAAACATGATTTGGTAATTGGAATGCCAAAGAAAGAGTTTACAAGTGATGATCATTGTGTTGCATGCCTGAAAGGGAAGCAGCATAAGGTATCTCACAAGCCTAAGGAAAGGAACTCTATCACTACTCCCTTACACTTATTACATATGGATCTCTTTGGCCCCAACAGTCTAATGAGTCTAGGAAGGACCTCTTATTGTTTGGTGATCATAGATGATTTTACAAGATTCACTTGGGTTTTCTTTCTTAGAACTAAGGATGAGACCCCTGAGACTCTGAAAAATTTCATCTTAAAAATTGAGAATCAAAGTGATCACAAGGTCAAAATCATAAGATGTGATCAAGGGACTGAATTCAAGAATCAAACCCTTGATACATTTTGTGATGAAAAGGTATTACAAGACAATATAGTGCTCCCAGGACTCCTCAGCAAAATGGAGTTGCTAAGAGGAGAAACAGGATACTAATTGAAGCTGCAAGAACTATGTTGTCTGACTCTAAACTGCCCATCACCTTCTGGCAGAGGCAGTAAACACTGCTTGCTATGTGCAAAAATAGAGTTTTAGTAGTTAAGACATATGGTAAGACTCCTTATGAACTTTAGCACAAGAGAAAACCTTTCATAGGCTTTCTCAGGTCATTCGGATGTCCTTGCACCATCTTGAATACCAAAGATCAAATTGAGAATTTGCTGAGAAATCAGATGATGGACAACTTCATTGGATACTCTTCCCAGGCTAAGGCTTATAGAGTGTACAATCTCAGAACTAGAATTGTTGAGGAATCAGCCAATGTGACTTTCAATGAACACACACCCTGTGTGGCTGGTTCTGGTCCTGATTGGCTATTTGATCTTGATTTAGTTACCAACTGTTAAACAAATCTTGTAATATGATGAATGTGAGGATCTGCATCTGCAGAAAATTAAATACAGGTGATCCTGATCCAAGATTTGAGCTAAGAAGACCTTCAACTCATACATCTTCAGCTCCAGTTGGAACTACTTTAGCAAATGAGGATTTCTATCAGCACTATAATGACAAACTCAGGTGATACATCTGGGGTGCCTTCAAATTCCAGCTCAGAGGCTTCACAACCAGATAAAGATACCTCAACTTTGGAAGACAACAATGGTGGTGGTGACAGTGATCAAGAATTCCTTGATGCTAATAAAAACACCATAGATGACAACATCAATGATGTCACACACTCATTGGATCAAGTCAATTTTGATAAGTGTGGTGATGTGGAGGGTGAAACATCTATGCCAGATCTAAATTTCTCAAATTTAGATCTTTGCAGTGATCCCTCAGCTTAGGATCCACAAGTCTCACCCCACCACAAACATCATTGGAGATGTTGTCACAGGGGTAAGAATAAGAGGACAAACCCATGAAGCAAATGTTTGTCTTCACTCTTGTTTCTTATCCCAGATAGAGCCAAAGAAAGTTGATGAGGCTCTAAAGGATGGAAGTTGGGTTGAAGCTATGCAACAAGAGTTGCTTCAATTCAAAAGGCAAAAAGTTTGGAACCTTTATCCTCTTCCTCATGGGAAGACTACCATTGGAACCAAATGGGTGTTTAGGAATAAGAAGGATGATAGAGGCATTATCATCAAGAACAAGGCTAGACTAGTTGTTCAAGGATACACACAAGAAGGGATTGACTACACTGATGTCTTTGCTCCAGTAGCAAGATTAGAAGCTGTTAGGATATTCTGGCATTTGCTACATCCAAGACTTCAAGGTCTTTCAACTTGATGTGAAGTGTGCTTTTCTGTATGGAGTGATTGATGAAGAGGTGTATGTCAAACAGCCACCTGGTTTTATAGACCCTAATCATCCTGATTATGTCTGCAAGCTTGACAAAGCTCTTTATGGGCTGCATCAGGCACCCAGAAAGTGATATGAGACATTGTCTGAGTATCTTTGCAAGCATGGATACAGGAGAGGACTATAGATGGAACTCTCTTCATCAAAGGACAGGGAAATGACATATTGCTAGTTCAAGTGTATGTGGATGACATCATCTTTAGTTCAACTAATCCAAAGCTCTGCAAAGACTTTGAGAAGCTGATGAAAGACAGATTTGAAATGAGTGCAAGGGAGGAGAACTCAATTTCTTTCTGGAAATTCAAGTGAAGCAAGTTGAAGATGGTGTATTCATAAGTCAGTCAAAGTATGTTCAGGACATACCCAAGAGGTTCAACATGACTGATTGTAAGATTGCTAAGACACCCATAGCCAGAAACCACTCCCTTGGACCTGATCTTGAGGGGGAGTGTGTAGATGAACACTTATACAGGGCTATGATTGGGTCTCTTATGTATCTTACTGCTAGCAGGCCTGATATCATGTTGCTACATGCATTTGTGCAAGATATGAAGCCAACCCTAAGATGTCTCACCTCATCACTGTCAAGAGGATTCTAAGATACCTCAAAGGTGCTTCAACACTTGGTTTATGGTATCTAAAGAATCCTGACTTCAATCTGTATGCTTATACAGATAGTGATTATGGTGGTTGCAATATGACTGCAAAGTCTACATCTGGGGGATGTCAATTCCTTGGTGGAAGGGTTGTCTCATGGCAATGCAAGAAGCAATCCTGTGTGTCTGCATCAACTGCTGAGGCTGAATACATTACTGCTGCAAGTTGTTGTGCTCAAGTGCTTTGGATTCAAAATCAGATGCTGGACTACGGATTTAACATCAAGGAGACTCCCATTCACATAGACAACAATAGTTCTATCTCTATCACAAAGAATCCTGTGCAGCACTAAAGGACCAAACACATCAATATCAGGTATCACTTAATAAGAGATAACTATGAAAAAGGATTAATTAAACTAGTCAAAGTTCATACAGATGAACAATATGCTGATCTGTTTAGAAAAGCTTTTGATGAACAAAGATTTAAATATCTAATATCAGCTATTGGGATGATTGACCTTGAGTAGATTTTTCTTAAAACCAATTCTAATTATTTCTTAAAATATGTGTGTCCTAGGTTGTCTAGTTCATCATTTTCATAAGCTCATGTTTTCTTTGGATAAAAAGTCCTTTTTGAAGATTTTCCTTAGATTCTTGAAAATTTCAGATCCTTCGGAAGATATATTTTTATCTTCAGAAGAAAATCATGTCTTCAAAATAAATAAATGTCTAAGAAATTTTACTTTGGAAGAGGTTTCAATCTATCTTCCGAACCTTAAATACTTGTCTCAGACACTTATTTATTTTCAAGGACTGCTTTCTTCCGAAGCAAAATTAACTCTCGGAAGCTTTGTTGTTTTATATACAAGGCATTCAAGTTTTTATTTCTCTTCCGAAGCAAAATTTTCAAAACTCTCAGGAAATTCTTCCGAAGTCAATTTAGCTTCGAAGCTTTTTCATTAAAACTCCGAAGATAATTTACCTCTGGAAGCTTTTTTAATTCCAAGAAAACTATTTTTGAGCAAAAGTAAACTACTTTTTCAGAGGTGGGACCGACATTCGGATTTGAAAGTTTATCCTCTTTCATTAACTTTGATTCAAATCCTTTTCACATAAATACCCAACGGTCCCCCCTCTCCCTCACTATCTTCTTCAATTCTACTATTCCTCAAACCTAATTCCCAAACCGCCTTTGATTTCATCTTTCTTCATCCTTAAGCTTCTAAAATGGCCAACCTTAACCGCAGAAACAACCCAGATTTCTCCATGCAACTTCACAGGCAACACAACCAGGTTGCTCTGTTAAGCTCTGAGAAAGATGATAGTTTCTCAGAGATTTGCCATTTCTTAGCTCTATCAAACTACTTCACCTCCCTAACCATTGATCCTACTCTCTATGAGGATCATCTGCTTGAATTTTGGAAGACCTGCCAAGAGGTCATCATGGATGGGGAGAATGCACTGTCTGCCACAGTGCAAGGGAGGACAATCTTCATCACTCCGGCCATCATCAACACTCACTTGACAACTGGATGATGAAGAAGGTGAGTTGTCCTTCCAAAGGAAGCTGTCAATCATTCCTTTGAGCAGATGGGCTATGAGAGAGATTTCTCTGTAAAGAGCTTCAGGAAAGGGAAGGTCTCATCCCAGTGGAAATACCTACTCCATGTGGTTATCCACAGCTTGTCAAACAAGCATAGAGGGTGGGACCAGATTCCTGAGGATCTCTCCTTCATAGTGCATGGAATGGTTCAAGGGGTCAAGTTCAGGTACTCTTAATTTGTCTATACAAATTTGCTTGCTAACTTGGACTCCTTAGAGTATTTAATGTTTCCTAGATATGTTCAACACATTCTCAACTGTGAACTGGGCTCACAGTTGAGGGAAATAGATAATATTCTTAAATTGGGACAGATGAAGCCCGACATCTTTAAAATCATGAAAAAGACAACTGTATGCTTCTCAGGAGAGAAACAGCCCTTGTCCCCAAAATGTTAGAGGTCATTGCTCAAGGTGACAAACCTAGCAACACAAGCTAGTGTTGAACCCACACGTTCTACCTCTCTACCACCAAAAAGGCCATAAGTAACCCTCACCTACCAAAGAAAATCCAAACGAACCCCTGCTCAAGCTATTGAGTATGTGCAGGTCCCCATATACTCACCATTACAGGAGGAAGTGGACACTAGAGCTCCCACTTCCCCTGAGGAGCAAACCACTCCCATCTCTTCAACAATCAGGGATGAGGTTCCTCATGCTCACCCTGATGAGCTCACAAGCCCAACTGCCTTAAGCCTTCACTCTGAGTCTCAACACTCAAGTGAACAACCTTCAGGGACAGTTACCATCCCCAGCCTTTAGATCTAAATCAACCCATTCCCAACCTTTCATTCTATACTGATGAAGACTTAGGTTTCAGTGAGTATCATGAGTCTTTCTTCTCTTCCCCTACTCAAAAAGAGATGAGTACTCCTGAGTCTCCTCAGTCTAGCCCACATCAGTCACTTATCACTGAGGTGGATACTTCTAAACCTGTTCAGGATATCCATATGGAAGAGGCTCTCACTTCTGCAAGTGATTATATTATTAAGACCTCAACCATGGCAACTCAGCCCATTGACACCTCAACTGAGAATGTCAATGAGCAGAGGAAATCCAGAAGCCAAGAACCTAAAGCTGGTGGTGAGAGAGAGGACTTTGGTCTAATCATCTCATCCTCCAATGAATTTCTTCCGATGAAGAAGAGGGGAATCTGAGACTAAAGGTGCAAAAGCTGTCAAAAACATGCTCCTATTTAGTCTCTAAGGTTAGTCACCTTGAATCTCAGGTGACTACCCTTCAAAATAGGGTCAATGATCAGCAACTTGAGATATCATATCTCAGGGAAAAACTAGCTAGGAGACCTTTAAGAAGAGTTCAACTAGGAACACAAGAACTTGTGAATTGGTTGACCTAACCTCTACCTCACCTATGCAAGAGGGTGATGCTACCAAAAAGGGGGAGAAAGTCATTACAAACACAGAACCTGGGAGTTCTTCAGAGAGTATGGACATTGAGGACTCACCATCCTCACTTGCAATTGTGCATACTCAGCAACTTCCTCAAGTTCATATTAATGTGGACTCTATAGACTCTATCATCAGGGTTCTCTTTGAGGAAGGTATTCCAAGGGCTATGTCATCCCCACCTTAAGGAACTTCAAACTACATTATTGGTGGAGGTATGATGCTAAAAGAAGAGCCTTATTCTTTACAAAGTTCAAGGGCAACAAGAAGTATTTGATTTTCAGACCTTGAACTACTATGAGGATTGATCTGGTCAAATGCCACTTGTAATCCAAGCAAATCAAGACAAGTGACAGGTTAGCACTCAGAATCAAGACCAAATTACTGAAGAGTTCAGCCTAAGAAGGAGACAAAGGCAATCAGGTAATGTCATTGGTACGGATGCTAAGGCAGACCCTGAGATTAGCATCAAAGGAAAACCTTGGCTGAAGGCCCGGTGATAGAGCCTGAGAGTCCTGTCACATCAACAACTGCTTCAGAGAACATAGAAATTCATTCCTCGGTGAAACACCTTGTTAAGACCTGGTATTTGAACGAAATACCTAGTGATTAGCGTGTTAAACCAACTCAAATAGTGCGGAATCCTATTTGATTGGCGATCCAATCAGTGAGAACACACGAAGAATCAATCAAGAATTGAATCTAACGTTAGAAGTCGATTAGGAATCGATCTAATGTGTTCTGTGAACTTGGAGAACGATTTGGGAGGTCTCTGGACGGCTAGGGTACGTCTGGAATCGTAATGGTATGAATGCTTTGTTTTTCCACGAATTGGTCTATTTATAGGTTAGTATTGTTCAATCGTGCGACTGGGCCATAAGTATGGTTCAGTCGTGCGATTGAACCATGCGGTTGATTCATCCGCACGACTGAGTGTTCAGTCGTGCGATTGAGCCATCTTATGTGTCAATCATACGACTGATCCAGTCTCCTGGTTCAGTCGTGCGATTGAGTCAATCGTATGAAGTTATTCATGCGTGTGGTCCATTCGCATGGGCCATTCGCATGAGAACTTCATTAAGTTAAGTTTGAATGTTTTAATCTATATAACATAATGTGTAACCATTCAAACAATCATAAACCCAATCAATTCAATCACGACTCATTAATGAAATATTAAACATCACAAGTAACAAACAATCCATGTCATTTCATTAATCAATACAATTACATCATAATCAGACAGACAAGATCATTACATTACAAATCATGATCTAGGGACATACATGCATCAACAAACTCCCCCTTGGACCTAGATCTATCTAATCTCTTGTCTTCTGCATAACCTCCTTATACTTCTTGTACTTCTCCTCTTTGGTGACTCCTGCGTGAATCTCAAACGCAAAGCAAAGTCGTATAACGTTTTGGAACTGGAGGGCTTGTACAATATCTTGTGTGTCATAGAACAGTGGCCACTTGTATAATGTATAGACATCATTAGCAGACAAGTTGGTTAGCCACATCGGGTCGAATACCCTGATGTATCCATTTGGCCCTCTTTATTTAGAACTATGACAGCTTCAGCAGTTCTCCAATCATAGTACCACCATTTGAAGTGTGGAGTGAAGTCCTGTGGCATTTCCCTGAGAGGGATTCTCGACATAGTGCGCGGAGGACTCCACTTCAACACAATCTTGGGCTTGCCAGTAATGGCATCAACCTCAGACCTTCTTATGTACCTCGTAGGCTGTTGTGGTCTGAAGTTAACCCATCTGGTGTGGTACTCCTTCTTCAAGGCAGCCTCGAACCAGCCTGACATCTTTCTTGGGTCAGCATACAGCAGCTTTAGCTTAGCCAGCTGGTTGAGCTCAAAACCAGGTAGAGTCTTCAGATCATGTGGAAACCTGAAGTACTCTATGCCCTGTTCCCTCTTAACTGCATACGCGTTAAGGTCATCAAAATAAGCCCATGCAATAATCCTGCCTGACACCTTGTGGTGTTTCTTGACTTGTAGAGCTTGGTGTAGGCATCTTTCTTTGGTGCAGCACGCTGGGCTCTCACTTCTTCAAAACAGGCAGCCCACTCAGCCTTTCGAATGTCTACGTCATCATTTGAGGCTTGGGCTGTTCCTTCGGTCCTTCGGTTTCCTGCTCCATCTTGTCTAGTACCTCAAACGTATCACTGACTAGGGACTCACCCAGATTGGGGACCACATTACCCTCGTTGTCAGCGTACTGAGGGTACTCTTCTGCAGTGATATCTTTGACCTCAACTTCATCAACATCATTTAGCTCTTCATCACTGGTCGAATCAACTGTTGGAGCATCCTTGACGATTTCATCAGGATTGAGTCTGAACATCTCTGCCAGTTGCTCGTTAGATAGGTCATGAATTATTTCCCCTTCTTCAGGGGTATAACTCACAGACCTTCTTACAATCCCTTGCAGATCAAGAATCATGGTTAGTTGAGTCTTGACCTGTTGAAGGGGAGCAATGTCTCATCTCTTTGAAAGTTTGGATCTGTTTGATTTAAACATTCAACACATAAATCATTAGTAAGTAATCAAACAGAATTACATTAACTTAATATATAAACATTCAAACATTTGTTTTCAGTACATGATTCAAACACAAAATAAATAAATACATAAGACATCTAATCTGTACTTTTGTCTTGAATCAGGCCTCGTCGCTCGGAGGAGCAGAAGTGGTAGATGACTGGTCCTGTCGATTCTTCGATCTTCGTTCTTGACCAGAAGCAGAGGCCGATGCAGCCGCATCCCCTCCTTCTGCTTCGTCATCATCATCTTTTCCTTCTGTCCTTTCTTCCTCTGTCTCTTCATCATCCTCATCATCCTCCTCATCCTCATCATCATCTTCATCGTCATCATCATCACCATCTCCATCATCCCCATCACCCTCCTTTATCTTCAAGGGCTCATCCTTTGACCCTTTAACCTCAGCATAATCGTCTTGTTGGTAGTCTCCAACTCCTCTATACGTTTGGCTGATTGGGCCTGCTGGTCCTGGAGTTGGGACATCTCGACTCTCTGTGCATCCATTAGCTGGGTCTGCTACTCTCACCCGAGCCTGCTCTGCCATCTGCTGCTGAGACTGGGCAGCAGTCAGGTCGGTCAGCTGGCGAATCTGAGCAGCTTTTCCTTCATCTGCAGCTAGCAGGCGCATCACCATACGGTTAGCGCCGACAGCTGCTCCTCTACCCCGATTGGAGGTAGAGTAGATCCATATAAGTGTGATGGCTGGGCTGATGGTCCTGCAGATGTGAGGTGGTGGTGGTAGTGGCAGTGGTGAATATGGGTCGGTAAGCAGGTGCTGGTGATGTAGGTGTAAATGGTATGGTGGTGGATGGGAAGGGTACAATGGTGGTAGGTGAGGTGGTGGCTATGGTAGCAGTAGTAGTGGATGTGGTGGCTGTGGTGATGGGTGGTATGTCAGTGGAGGTGGTAGTGGTGGCTGTGGTGGTGGAAGTAGAGGCAGCAGTGGTAACGAAGGTCAGGCGACGCTTCTTCTTCTTCAGTCCATGGGGTTGAGCCATCCTCTTCCTCCTAGTCCCAGTGGAAGTGGATGCTCCCCCTGCAGCTCTGCCTACTGAACCCGGAGCATAGCTCGGGTCAGTCTCTGTCTCTGTGGAGTCCCGAGGGTGTTCACCAACCACCCTAAGCCCGTGTTCTGTGGGAACAACCTTGCTTCCCACAGTCCTCGTGAGGGGCTCCTCATCCGACTCCTCCTCCTCCTGATCACCAACGACAAACTCCTGATGGAAACCGGCCGTCTCAGCAACCTCTCCGGCAGTGGCAGACCCCGGGGGAATAACATCTGAATCAGTGCCTCTAGGTGGAGCAGGCATATCATCCCCGGCGTCGCCGCTATCATCATCATCAGAATCCATCTCTGGAGGAGCAGCCTCTCATCATCAGAGTCGCTGTCATCATGACGCCATTTGCGTCTGCCTGGCGCCACATACTCTCGTTGGCCAGGTGGCCAATCAGTCTCTTCACTTGGGGCTTCACCTGCTTCCCCCTGTAAACTCTCATCCGGCCTAGAGTAGTATCATCCATAATCTCTAAGGCCACTGCGTCATGACTCTCTTTGGGCAACTGTGGCAGCTTCTCGTTGAAGACGAGCTGTAAGAATCGGGTACATGCAAAACCCCTCCTTTCCCTTGGCCTCCAAGTTCTCCACCAAGTAGGAGAATATCATGCTAGAAAAACAATGAAGGGGTGGTTCAGAACCAGTGCCACGTAGGCATTTTGGATCTGGTCTGAGAGGTCGTCAAACCCACCCCTCCTCGATGCAACACACTTGAGGATCACGTGTGCTAAGTACTTGTACTGGGGGCTCAGGTTGCTCTTGTTGAGCACACCTGAGTTGATGTCCCCAGCGTACTTTATCCTCAGAAAGCATCCTCTCACTGTCAACGGATGTAGTCTAGTAGGATGATCAGTGTCGTCCCCAAACTCTAGGACCTCTGGATGTCGGCAGCAGTGATCTCAATATCATGGCCCAATATAGAGCTCCTAATGCAGTATGGCTCACGGGAGCGGTCCACCGAGGCATTCTCCCAGAATGCCTGATGCAAGATCTGTATGGCGTGCAAGGGGTGGAGATAGCCTTATGAATCCTGGACCGTCTAGAAAGGCTATAATGTCGGTAAACTCGGCCCCGTTCCTGGTGGTGTGATCCAAATGAGCACAGATGTTGTGCTTTGGATTTATGGACCATCTTTCTGCCATTTTCCTGAAACACACATGACATAGAACCATTAGTACATAAGACATGAAAAATCTGTTCTAAGTGTAATGTTGAAAATCATTCTGATTCATTCGTGCGAATGAATCATGCGACTGAAGTCAGTCGTCTGTTCTTTCATGCGACTGGACTCATCTGGTCAATGTGACATGCGATTGGGTTCAGTCTGCTGACTGAGTCTGCGAATGGTTCAGTCGGCCGACTGAGCTCAATCGTTGGTTCATTCGGCCGAATGACCCAATCGCAAGATTCAATCGTGCGATTGAAGTTCATCCGGACGACCAGTCGCCTGTCTCAATAGTTCAGTCGCCAATCGTTCGAAACTTCAACAAAATAAGTGTTTTACCAATTAACCGGTTCAGTAGACTCGCATTCTGTTACTAATAACCTATATGACTTAATTTTAACGTTTTGCTTAGTTTTAATAGGTTATTAGGGCTTTCTTGTCTCGGTTCTTGTTTCACAGTCGAATATTCAAAATAGGGTTTCAATCCTTCTGATTTCGGTGAAATAAGACTTCAATCTACCTGTATAATCAATGGCGAACGTCAGTGAATCAAAAGCGATGAGAAAACAAGGTCTAATAAAATTTTGGCAGCGTAACGGTAGGGAGTGCGATTTAAGGCGATTTGGGTGTGATGAATGAAATGCGATCGACTGTGCCCTTTAAATACTGAAGCTGGGTTCAGTCGGCCGACTGGCCTCAGTCGCCCAGTTCATTCGGGCGACTCAGGCTCAATCGTACGATTGGCCCAACCAGTCGCATGCAGTTGACCGACTGAGATTCAGTCGGTCGACTGGCTCAGTCGTGCCTTTCATTCGCATGTTCAGTTGACCGAATGAGTTTCAATCGGTCGACTGACTCATTCGCCCTCTTCCAATCGGTCGAATGGGCTATTCTGATGAGCCATTCGTGCGAGTGGAAGCCATTCGCATGGTTGGTCCATTCTCATGGTCCAATCGTGCGAATGGGTCACACTTAGTTAATTTTCTTTTGCCATTTTTACCAATTTACATTTAAAACCCTTTTAAATTATTGAAATTAACGTTATGAGCTTTTGATCATCTCAGACATGATCATTTTATCTTGAAAAACTTTTGATCACCTCAGACGTGATCCTTTTAAACACTTTAGTCACCTCAGACGTGACCCTTTTAAACACTTTGTCACCTCAGACGTGACTATTTTAAACTTTCAAAGCACATATGGTCATCTCAGACATGACCCTTTTAGTGAGTTGATTCCTTCTGATTTTCCTGATGTAGTCCGACACACTACTAAAATTAAAATTAAAACGACTAACTAATTTAGAAACTTTAAACTAATTACATAAACAAACTTGTTTTGGCTTTTGTGAGAGATAAATCTAGAGATTGATATCTACGGGATTTGGTTCGGGAGTAGACAGCTTCAACTTGGATTGATCATATCTGGACCAATTCAATTTTGGAATCATACAGGCAAGTCAAATCATTTGGGACTTGTTATCAACTTTTGATGCTCAATTCTCGGTGTTCATCCAGAGTCGTTAGCAACTTAAGGAAATCATACTGAAACTCTTAGATTTCACATTGATTTGAACTTTTGAGAATGTAGCCACAATGATTGTCAGTATGTTTGTCCACTTAAATCCATACACAGACTTTTGACACAGACTGGTGACTGATTTAGGATTTAATTATTTCAACTAAACATTTGTTGATCCCACACTTATATGGTAATCAACATTCCTCAGGGAGCTTTTTGAGCGGTCTACGGGTATTATTACAAGAAGAGACTATTCTTAGAGCTTTCAAAGAGAAGCCTGTCCTCAGGTCAGTGCCATCGCACACCAGAGAGGCGGCAAACAACAATGAATTCTAGAATATCTAGGTTATGCTTATCCTCAGGTCAGTGCCATCGCACAGCAGAGAGGCACACAACCTATCTCTTGTTAGAGCAGCTTATTTTATTTTGCACAAAATGCACCAACAACATAAGTCATTAGCTTTATAGCATTTGTTTTATTTTTTTTCTTTGCTTTGCTCTAATTATGGTCATCCGCACACATTTGTGGCGTTTAAATGCTCATTACCCCTTATTGGAATATTGTTGATTGTGTTAACCAGTGATAAGATGGAAGCCCACAGTCAGTTGAACAACTTAGTTTGATCTTGAGATCACCAATCAGGTCTAATTGTCTATTGTGTTGAATCTACCAACATATCATTTGTGGTCTAGCAGCCTCTAAGTCTACTTTCTTTGTGTCACCTTAGGAGTTGCCAGTTTTCTATCATCTTCCCTTTTTATATTGCTTAGACTACACAGACTTATACTTTAAATTTTTGCATCTTTTCAAAACTTAAATTTTAAAGTCCTCTTGATTTGTTCCTGTGTACTATCATTTTCCAAAGGTATTGAATCGGTATCACAGACACAATCTACCTTATATCAGCTATTTACTCCTTCTCCCTCGCTTTTTTTTTTTTTAATGTTAACTTGCTGACATATTCTCCCCTAAAATACTAAAATCATTACTGGTTTAATTATTTTAGGATTTTAATAAACAGCAAATAACATGAGTTTAAATTAAACAGACGAAAATAATCAAATAAAATAAAATAAAAAAAAAACTTTAACTAAACTACATCGGACTACACATTATCATCATCAGGAATTACCTCACTTTTCTTTTTAACGCCGTTGACCTCTAGCAAATATTGAAAACGTGGTTTATCAAAGGCTTTAGTATAGAGGTCAGCGCGTTGAAAATCAGTATTAATTTTAACCACATCAATTAAGTTCTTTTCAAAACAATCTCTTATGAAATGGTATTTAATACCGATGTGTTTGGTCTTAGGATGTTGAACCGGATTTTTAGTTACTGCAATTGCAGCAGAGTTATCAACAAAAATAGGAGTAGATGAGAATTTTAAACCGTAATCCCGCATTTGCTGTTGAATCCAGATGATTTGTGAACAGCAACTTGCAGCAGCAACATATTCGGCTTCACAGGTTGACAATGCAACCGATGTCTGCTTCTTACACTGCCAGGTAACTAATCTTCTCCCAAAGAATTGACACCCTGCTGATGTAGACTTGTAGTTCATCTTGCAGCCCCCGTAATCCGAGTCACTATACGCGGTAAGCTCAAAGTCATCATCATGAGGATACCACAATCCAAGTGTGGGTGTACCCTTCAGATAACGAAAAATCCTCTTGACCCCGATCAGATGGTTGACCTTTGGTTTAGCCTGATATCTAGAACATAAACATGTAGCATACATAATATCAGGTCTTGAGGCAGTGAGATACATGAGGGATCCAATCATTCCTCGGTACATCGTGGCATCTACAAGATCTCCATTCTCATCAGGTGCTATATCGTGATTCGTAGCAAGTGGAGTCCCAGCAGCAGAAGCATTCTCCATGTCAAAGCGACTGAGAATGTCTCCTACATACTTGGTCTGATGTAGAAAGATCCCATTAGGTGTCTGATCCACCTGTAACCCGAGAAAGAACTTCATCTCCCCCATAGCACTCATCTCAAACTCTTTCTTCATCACTGCTTCAAACTCTTTGCATAACTCTTCGTTCTTTGATCCGAAGATTATGTCATCAACATAGATCTGTACAAGCAGTAGGTCGCCATCCTTTTCTTTAATAAACAGTGTGCAGTCAATGACTCCCCTGCGAAAGCCGTGTTTCACAAGATGAGTCGAGAGTTTCTCATACCAAGCTCGAGGAGCTTGATGAAGCCCGTATAAAGCCTTGTCGAGCTTGTAAACTCTATCCCGATGATAAGGATCTTCAAATCCCTCGGGTTGACTTACATAGACTGTTTCCCTGATTTCCCCATGAAGGAATGCACTCTTCACATCTAATTGGTAGACTTTAATCTTCATGTACGATGCATAGGCAAGGAAGATACGAATGGCTTCCATCCTTGCCACGGGTGCAAACACCTCATTGTAGTCAATTCCCTCGACTTGGCGAAAACCTTGAACCACCAGTCGAGCTTTGTTCCTGATAATGACTCCTTGGTCATCCTTCTTGCATTTAGTACCCATTTGGTGCCAATGACTTTAGCACCTTTAGGTCTATCAACCAGAGTCCATACACCTAACTTCTTGAACTGCAGAAGTTCTTCTTGCATGGCACTCACCCACGCCTCATCATTTAGTGCCTCACTGACATATTTTGGCTCAACCTGCGAGACAAAACATCGATAAGCACCATCATGAATGTAACCTTTCTCCATAACCGAGGCGTAATCAGCTGAGTATAGCTGATTTCGGGTTTGTACTCCTGATCTGACATCCCCAATAACATTGTCAAGGGGATGATAGACGTTTAGTCGTGATCCTGGAGTAGTAGGAACAGCCACCTCAGAACCGAGATTATGAACATTTGGTTCTGCATCTGAGGTAGTTGGAGTTTGAGGTTCCGAAGTCGAAGGTGCATCACTTGTAGATGCTTGTGGACTTTCAGGAACTGGAACCTGTTCCTCCTGACTGTTCTGGTCATCTGCTTCAGTTTCATCTTCAGAGGAGGAGTCACTGTCATCGACTACTCCCCCTGACTGAGTAGATGATTCTCCCTGTGTGCTAGATGGTGTATTCAGAATATCATACATCATCCTAGTAGCTAACTCATCATCCGAGGGAGAGAGAGGGATGTTGAAGGACTTGAAGAATCCATCATAATCGAAGAAGTAGGCGGGTCCTTTGCCTGTAGGTGGTGTGGTATATCTCTGAACGTCGACATTACACCACACTTCTACAAGACCCGTTGAGTTGTTGTAAACTCGCTTGTTCGGTATGTTGTATCCTAGAAAGATTCCTTCATCCGCCTTCTCGCTGAATTTGCCTTCTTGTGTCTTCTTCAGAAGTGTGCACGGCGCGCCAAAAGGTTCAAGATACTCCAAATTCGGTTTGCGTCTTTGTAGTAGCTCGTAACATGTCTTTCCGTGGCGCTTGACTATTAGGACTCGATTCAGTGTATAACATGCATTCGCCACTGCCTCATTCCAGAATTGGATAGGCAGTTTCGAGTCCGCCAGCATAGTCCGTGCTGTCTCTATCAAGCTTCTGTTCTTCCTCTCAGCAACACCATTCATCTGAGGCGTGTAGGCAGAAGTGAATTGATGCACAATTCCCTTTTCCTTGCAGTATGCCTCCATCCATTGATTCTTGAATTCTGTCCCGTTGTCTGAGCGTACTTGTCTAACTTTTAGCTTGTAGAGAGATTCCAGTGTGGTTACTAACTCCTTGAATGACTCAAATGTTTCTGATTTGGATTTCAGAAACATTACCCAAGTGAACCTTGAGTAGTCATCAGTGACCACAAAACAGTACAAGTCGCCTGCAATGCTCTTTGTACTGACTGGACCAAACAGATCCATGTGAAGAAGTTCAAGAGGAAGTTCTATTGAATGAACTTTCTTTTCCTTATGAGACTTCTTTGTCTGTTTGCCTTTCTTGCAAGCTACACAAAAGTCAGGAAGTTGGAAGTTCTTGACATTTACTCCTCTCACCAAATCCTTCTGAATCAAATGATTCATCTTCCTTTGACTAATGTGTCCCATTCTCCTATGCCAGGAGATGGAATCCTTCTCAGTAGCTTTAGATAGAAAGCACTGAACCTCATGATCCGTTGTAGCAGCTGTTGACAGATCCAAGACATAAAGGTCTTTATATCTTGAAGCAGTCATCAGAACTTGGTCCTCTGGGATCATGTAGTCTTTCTTCAGCACGTAACACTTCTTGTTGTCGAAGATGACTTTAAATCCTTTATCACAGATTTGGGAAACAGAAAGTAAGTTATTTTGAAGTTGTTGAACGTAGTTCACCTTATCAAACTTAACTTTCTGATTTCCCACTTCTCCCTGAGCTGTGATATAGCCTCCCTTGTTTCCTGCAAAGGAAACATGCCCTCCTTTTATTTGTTTGACGTTTGATAAAAGGGCTCTATTTCCTGTCATGTGCCTGGATGCTCCGCTGTCTACAATCCACGTGTTAGTCTCAGCACTGTATCGAACACCCTGCACATACAAAGTAAATGAATTAGTTTAGGTTAGGAACCCAAGCCTTTACTGTCTTGGGTTTCCCAGAGGCATCACACATCATAAACTCCACCCATTGACCCTTAGAGGGTGAGGGTAGCTCAGGTTCCTTCTTGTCATCAGTATCAGACACGCAGGATGACTTTCTCTTCCATAAGCCAGATTTGTGCAAGGCCTGTTTATGATAAACAGTCGTCTGGCTTACAGGTTGGACTTTAGGTTCACTAGCTCTTCTAGGTGGAGTCAAAGAACTCCTCTTAGAAGACCTAGGTCTAGAGTCCTGAAGATCAATCTTCTTCCTAGGTGTCTGATAGAAAGGACAATAGGAAGCAATGTGTCCACATTCTCCACAGTTGTAGCATGACCGGCTATCAACTTTATGAGTAGACTTTCTTTGTGGAGAAGTGCGTGACACTCTAGTACATCAATCACTTTAGCTTTAGGTTTTGACTCTTGTACGTTTGATGTTTTCTCTGGTTTAACAAAATTAACTGTTTTAACCTGTTTAACATCTTTCTCTTTTTGGTTAACTGGTTTTTGACTTGAAGCATGTGAAAAATTAACATTTGAAGTCCTTTTAGGTTCTGATTTGACTCTGTTTGACCCTGACTTTAAGTTAACTTTTTCAAATTCATTTTCCAGATTAACACAAGGCAATTTACCCTTTGCCTTTGAAGTGGCCTCCTTTTGTTTCTGTCCAGATTCAGTAGATGAACATGAGATTCTGGATCAATAACAAGAGGAGTAGACACCACATGATCCTTGATGGGGTATTATTTACTGGTCTAGACTTAGTGTTCATCAAGGTCTCAGTGGTGGTGGTGGAACCACTTTGTAGCCTAATCCCTCCCCGTTATTCCTTTCTCTCACTAAGTGTTGAACTATGTGTGAAGAACTAGTCCAACTATGCAGTTTCTGTTTTAATGAATTTACTTCTACTTCTAGAACTGCCTTTTGCTTCTTAGTGTCTTCTAGGGAGTTTAGATAGTACCTAATGTCATTTGCTTGGTTAAAGGCAACTACTTCGGTTTCCCTAAGCTGTTTAGTCAATAGGTCTATCTTTTCTTTATAACTATGCTCATTTTGTTTTAGTACTCTATTAGCCTCAGTGCACAGTTGTAAATCTTTTACTAAGTTATCATTATGATCTAATAACCTAGCAAATTTTTCATCTATGCTATTCCTAAAAGTATCACAATCAGAACAAGCATGATTATTAAACATTTGGTCAGTAGTACTTACCTGAGTTGGTTCAGAAGAGTTAGCCATCAACGCAGCATCAGATGTCTCTGGTTCTGGTGATTCTGACTTTTCTGTCTCTGACGTGGAAGTCTCCTCCTTTGGCTTGTAACTGACCTCGGCTGCAGTTGTTTCTTCACTATGTGACATTGCTATCTCAACTGCTAGATCACCTTCACTCGCAGAATCATCATCAATATCCTCTACACTGGCAATGTTAGATTCCCCTGGTGAGACAAACCTAAAGCTCCAATCCTGTCCTTCATCATCATGAGCAGTCAAGGCTTTTGGATCCTTGTTTGATGAAGTAGAACTGGAAGCTTGCTTGTCTTGGCGAGTAAAGGACGAGAACGGGTTCCCATTACCCGTCTTCTTTGGCTTGACACATTCTCTCTTGAAGTGCCCCTTCTCTCCACAGTTGAAGCAGGTCACTTTGCTCTTGTCAAAGCCAAATGTGGTATCCTTAGTAGCTACCAAGTTCTGTCCTGTCTTCTTAACAAACTTCTTGCCCTTCGGACAGCACTAGCTAAGGCCCACATTATATCCATCCTCTCAAGCTCCATTTCGTCCACCTGCTCGTAGTCCTCATCTGCCAGATGGCAGTTTCCAATCTTCCCGGCAACAAGTCCATCATATGAATGAACCACTGCAGCTAGAAGATCCATATGCTCTCGAGCTACTTCTACGGTCACATTACCGAGGTTCTCGGTCTTCAATTTGGTAGCACTTGCTTCTGATCCAATATAGTGGGTACATGACGACCCTGACGTGTCTGATCCAGAAGGAGAAGCATGTGAAGGACCTGACGAGCTAGACACAAAAGCAGTCTGGAGAGGTGCTCCAGATGTCTTAGCTTGAGGCGTGGCGTTGTATAAAGCTGGATTTTATGTGTACGAGGACTTCTGAGCTCTGTACTTCATCCTTAGTGCTTCTTCTCGCAACTTAAGAATGAAGTCATTAATATCCAGCTTTATAAGCATTTCATTCTGTCTTAGGTTAGACACAAATGAGGCCCACTTATCAGGCAATCCGTCTGCGAAGTTGCTCACTTTCTCTTCCATGGTCGTTTCCACTCCATGTGTATGCAGTTCGCTCATCAAATGGTAGAATCTGTCTATGACTTCGTCTAAACTCTCTTACCAATCGATGAGAAGTTATCGAATTCATTCTTTAACTCCTTTGCCTTGATTGCCTTCAATGAAGCATTCCCATCATACCTCTTCTCTAGCTCATCCCACAGTTTCTTGGACTGCTTATTCTCTGAATACTGGTGGAATATGTCTTTGGGGATAGACTGAGTGATCAATGCATAAACCCTTTTCTCTGCATTGTACTTGACTTTCTGTGCGTCTGTCATCCCACTTAACGTTAGCTTAACTCCATCAGCTCCCACCGGTGTACTATAACCAATCTCAATGGCTTCCCACAGATTAGGATCTACTCCATTGAGGTAGATCTCAAAACGTTGTTTCCAGTGGGGAAACTCATCTAAAGTCAAGAGCTTTGGTGGTTTATTGTGATTACCCACCTCACTCTAAGCAACAGCAGGTTCTGTATCCTCGAGTCCTTCCCAGCAGTAAAGGCTGACATCTGATCTTCCATGGCGAATAACTTAGAATCTAATCAAACAAACTTTCACTGATGCGACTGAAGGATGCGAATGGTCTAATCGTGCGTATGAACTCTGCGACTGGTTCAATCGTGCGGCTGAACTGGGCGATTGGTTCAGTCGTGCGAATGAATCTGGTGCGTATGAGTATGCGAACGAACGGTTCAGTCGGCCGAATGAGGGTGCGACTAGGTCCAATCGTGCGAATGAGCAATGCGAATGGAGTCCAGTCGTGCGAATGGGTCACTCGTGCGACTGAAGCTGCTGTTTTGCGAAAATTTCTAGGTTTGACGGGTTTCAGCCGTAAAAATTCGAAATTTCACAAGTCCTAATCGCCTAAGTCCGTAGAAACCAAACTTCGATGAGCAGGGAACGTCCAAGATCACTTTTGACACCAAAGATTGCGTTTTTAGTGCAAAAACACAAACTTTTATGCAATCTTGATTGAATCAACACGTAATCAAGAGCCAAAGCTCTGATACCACTTGTTAGGACCTGGTATTTGAACGAAATACCTAGTGATTAGCGTGTTAAACCAACTCAAATAGTGCGGAATCCCATTTGATTGGCGATCCAATCAGTGAGAACACACGAAGAATCAATCAAGAATTGAATCTAACGTTAGAAGTCGATTAGGAATCGATCTAATGTGTTCTATGAACTTGGAGAATGATTTGGGAGGTCTCTGGACGGCTAGGGTACGTCTGGAATCGTAATGGTATGAATGCTCTCGTTTTTCCACGAATTGGGTCTATTTATAGGTTAGTATTGTTCAATCGTGCGACTGGGCCATAAGTATGGTTCAGTCGTGCGATTGAACCATGCGGTTGATTCATCCGCACGACTGAGTGTTCAGTCGTGCGATTGAGCCAATCTTACGTGTCAATCATACGACTGATCCAGTCTCCTGGTTCAGTCGTGCGATTGAGTCAATCGTATGAAGTTATTCATGCGTGTGGTCCATTCGCATGGGCCATTCGCATGAGAACTTCATTAAGTTAAGTTTGAATGTTTTAATCTATATAACATAATGTGTAACCATTTAAACAATCACAAACCCAATCAATTTAATCACGACTCATTAATGAAATATTAAACATCACAAGTAACAACAATCCGTGTCATTTCATTAATCAATACAATTACATCATAATCAGACAGACAAGATCATTACATTACAAATCATGATCTAGGGACATACATGCATCAACACACCTGCTGGTGAAGGTGTCCCACAACTCTCTCTGGCCAGAGCTTGGATGCTACACCAAGCAATGAAGGCCAAACCTCTATCCACCCTGAGTCACAAAAGTCTGTGGGTGACAAAGGGAAAAGGATTTTGACTCCTGAGGAGATTGAGGAGGAGGAGAGAGAGAGGAAGAGGAAGCTAAGGGGAGAAAGTTCCTCTGGGTCTTCAGGTTTTATGCAATCTGCAATCAGGGCTGCCCCCAGACCAAACACTCAAGATGATGAGTTGAGGGCAGTTAGGATTACTTACTTGCAGACCAGAAACTATGACATAGATGAGATTATCTCTCCCCTTAGAGCAATTAAATGAACTGGATCACATGGAAGTGTCAAGATTGATGAAAAAAAAGGGATGCAAGGTTACTTCTCCAATTCAAAGAGGAGAATAGACAGAAAAGACTATACAAGCATGCTCCTACTCTCTCTCCAGTTCAAGAAAGCCCTGTGCAAGAGACTGTGACATCTACACAAGAATCTCAGGTAGACAAGGAAACAGACAGACAAAACATGATCAACTACCTGAGTGCCACAGGTCTCTACCAGGCATCTGCACTTCTTCTCTTGTCCTTTGAGTACATTGAGTTTGAGTATCTCAAACAGCTTGAACTTCAAGTGCTCAAAAAACAAAAAGCAACAAAGAGAAAGATGAGGGAAGATGCTGCAAAGTCAAGAGCCATTATCCAAAAGAGTATGAAGAAGTCTGCTGATAGACGAAGGATGATGAGCTTCTTGAAGCTATATGGATTCTCCAGAAGGAGACTTGGCCCTATGTCTCTATCCACAATGGATGAGTATATCAGGGTAATCAAGCAGAAGATCAAGATTGGAGAGCTGGTTGGCTTATACTCTCCTCCAAGTCAAATCCCACCTGAAGTGGAGGTTAAGGTTGAACAACCTGAGACAACACAACCCGGACCTCCTGCTGAGCCTCAGCAAGCTTCATCTTCTGATCCACAACAGGGTCAAACTCCCTCTCCTTCTGAACCTGTGAGGGAGGAACACCCACTGAGAAAGACAAGGATGATCAACAAGGTGCTGCAGACCAGTCTTCTCAGTTAAAGTCTTCTAAGAGGAAGAAGAGGATGGCTTCTAAACCTAAGTCTACGAAGAAGAAGCCTAAATCATCCACCTCTACACCTCAGGCTGTGTCAGATCAACCTGAGGAAGTGCATGAAGAGGCAACCCAATCAACTCCAATTCAAGTGGCTCCTCTTGCAGCTGAGACACCCATCTTATCCTGGACCTTCACTACGAATCCAGAGAGATGGCATGTGATCAGAGATCAAGGTGTTGAGAATGTCTATACATGGCAAGACATATTCAACTTACCTCTACATGATCTCTTTGAGATGAGAAGATATTATGAGAGTCTGAATGATCCTGATCATCTAATGAAGAAGGGTATGGTCATCATTGTGCTAAAGACTACAAACATCTGAAGATCTTCTAAATGTTTTGGTAGCATCAGCCTAGGGGGAGTTTGTAAGGATTCCTATAAGTCTGATGCAGCCAAAACATCCAAAGTCTCTCTACAAGCATGCACTAAAGAACTGAAGTAGAAATGCTTTGAAAGTTTTACACCATGCACTAGAAATATTCTAAGTGTAAAATCTTCCGAAGCCAAGACCAATATCTTCTGAAGCCAAAAGTGAAGTCTTCCGAAGCTTCAAAGACAAAGTCTGCCGAAGCCAAAGAGTGAAGACAGATTTCTTCCGAACACTTTTAGAGATATGCCTTTATCTGATGTACTTTACCATAAAGCTGGACCACCTTTCCGCTGCATCTCTGTAAAGTCACCAACTTACATGAGTTGGTGAAAGGTCCATGCTTTTGGTAACTGTACATTAAGGTCTTGAGTCCATGCTTTCTACTTTATGTACTTTTATCCTTTTTGTAATATATTAGGATGTGAGCTATGGCATGTCATAGTCACAAGTCAAAAGGCAGATATGCCTTTTGACTTTACAATTGATTTTGTTTGTGTCTAGTCAATTGTATCCAGCTGGCTTTCAAAGTATAGCCGGCTGTAGGTTGTATATAAGTATTCCAGTTCCCGTATCTTTCTTTATGCTTTTAACACTGTAATAGAAATTGAGAAAGCAATATACTGCATCTTGAACCCCAATCTCTTGTGTTCTCTTGTTCTGTCTCTTACTTATTACTGTGTTCTTAGTATCATACTTGTGGTTAATCCAGTTTACTGTTTGATTAGTTTGGTTAATCTCCTCTTTGTGTTGTTGTGTTATAAGTGACCACCCTTCATCGGTCCTGCATGTCTTTTTGTATTTCCAATGTTTAGGTGCAAGATGGTGCACACAAAAAACTTGCTAGGGACAAATGTATGGTTAGGCATCTTCTGGAATGGCATTTGCATTCTTCAATAGCCGACAATTCGGGATACATTTTTTATCACAATCTTCACGAGCTTCCTAAACATTTAACACTAGTAAATGTCTATATAAGGTAGACCTCCCTGTCATAATAGCATAAAATACCCTTATCTTATAATGTCTAACCAATCCTTATCCCTATTCTTGGCATTATGTTCCAATTCAGGACAAACACTATAGGAAGGATCTTCAAATGTTGTCTTTTCAAATGCATTACCTCCTCCTCTTAAAACAACTCAGTTAACATTGCTACCCAATCTGCTAGCTTCTTCCTTTTGTCAATGAAGATTTTATCCTTTGGTGGATACTCATATGGCCTTATTGGGTCAGTTGATCTTATGTTAAAGTTTGCATTTTCCTTAATCAAGTGAAAGACAATACCACTTTCTTCTTTTTCACATACCTAATTAACTTGGTGGTTTGAGGTTGATTTTTTCCTAACTCTCTTTTAATGTTGACATCCACTCAATTGTTTCCTTTAGATAGACATCTTTTGTGTTGTCATTATTAAACAACAAAGTCTCTACTCAACCCTGTCTCTCAAACAAATCCACAAACTTGAATGGCTTAAAACCTACCAAGTTTGGTCCTCTTTCAGCAACAATAAGGTCACATCTGTTTGGCACGGTTCCAACTTCTCCAAATAAAGACCAGTTTGCCATTCAGGTATACACTTGGATAAAGGCTTTCCTCGAACACAATCCAGCTTTGGTATCCTTACCTCCTCGTGTGGTCTACTTGTTTCACCCTTAATATTATCACTAGGTGGCTCTTCTATTCTTGGCCTCTTTCCTTTAAGAGCTAATGTGTTTTTAGTTCATCTTATATTCATGCAATAAATAATCATGAGTCTCATAACAGTGATAAAGAACTAATACAAACATATATTAATTCATTAGTTCCCCAAATGTTGATCAATTCCATGTGTTTAACTTGTAAATTACACACTTGCCATAACATACATTTAAATTATAAAAAGGCTTTATAATTTTATAGCAATTACCAAATGCATTATTCAAGCATTGTATGACTTAAGTAAATAAAGTGACATAATTTCACAAATCCATATCAAAATCCATGTAATCACAAGTTTGTTAAACATCATGTCCTTAATCAGCACTTTGTGTACACAACAATCCTTATTTCACTATAATTATTCAACTATGAAATAAAGTTGAACAAAGATAATGAACTTTTTCATTTTCATCAACTTACTAACTCAACATTATACATTCTACCTCATCCTTACTTTTAAAACATGAC
Organism: Flaveria ramosissima; assembly: GCA_025215565.1. Taxonomy (NCBI): domain Eukaryota; kingdom Viridiplantae; phylum Streptophyta; class Magnoliopsida; order Asterales; family Asteraceae; genus Flaveria; species Flaveria ramosissima. The sequence goes on along the minus strand of JACVEC010000063.1, from coordinate 160,188 downwards.
AATACTATAATAATTATCATAATATCACAAATAACTAGAAAAGAAAAGTAGAATACATACATTTGCAACTTAGAAAGACTAAAATAAAAAATTTGCTCATAACCCCGAAAAAACCCATCAAAATCCAAAACTTTAACCTCAGATATCTATCAAACCATGATGTTATTTAACATATTAATCCATGATCTTTGTTTCACTTGTCAATATGAACGTTTTAAATATAATATTGAAGTATTTGGTCAAGATTTGAAAAGGTTGAAATTTTAGGAAATTAGGGTCCTTGAGGGGTGATAGAGAGAAAGAGATGAAAAGGATGAAATAAAACGGGTAAAGTAGGGTTAAAGGAAGATAAATATGACAAATGAGTGAATTGTAGAGAAGTTTGGTCAAAACTAGTTCGACTAAAATAGCCTTTGGTTCCACCATAGTAGATGGTGTCCAACAGAAACGTGCCACCGTAGTTGGGGCATTATGCCCATACACCAACTATATGTAATATTAAGAACCTACGTTGGTTTCTACAGTAACTATTTTTTCTTTTTTTTTTGTTTACTTGCTACTTTAATAAATAGTTTTGAGAATTTCTCACTAAGTGCATCATTTTTTTGAACAACCAAAAATAATTTTTAAACCGGGTCATCCGGGTAAACCCATTGGCGAAAGGCCACCCACACCCGTGAACACAAAAAGTGCCGGTGACCCGACTCGCCCATCATTTTAAGGAAACCCACCACCTAAAGGTCCACTCTGGTAAAACCCCTAACCCACTTGAAGCATTTTCACAAAGTGAGAGCGAACCCATGACCTCCACTTTGAAAAGCCATGGGGTGCCTCCTCCCAAACAAGTTGATCTACGACTCATTAGCACTAAGTGCATCATTTGGTTTAGTAGTTTATAGGAGGGATCCTAAGACAACCATATTGTTTTATGAAAACTACATTATAGTGAAGACCAAAGAAACCGGTCAGATAATGTATAGATTTTTTATCACCACCCTCTATATATGTGTGTATGTGTATAGATAAGGGTATGAGTCAAATAAAAACCGTAACATAGTTTTACATATACGTCACATATAGGTTACGTATACGTAACCATTTTTCATTCGACATGTGTTACGTATACGTAAGAATTTCATTCTCGTATCTACGTTTAACATATGTGTAGCAAATACTTAAATAACCTTTAAACATCAAATGAACAAAAAATATTATGAATTATGTTATTGGTTTCTGTGGTCTCCTTTTATTTTGCATAACTATTGGTTTTCTCGTGAACCTTCCCCTAGTAGTTTATGCTTTATAAGTTAATCAAGGAACCCATGTTCTAACAGAATACCAGGGTTTTGCATTTATTTTATTTTTTTTGTTTATTTTTTAATTGTAACATCTCGTATTTTCGTTAAATTAAAAGTTAACGTCGTTATATTCTTGTAAGGACCATTGTTGTCATTTATAAAACTTGTGTGTTATTTATGATTGTTTCTTTTATTCTTACTTTAATTCATTAATGTAAAGGTTAATAATTAAATTTGTTTAACTAAACATAATAATAAAAATGATAATAATAATAATAATAATAATAATAATAATAATAATAATAATAATAATAATATTAATAATACAATAAGTTAAAAATAATAATAATAATAGAAATAATAACTTGTAAAAGTAAATAATTAATAAGTTATAAAATAATTAAAACTTAAAGTTAAATAAGTGCAGGGGGTAATTATGCTAACTTAGAAACTTTAAACAAAACCTTCTAGCATAAAATAACAAAAAAACCAAGCTACATGGACCATTTGTGTAAAATTGTAAGAACCCAAACCAAGTCTTCCCCCACCGCCCGTTTTTCCGGCTACAACTCCGGCTGAGCTCCGACGAGGCCGAAACTCTCGACTTTTCAGGTTTCAACAATGGAAATTGGTTTCTAGCCGTTTATGAAGGGGATTCGAACATGTTTATGCATTTTAATTAAGTGTACCATTGGTTACAAGAGCGTTCGAACTCAAGTAACCGTCATCATCAATCTCACAACGTTCGGGAATTAAACTCCAATAATAATCGAATTAATTCAACCTAATCGAACGCTTATCTATCCGTAAACGTTTACAACTCTCAATTTCACCTGAAAACACACACAACCATCAAATTCAATCCCCACTTCCATCGCGACCTGCAACCGAGAGCTCACCACCATCCAGGCATTCTAAACTTCAATTGATTGAGGGTTAGAACCAAGGACATCACCTGAAGCTTCACCTGAAGTTAATTTGAGTAACAAAAACAATTCCACATCAAACAAGTCCAAGCCTCGATCGTGGCTCATCTGCATCGGTTCTCATTGGTTTAGCATCGATTTGGGTAATTAGTTGAGTCCTCAGACTCGAAATCACATGGGGATTAAAAGCCCCAATGTTGATTTCATTATCAGTAATGAATTGGTGATCAATTTGGTTGATTTCGAATTAGGGTTCATATGGATTTGGGGGATTCTTTGTATTTGTGCTTTTAGGATAACCATCATGTAACACTGCTTCGGCCCTTAATCTACTGGTCACATACACCCCTTCACCACCTAGAGGTCCCCGATTCGAACCCGGGCCACCTCAATTCTTTTTAAGGCTTTTTCAGCCTTTAAAAAAATATAGAAAAGTTTCTAAAAATTATAAAAATCAATTTTGTAAACTTTGTTTATTTTTAAAGTTAACTAATTATTTTCTGTAAATTTACCACTTTAAATACCTTAACATTTTTTATAAAATATTATTAACAAATGTTATAATTAGTTTATTTTTATAGAAATAAACTTTAAATAGTTGAAATCACTAAATTATTATTGGTCATTTTGTTATCTTTAATTATAGATTAAATGTTAATTATCAAATTTTATTTACATTTTATAATTAAATCATTATAAGGTTTTAATTTCTTTTAATTTCACAAATCATTATAAAAGGATTAATTAAGTTTTCTTTCATTGTATTAAAATATATATTTATGATTTCGATAACAAATCTTATCTATATAAAAACCCCAAATTCCACTTGAAACCCTAGTTCTCGTTAAATCGTTAAAGTTATTATTAAACTTAAATCTTGTAAATATATATACGTTTAGGTACCTTGTGAAAGATTTTGTTAGAACATCGACTATTAGTCTTACTAATCATCTTATATACACTTATTCGTCATGTGAGTTTTCATGCCCCTTTTTATATTATTTCACACCTTTTTGGGGTGAAACATGTTAAACTTATCAACTTACACTTGTAAACTTTTTATACTTGTAATGCACATGCAATTCATTTATATTTTTGTCATGGTTATTTATATTATTGTGAGTGTTATATACATTATATGTTGACAATCATTAACTATTGCTAGCCTGGCGACGTCATAGATCTATGGGCCTGACAAGCTTATTTGGTGCTAAAGCTGATGTTATTGCTGGCTCCTGATGACGTATGCTTGTTCATCATGGGAACCAAGTACACTTAGCTAATCGTTATAAACTTGTAAACTTATTCTTGGTCAAGGTTTGATTGTAGCTATATGTGTTCTATAAACTTGCATAATTCATAACCATTGACATGAATTGCTACTTGTAAATCTTTTGATATATTTATGTATACTTAATCCATGGAAACTCACCAACTTTCATAGTTGACTCTTTATTTTAACATGCTTCAAGAAATGCTCAAGTTTGATGAACTCCTTGAAGTGTGCCCACATCTAGGATTTGGACCTAGATAAATGAATAAATTGTCTTGGAATATTTATCTTATGTTATGTTTTGTTCTTGTTTGAGACTTATGAATGTAGTTTGCATTTTAAAACTTATAATAATAATGTTTTTATTTAATGGTAGCGTTAAGTGGCTGTGAACAATCTTAACCCTCACATCTCGACGATTCCGCCGTTAAGGTTGGGGTGTGACAGATTGGTATTAGAGCCCATAACTATAGGGATTTAGGTTATTAAAAATAGTGACCTAGACTATAGTTTATGCATGAACCTCATAGAATCTTTATATTTTTGTAAATATATATTGTTGCCTGCTACATGATGCTATCTATTTAGGGATGCCTTTTAAATGTGAAATTTGATGCCTTTAGTTAGGTTACCTTGTAATTGATTTGCTTGGTTACTTTGTCTCCCTTAAACATATTTCTTAAACTTATTCTCGACGACACGTAGGAACGTACGCTTAATATCGAAGGTTTAAATCCTTAGACTTTATGTCTAATCTATGAAAATCTCGTCAATGTTTTGATTCCATGAACCTAAGAAATATTATGTGACATATAAACACCTGTATTCTGGATTTCCTGACAAAAAGCCTTTGAGCTAAGGTAAGCATTTCGCATAAATCCTACGGGACTAGTTATGCTTACCTGGGGATTTCTGGGATGAGTGATAAACTATGGTCAACACACACAAGTTTCTAAGGCAATTGGGTCAACTTACCTTGACATGTCAATGTTTCCAAATGGTAATGCATTACCAAATGGAATCATTCCATGTGTGTTTTACAAGTCTTGAATAATCCTTATTTGATTTACTGTCCTTTATCTCCAAATTCCTATGACTAACTTATTTTGTATTCATCATGTCTCGTCACCATGGAAAGCGTGGAAGTTCCGACCGCAAGTTAGCCGCCATGATTGCTCGTCAAATGGTTGCCGTCATACCGACCATGGTTGCTGAACTGAATAGCAGCATGATGACTAACTCTAGCAACAATAAAAATGGTCAAGGATAAAATAGCGCGAACCAAGGGCGCAACAACCAAACCTGCACGTTCAAACACTTTAGTTCATGCAAGCCCATTAGCTATAGTGGAAAAGAAGGAGCCAGTGGACTTCCCGAGTGGTTCGAGAGCATGGAAAATACGTTTATCAACTGTGAGTGTCCCGAGGCGCTCAAAGTTTGTTATGCCACTAGTATGCTCCAACAAAGGGCACTTACAATATGGAATAGCGAGAAAATGAACCATGGTGCTGATGTTGTGTTAGCACTAACTTGGGACGAGTTCAAGAATATTGCTATTGCGAAGTTTTGCCCGAGAAGTGAATCGCAAAAGCTGGAGGAGGAGTTTTGGAACCTCAAGCAAGATGGTGGTGATCACTTGGGCTACTCAACTATGCATCACGAGTTGAGCATTATGTTGCCTCATATGGTCGACACTGTTCCTCGTAACATCGAGAAATTCATCAAGGGTGTACCACCCCAAATTCAAGAAGCTATGGTGGGTAGTCGACCCACAACTTTGGAGGAAGCCATTACTATCACCGCCCAACTTACCGAGAATCATATACGAGCGGGCACCATGTCTGTCAAGGGTGCTAAGAAGGTTGAGAAGACAGTCCCTGAAGCTGCTAACGAGACTAAGACTGAACCGTCTTACAACAACAAGAAACACAAGTTCACACCGGCTCGTAACTTTGCTGTGGCTGCACCCAAAGCACCTCAAAGACAACTTGTTCCTGTGGCATAAGCACCTGTAGCTAGGGCTTATGCTGGTCCTCTACCCATGTGCAATGTCTGTAGGTACCATCATCCGGGGAACGCTCCATGTCGCATCAGTACTTTGTGCGGTAAGTATGGACACTTGGTGGCTACTTGTCACCGTGCACCAAACAATGCCTCAATGGTTGCTAATCGTGTTTGCTACAATTGTGGGGAACCTGGTCACTTTTGCCCACAATGCCCTCGTCTTGCGGGTAACGTTCCACAAGCCCGAGGACGTGCTTTCAATATCAATACAAACCAAGCACAAGCAAACAACGATATGGTGAACGGTATGTCAAACTCAACCTCAACTTTTATGATCTAAGTCCTTTTTATGCTTTGCATGTATCGTTAAATATCTTTAAAATTGAACAGGTATGTTCCTTATTAATAATTCTTATGCCTACGTTCTATTTGATTCTGGAGCCGATAAAAGTTTTGTCTCGTTAGAGTTTGAGTCTATTCTTACTAAGCCTCATACGAAACTAGAAAGACCTCTCACCGTTGAAGTCGCTGATGGAGAACCTATCACTGTTGATGTCGTTATTCGTGATTGCATCTTGAGCCTCGACACGCATGATTTCTTTATCGACCTTATTCCTATGAAACTTGGAAGCTTTGACGCTATCATTGGCATGGATTGGTTGCCAAACATCATGCCGAGATTATTTGCTTCGAGAAATGCATTCGTATTCCTTTGCCATCGGGGGATACATTGAAAGTATTCGGTGAAAAATCCTCCAAGGGACTCAAACTCATGTCATGCACTCAAGCCCGAAAATCCCTAAGCAAGATTTATATGACTTTCTTGGCCTACGTGGTCAACATGAAAGTCAAAGGGAAAGATCTTAAGGATGTCTCGATTGTATGAGATTTTCCTGAATTATTTCCCAATGACCTTAGTGGTTTACCTCCCATGCGTGAATTCGAGTTTAAAATCGATTTGATTCCGAGAGCAAACCCCGTGGCTAAATGGCCATATCGACTTACACCGTCAGAAATGCAAGAGCTACCTAGTCAACTTCTAGAACTATCCGACAAGGGTTTTATCCGTCCTAGCTCTTCGCCTTGGGGTGCACCTGTTCTGTTCGTGAGGAAGAAAGATGGATCGTTTTGTATGTGCATCGACTATCATGAGCTTAATAAACTTACCATCAAGAACCGCTATCCTCTTACTCGTATCGATGATCTTTTTGACCAACTTCAAGGAGCTGCCATTTTTTCAAAGATTGACTTACGTTCTGGTTATCATCAATTACGAGTCCATGATGATGATATCCCAAAGACTGCGTTTCGTACTTGATATGGACACTATGAGTTCATGGTTATGCCTTTTGGTTTAACAAATACTCCTGCTGTCTTCATGGATCTCATGAATCGAGTATGCAAGCCTTATCTAGACAAGTTTCTGATCGTCTTTATTGACGACATACTTATCTATTCCAAGTCCAATACCAATCATGAGCTTCACTTGCGACAAGTTCTTAAACTGTTGAAGAAAGAACAACTGTACGCGAAGTTCTCAAAGTGTGAATTTTGGCTCGAGGAGGTTCAATTTCTAGGACACGTAGTGAATAGCCAAGGAATTCACGTTGACCCTGCAAAGGTGGAAGCTATGAATAATTGGTGCGTTCCTACAACTCTAACTGAAGTTCGTTCTTTCCTTGGTCTTGTTGGTTATTACCAGCGATTCATTGCCAACTTTTCTAGAATCGCGAAGCCACTTACTTCTTTGACTCAAAAGAATAAACCATTCGAGTGGGGTCCGAGCAAGAGGAAGCCTTTGAAGCATTAAAACAAAAGTTGTGTAATGCTCCTATCTTGACCCTACCCGATGGAAACGACGATTTCACCGTCTGTTGTGATGCATCTAAACAATGCCTTGGTTGTGCTCTCATGCAACGAGGAAAGGTCATAGCATATGTTGGATTCTTTATGCACAAGACACATAGAACATTGATGTGGTTAGTACGTAATGATCCAAGTCGGGTCATACCCAATAACAAGCTTCGCAAACACCAATTAATATGTAATTGATGATATGATCATGCAAGTAAATAAATACACCAATTTAGAAAATGGGTTTGCTAAATAAGTTGCATATGAGATGGAACAACTTATAGGGATATTTTGTTCATGGGTATTATTTTTAATGTTATTTAAAATTGGTTAAATAACATCAAATAATAATAGTTTGTGTAAGTTATATAATTAAAAGGTTAATTACATAACTTAATAAGTAACTAGTTGTAAATTAATTAGTAGATAAAAATTAGGGGGAAACCCCATTTTAAAACTAATTTCGACCGCCCCCTTTAATTGGGTTGGTCCCTTTGTTGTCCTGAGAAGACCATGATTACTAGTCTACACTCAACCCTCTCTTTCTCTCTCACACACGCAAAAAACCAAATTACTAGTCTACACTCAACCCTCTCTTTCTCTCTCACACACGCAAAAAACCAAGAAGAACAAAAGTTCTCTCCATTTTTGAAGAAAACTCACGACTGAAAGTGGATTTTCAGCAGCTTCTTGGTGGTTTTGGTGTACAAATCCTAGCAAGAAAGGTCTTTGCTTGATGCTTGTGGGTATGGGAGCTTGAGGACACCTTACCTTGGTGTTTTGGTCGTTCAAGAACCTCATTCTCTTCCTCAAATCACACGTTTTGACAACTCTTCAAAGGTAGTTCCATTAGTGAATGTTTTGGTTGTTATTTCTTCTTGATAGCTAGTTGATTCATATATATTTGATCCTATGTTCTTGGGTTTGTTGTTGCTAAGTTATATGCCTTAATTTTCTGTTTACAAAACATAATATTAAGGTTTGATTTCACTGTGTTTTCATGTTTAATTGGTTAAACAACTTTGATAATGTGTCCAACAAACCCAACATTGGCATCTAGAGCCGGATATGTGGATAACTAGCTTCTTTTGCCCTTGTAAAATTGGTTTTATGGGACTTTAACAACCTAATAGGGGCTGTTTTGTGATGATATGATGAATCCCCAATCTTCAAGGTCATATCTTACATGCTTATGATTAAACCTTGAAAGGTAGATGTCAAATGGTTGATTTATTTTGTTTGGACAAAACCCTATATTATTGGTTTATGTTGGCCGAAAATATATGGGTTAAATGGGGATATAGTTTGGTTCTTGTATGTTGTTTAATATTGGTGCATAACCTAGCCTTGACCTTGTGTTGATTTGGTTTTGGATGAATGTTTTGTTTTTGGTTGATTTCAATCTTTACGGGTTGTAATTTTATTCTTTTGTGCTTGTATTTGGATGTAATTTATTTATTCATTCAATGGTGATGTAATAAATAGATTAGGTGTATTTTCTTTTATTAGAAAATTTGTATTAGAAGATGCACAAGTTGTAAGCACAAAGGAAAGGCACAAAGAGAAGGACTTGAAGCATTTGGATGCAACTTCAAGTGGGGGTCTTTGGAGATCCTATCTTCTGTGTTGTGATTAATCCTTAGGAAAGACCTAATGACAACACTTGTGATGGCAAACAAGTGTTGTCAACTTAGTGGCTATGGTTATGCATTTGTGATTGTTTGATTATGCTTGTTTGGTTGTTTGTTATATGATGGTTGTTTGATATTTGGATGTGCATAACAAACTAATTAACAAAAAAAACAAGCTGAAAATTTATGGTTCCTAATCATTAAGTGACTAATAAAAGGTTATTAAAAGGATTAATGATTCTAATAAAAGGAGTTTTACTAAAAGGAGAACCATAGGATACCACTTATTTGAAAGCATGCTAATACAAGGTACATAGAGTTTCAAAACTAGAATTAATGAAAACTAAAATCCTTTTGGAAACAAGTTTAACACCATCCTTTTACACGACACTCGAATCACTTGAGAACTATTTGTGGGATAAAGGTCACCTAACCACTTGTACGTGTAAACTCACACGTGTGTGTAAGTAGGACGACTTGAATTGGAAACCATGTGCATAGGGTCACCGAAGCATGGCGTACAATGGTGTTGATGGGATTTTACATGCCAACTAAACATAAGATGTTTAACCGATCCCATAAGGCTAGAGTTGTAATAGGTTGCAATTGTCAAATGTTGACAACCTAGTTAATTTAAATAATGGGATAAAGGTCACGTAACCATCATTTAAATGTAACGTTGGATTCTAGATTTTAATTATTAATTGTTTATGAGACATGAAAAGAGTATTAATGATTAAAATGTAATTTTTCAGAAATACTAATATGAACCTTGTAAATTTTGTAGAAATGGCCGCAAACAATAATGCTACCACCTCGACTGTCCATACCCTATCGTTGAGAACCATCTTAGAGAGGGATCGTCTTAACCATAATAACTTTATAGGCTGGTTTTGAAACTTGAGAATTGTTCTCAAGCAAGAGAAAAAGGCCTTTGTCCTTGACGATCCCATTCCTGACCAACCTGACCCAAAGGATGTGGAGGCCTATAACGATTGGCTTCAGTATACTGAAGATTCCATGCAGGTTTCCTGCCTCATGTTGGGAACTATGATTCCTGAACTCCAAAAGGATTTGGAGCATCATGGGGCATATGACATGATTACCCAGTTGAAGGAAATGTTCCTTCAACAAGGTAGGGTAGAGCTCTTCGAAACGGTTCGAGCGCTTCATGCGTGTCGCATGGAAGAAACCCAATCGGTATCATCTTATGTTATTAAGATGAAAAGCCACGTTGATCGCCTTGAGAGGCTTAACTGCCCCGTCTCAAAGGAACTGGCCACGGATTTGATCCTTAATGGCCTAACTAAAAGATTTGAGATGTTCATAATGAATTACAATATGAACGGGTGGGACAAGAGCATTGGTGAGCTTCATGCAATGCTCAAAACAGTCGAGGCAGGGATGGGTAGAAAGGTTCTACCTGTTCTCTCGATCAATAAGGGAGGCAACAAGAAAAGGCCATACCCCAATCCCAAAGAAAATGTTGCCAAAGGAAATGGGTATATCAAAGGCAAAGGGAAGGGAAAGGCTAAAGCGGAACCTCCAAAGCCTAAGCTTAAGAAGCCTAAGGTAACAGAGAACGATCCATACTTTGAGTGTGGTGAGATAGGACATTGGAAAAGGAATTGCCCAACATATCTCAAAGAGTTGAGAAACAAGAAGGATGCTGGGCAAACCTCAGGTACAACATTCATGATTCATATTGGTTTAAATGTTATTTCTTCAAACACATGGGTATTGGATACCAGATATGGAACTCACATTTGCAATTTGTTGCAGGGGTTCAAAAGAAATAAGCACTTCAAGAAGGGAGACACAAGTCTCTACATGGGCAACGGAGCAAAAGTTGATGTCGAAGCCCAAGGAGACTATATTTTGAAAGTTTCAAATGGTTTGGAAGTTGTTCTTAAGAACATTTTGTATGCTCCTAGTTTGACTAGGAACATAATTTTTGTTTCCCTTTTAAAATAATATGGTTATGAATTAAAGTTTGTTAACAATGGTATTTGTGTTTGTATGGATGATGTATTTTATTTCAAGGCTATGCCTTTTAATGGTATCTATGAATTGGTTCATGATAATTCATCCTTTGATAACTTATTATACCAAACAAGCACCAAGAAACTTAAAATGGGTGTAAGTGATTCATATCTTTGGCATTGTCGTCGTGGTCACATAAACAAGAATCAAATTCAAACACTTCAAAAGAATGGTCTTTTGAAAACAAATGAAAATGGTTCATTTGATAAGTGTGAATCTTGTTTACAAGGTAAGATGACCAAGTCGCCCTTTAGTGGTACTGACGAGAGGGCAAAAGACTTATTGGGAATCATACATTCGGATGTATGTAGTCCTTTTAAGACAATGACAAGAAATGGTGAAAGATACTTCATTACCTTTACCGACGATTACAGTCGCTATGGTTATGTGTACTTGATGACACATAAATATGAAGCTTTTGAAATGTTCAAAATCTTCAAGAATGAAGTAGAAAATCAACTTAATAAAACTATCAAAGTTCTTCGTTCAGATAGAGGAGGTGAATACCTCAGTGAGGCCTTTCAGGACCATCTAAGAAGTTGTGGGATCGTCTCACAACTTACTCCACCCGGAACACCACAACATAATGGTGTGTCTGAAAGGAGAAACCAAACCCTATTGGATATGGTTCGATCAATGATGGCTATAAGCTCACTACCTCTATCATTTTGGGGTTTCGCATTGCTCTCCGCGGCTCGTATTTTGAATATGGCCCCGACCAAGAAAGTGGATTTGACACCTTTTGAAATATGGCATGGAAGAGTTCCATCTCTCTCATATTTAAAAGTATGGGGTTGTGAAGCTTATGTTAAGCTAAACAACCGAAACAAGTTAGAAAGTCGATCCACTAAGTGTATATTTGTTGGATATCCCAAAGACTGTATAGGATACTACTTCTTTGATCCAACAGAGCAAAAGGTATTTATTGCTCGAAAGGCAGAATTCTTGGAAGCTAAGTTCCTTATGGAAGGAATGACGTATAGAACAGTGGAATTTGATGAGAATCAAGATCCACAAGCTGATACACGTTTGGTTGACACTAGCAATCAACAGGAGGTTGTTGATGATGATCAAGAGGTTGATCAATACACAGAAAACGTTCGCAGATCTGGTAGAGTTAGCATTCCACCTGAAAGATATGGATTTTTCATGAATGAATGCTATGTGGTTGACTCTGATGAGCCAACTACATACCATGATGCAATGTCCAATTCGGATTGTGACAAATGGCTGGAAGCCATGAACGTAGAGATGCAATCCATGTATGACAACCAAGTTTGGGAATTGGTTGACCCTCCACTTAACTCCAAACCGGTTGGATGCAAGTGGGTTTTCAAGAAGAAAACGGATATGCATAGAAACTTGGATACTTATAAAGCAAGACTTGTAGCAAAAGGTTTCACTCAAACTCAAAGAGTTGATTATGATGAAACCTTCTCGCCTGTGGCAATGCTAAAGTCAATTAGGATATTATTTGCCGTAGCTGCATATTATGACTATGAGATTTGGCAAATGGATGTCAAAACCGCTTTTCTTAATGGACACCTCGAAGAGACTGTCCATATGGTTCAGCCTGATGGTTTTGTCGATCCACGACATCCTAATAAAGTATGCAAGTTAAAAAGATCGATATATGGATTGAAACAAGCATCGAGAAGTTGGAATCAATGTTTTTATGAAGAGATTAAGAAATTTGGTTTCATCAAGAACGCTGACAAGGCTTGTGTATATAAGAAGGCTAGTGGGAGCATAATTACACTCTTAGTATTGTATGTTGATGACATACTACTTTTTGGAAATGACATTCCAACCATGGAGGTGTTAAAACCTGGCTTGGAAGTTGTTTTACCATAAAAGATCACGGTGAAGCCGCCTATATTTTGGGAATAAAGATCTATAGGGACAGATCGAGGCGGTTGATAGGTTTAAACCAAAGTGCATATATTGATAAAATCTTGAAAAGGGTCAAGATGGAGAACTCTAAGGAAGGTATGGTACCGATTCAAAGAGGGACAATATTGAGTACATCTCAATGTCCAAGCTCAAAGGATGAGCAAGATCGAATGAAGGACATCCCATACGCGTCTGCTATAGAATCCATCATGTATGCGATGATATGCACTAGACCGGACGTGTCATGCGCGTTAAGCTTGACAAGCAGATATCAGCAGAATCCAGGTAATAGTCATTGGATGGCTGTTAAAAGTATATTGAAATACCTTAGGAGGACTAAGAATATGTTTCTAATATATGGATCTGATGAAGAGGAACTCGTTGTAAAGGGTTACACGGATGAGAGTTTCCAAACTGATCGAGATGATTCTCGATCACAATCGGGGTATGTCTTCATTATGAATGGAGGAGCAGTGTCCTGGAAGAGTTCAAAACAAGACGTGATAGCATTGTCCACTACAAAATCCGAATACATAGCCGCCTTATTAGCAGCTCACGAAGCTGCATGGATAAAGAAATTTATCGCCGATCTAGGGGTGGTCTCTACCATTCAAGACCCCCCAGAAATCTTTTGTGATAACGAGGGTGCGATTGCACAAATCAAGGAACCCCGTGCACATCAAAAGACTAGACACATTGAGCGGAGATTCAACTACATAAGGGATGAAGTTGAAAAGGGAAAGATATGTATTTGTAAAGTTCACACTGATCAAAACATTCTAGATCCACTCACAAAGCTCCTTGAAAGGGCAAAGCATGAAAGTCATACTTGTGCCTTAGGACTTCGATATTCTAGTGATTGGAATTGATCTGTTTAGTATTTAAAAGTTTGGAACAATGTAATATTTAACTCTTTCATATATTTGTGATATTCTGAGTTATGTTCCTTTTAGCATGTATACATCCATGAATATGTTTATTATTCTAAATGTCCGTAGTCGGTCATGTTTGTGGGAACAAATATGAACGTAAGACTATTATGAACATGGATTGGTGGATATTTATAAGGCACGAATATAGAGCAATTGGTTGCTGCCAAAGTTCATAGATATTTGTGGGATACAAATATTGGACTGACCCGCGTCTCAAATTTTACTACATGTAATCTTCTTGATTGATCATAAGTAAATTTGAGTAAAGGCGAATATCATTTGGTATCCTCCGACCTGAGATACATATTGGGTTTTGATATTCACCAAAGTGTTATACCTTGAGCTAGTTCTTCACTGCTCTGAAATCCTGGACAGTACATAAGGCTATGTTCAGGTGTGACACGAGGTGATTGTGAGAAACGTATGTAGTCAAGATGGAATTTTTTCCTCTTATTCGTTGAGAGCAAGATGTCTAAGGCCTGATTAAGTTAAATCAACCGGGAATGATCATTCTGCGTCCTTGGATTTAACATGACATTTGTACCAAAAGGATAAATGATTGATTCACCTAAATCATTTCATGTTGGATACTTGAAGGGGATGATGTTATTGAATGGCTTTTTAGTCATGCGTATTAAGGGTAGTAAACCGTTGTTAGGCGGTATTTACTGCTTGCATCAATCTTCTATGAATCTTGTGCAAGTGGGAGATTGTTGGATTCTTTATGCCCAAGACATATAGAACATTGATGTGGTTAATACGTAATGATCCAAGTTGCGTCATACCCAATAACAAGCTTAGCAAAACACCAATTAATATTTAATTGATGATATGATCATGCAATTAAATAAATACACCAATTTAGAAAATGGGTTTTCTAAATATGTTGCATATGAGATGGAACAACTTATAGGATAGTTTGTTCATGGGCATTATTTGTAATGTTATTTTAGATTGGTTAAATAACATCAAATAATAATAGTGTGTGTAAGTTATATAATTAAAAGGTTAATTACATAACTTAATAAGTAACTAGTTGTAAATTAATTAGTAGATAAAAATTGGGGGGAACCCTATTTTAAAACTAATTTCGGCCGCCCCCTTTAATGGGGTTGGTCCCTTTTGTTGTCTTGAGAAGACCACAATTACTAGTCTACACTCAACCCTCTCTTTCTCTCTCATACATGCAAAAGACTAAGAAGAACAAAAGTTCTCTCCATTTTTGAAGAAAACTCACGGCTGAAAGTGGATTTTCAGCAGCTTCTTTGGTGGTTTTGGTGTACAAATCCTAGCAAGAAAGGTCTTTGCTTGATGCTTGTGGGTATGGGAGCTTGAGGACACCTTACCTTGGTGTCTTGGTCATTCAAGAACCTCATTCTCCTCAAATCACACGTTTTGACAGCTCTTTAAAGGTAGTTCCATTAGTGAATGTTTTGGTTGTTATTTCTTCTTGATAGGTAGTTGATTCACATATATTTGATCCTATGTTCTTGGGTTTGTTGTTGCTAAGTTATATGCCTTAATTTTCTATTTCAAAACATAATATTAAGGTTTGATTCCGCTGCGTTTTCATGTTTAAGTGGTTAAACAACTTTGATAATGTGTCCAACAAACCCAACAGCATATGCATCGAGACAATTGAAGGTCCATGAATTATACGACACATGATCTTGAACTTGGTGATGTGGTTTTTGACTTAAAGATTTGGAGGCATTACCTTTATGGTACGCAATGTATTGTCTACACCGATTACAAAAGCCTTCAACACTTTTTAATCAAAAGGATATCAATATGAGACAACGTCGTTGGGTGTGTGACATTCGTTACCACCCTGAAAAGGCAAATGTTGTAGCCGATGCACTAAGTCGTAAGGTCCATTACAAGATGGTCTCAATTCAAGAAATTCACGATCGACGAAAATTGTTTGATACTTTGGGAGAATTTGATACTGAGATCCATCTAAATGTCAACAAGACTACTGTGCTGCTACAAAATTTGAGGATTGAAAGTGACATCGAGACCTGTATCTTAGAGGCACAACAAGCGGTTCAACAAGAAGGAAGAATGGGAGAGGAATTTGAACATAATCTTCGAGTTCAACTAGAAACAAAACCCAATGGGTTGATATATTTCACGAATCGAATTTGGGTTCCGAATCGTGATAATCTTCGTACCTTTATCATGAACGAAACTATTCAGACTCGTAATTCTATTCATCCTGGCTCCGATAAGATGTATATGGACTTGCGTGGTCAATATTGGTGGCCTGGAATGAAGAAAGACATTTCGACTTATGTAGCTAAGTGTCTTGCATGTACGAAGGTTAAAGCCGAACATCAACGTTCAAGTGGATTACTTGAATAACCCGAGATTTCTATGTGGAAATGGGAACACATATCCATGGATTTCATAACCAAACTACCCCGTACCTCTCGTGGTCATGATAGCATATGGGTGATCTTTGACCGATTGACCAAGTCGGCACATTTCATACCCATACGTGACACTTACAAAACATCAAGGTTGGCTCGTATATACATTGATGAGATTGTGAGTCATCATGGCATACCTCTACATATCATATCCGACCGAGACGCTCGTTTCACTTCGCATTTTTGGTTTTCTATGCAAGAACTCTTGGGTACTCAACTGGATTTAAGCACGGCTTACCATCCTCAAACTAACGGTCAAACCGAGCGAACCATCCAAACCTTGGAGGATTTGCTACGTCTATGTGTCCTTGACTTTGGTGGTGATTGGGATAGGGATTTACCGCTCGCGGAAGTTTCGTATAACAATAGTTATCACTCGAGTATCAAGATGGCACCTTTCGAAGCGCTTTATAGTCGTAAATGTCGTTCTCCGATCTGCTGGACCGACATTGGTGAAAATTTCATCACTGGTCCTGAACTTATACAAAAAACAACTGATAAAGTCTCCATAATTTGCAAGAACCTTGATGTGGCGAGAAGTCGACAAAAGAGCTATACCGATAAGCGACGTAAGCCATTGGAATTCCAAGTTGGGGATATGGTTCTTCTTAAGGTCTCACCATAGAAAGGCGTTGTTCGCTTTGGAAAGAAGGGTAAACTAGCTCCAAGATTTGTAGGACCTTTCAAGATTCTGAAAAGGATCGGGAAAGTGGCTTACAAACTAAAACTACCTTCCGACCTTAGTGGAGTTCATCCTGTTTTCCATGTATCAAATTTGAGGAAGTGTTTCGCTGACGAAAGTCTGCATGTCCCGTTGGACGACATCCAGATCGACGAGTCATTACACTTTGTTGAGAAACCCGTTGAAGTCATGGATCGCATTATGAAAAAAACTAGAACCACTACCACCCCAATCGTCAAGGTTTGCTGAGAGAATAAACGTGGACCTGAGTTTACTTGGGAGCGTGAGGAGCATATGAAAAAGAAGTACCCGTATTTGTTCCTATAGTTTCATTCTTTATTTCGGTACGAAATTCTTATAAGTTGGAGAGACTGTAACATCTCGTATTTTTGTTAACTTAAAAGTTAGCGTTGTTATATTCTTGTAAGGACCATTGTTGTCATTTATGAAACTTGTGGGTTATTTATGATTGTTTCTTTTATTTTTACTTTAATTCATTAATCTAAAGGTTAATAATTAAATTTGTTAAACTAAACATAATAATAAAAATGATAATAATAATAATAATAATAATAATAATAATAATAATAATAATAATAATAATATTAATAATACAATAAGTTAATAATAATAATAATAATAATAATAATAATAATAGAAATAATAACTTGTAAAAGTAAATAATTAATAAGTTATAAAATAATTAAAACTTAAAGTTAAATAAGTGCAGGGGGTAATTATGCCAACTTAGAAACTTTAAACAAACCCTTCTAGCATAAAATAACAAAAAAAAAAACAAACTACAGAGACCACTTGTGTAAAATTGTAAAAACCCAAACCAAGTCTTCCCCCACCGCCCGTTTTTCCGGCTACAACACCGGCCGATCCGGCGAGGCCAAAACTCTCGACTTTTCGGGTTTCAAACAATGGAAATCGGTTTCTAGCCGTTTATGAAGGGGATTCCAACCTGTTTATGCATTTTAATTAAGTGTACCATCGTTTACAAGAGCGTTCGAGCTCAACTAACCGTCGATCATCAATCTCACAACGTTCGGGAATTAAACTCCAATAATAATCGAATTAATTCAACCTAATCGAATGTCTATCTATCCCTAAACGTTTACAACTTTCAATTTCACCTGAAAACACACACAACCTTGGAATTCAATCCCCACTTCTGTCGCGACCTGCAACCGAGAGCACACCACCATCCAAGCATTCTAAGCTTCAATTGATTGAGGGCTTAGAACCAAGGACATCACCCGAAGCTTCACCCGTAGTTAATTTGAGTAACAACAACAATTCCGCATCAAACAAGTCCAAGCCTCGGTCGCGGTTCACCGGCATCGGTTCTCATTGGTTTAGCATCGATTCAGGTAATTAGTTGAGTCCTCAGACTCGAAATCACATGGAGATTAAAAGCCCCAATGTTGATTTCATTATCATTAATGAATTGGTGATCAATTTGGTTGATTTAGAATTAGGGTTCATATGGATTTAGGTGATTCTTTGTATTTGTGCTTTTAGGATTTAAAAACAATCATGTAACACGGCTTCGTCCCTTAGTCTTATGGTCACATATACCCCTTCACCACCTAGAGGTCCCGGGTTCGAACCCGGGCCACCTCAATTCTTCTTTTTAAGGCTTTTTCAGCCTTTAAATAATATAGAAAAATTTCTAAAAATTATAATAATCAATTTTATAAACTTTGTTTATTTTTAAAATTAACTAATTATTTTCTGTAAATTTACCACTTTAAATACCTTAACATATTTTATAAAATATATTAATAAATGTTTTAATTAGTATATTTTTATAGAAATAAACTTTAAATAGTTGAAATCACTAAATTATTATTGGTCATTACGTTATCTTTAATTAAAGATTAATTATATTAATTAATAAATTTTATTTATATTTTATAATAAAATCGTTATAAGGATTTAATTTCTTTTAATTTCATAAATCATTATAAAAGGATTAATTAAGTTTTCTTTCATTGTATTAAAATATATATTTATGATTTAGATAACAAATCTTATTTATATAAAAACCCCAAATTCCACTTGAAACCCTAGTTCTCGTTAAATCATTAAACTTGATATTAAACTTAAATCTTGTAAATATATATACGTTTAGGTACATTGTGAAGGATTTCGTTGGAACATCAACTATTATTCTTACTAATAATCTTATATACACTTATTCGTCATGTGAGTTTTCATGCCCCTTTTTATATTATTCACACCTTTTTGGGGTGAAACATGTTAACCTTATCAACTTACACTTGTAAACTTTTTATACTTGTAACGCACATGCAATTCATTTATATTTTTGTCATGGTTATTTGTATTATTATTAGTGTTATATGAGATACATTATATGTTGACAATCATTAACTATTGCTATCCTGGCGACATTATCTATGGGCCTGACAAGCCTATTTGGTGCTAAAGCCGATGTTATTGCCGGCTCCTGATGACGTATGCTTGTTCATCATGGGAACCAAGTACACTTAGCTAATCGTTATAAACTTGTAAACTTATTCTTGGTCAAGGTTTGATTGTAGCTATATGTGTTCTATAAACTTGCATAATTCATAACCATTGACATGAATTGCTACTTTTAAATCTTTTGATATATTTATGTATACTTAATCTATGGAAACTCACCAACTTTTATAGTGACCCTTTATTTTTAACATGTTTCAGGAAATGCTCAAGTTTGATGAACTCCTTCAAGTGTGCCCATATCTAGGATTTGGACCTAGATAAATGAATAAATGGTTTTGGAATATTTTTCTTATATTAGGTTTTGTTCTTGTTTGAGACTTATGGATGTAATTTGCATTTTAAAACTTATGATAATAATATTTTATTTAATGGTAGCGTTATGTGGGTGTGAACAATCTTAACCCTCACATCTCGACGATTCTGCCGTTAAGGTTGGGGTGTGACATTAATTTTTTAACTAAAATGTTAAGTTACTCAAACACATTGACATGGAGCTTTGTAATTATGTTAAAAACATGAGCAACTAATTTCATATAAACTAGAATTAGATCTCGCGCAATGCATGGTGTACGACGTTGGATACTATTTTTTTTAAAATCAGTTAAACGATGTTAAATATTGGGAGCATAAAAAAGGAATAAAGACGGTGAGTCGGTCAAATGGAGTTAGCCACCATTTATTACACATGAATGGTTTGGTCATTAGTGTTCACCAACCATGATAGACGAGGAGGAGGGAGATTAGAATCTTAAACGAAGAAGATAATCACTATGTTACAAAAGAACCCTGCGAAAACACGCCGGGTTAAATTCTATATTAAAGACATTCTAATCTTCAAATTGAGCGGTGGGGGCCTAGAATTCTCGATCAAAATTATCTAAGAAAAAATGAACTATATATATCAGATAAAAAGGAAACTATTATTTTTTTTCATAGATTGATTAACAAAAAGTCAAAGTTTGAAATTTAATAAGAATAAAACTAAAGATTTTAGTGTTTTGTCTTTTGTCTTCTTTTTTTTCTTTTTTGAAAATTATGATAATTTAAGTCAAAATAAAATAAACATTATAAAATAAAGTTATAATTACTCAAGACCTATGAAGACTAAATTCTAAACATCTAAAAATTAAGACTAATTAAATTAAGATGAACAACATGTCATACCTCCTTCCCCACGTAGACATGCATTGTCTCAAATGCCCTATCCAACTTAAAGGAGACATTTCACCATAATATAAGCAACCATGATCTATCCATCTCCAATTTAGATCTAAACCTATCAATGTACCCCAACTCTCAACACTTTGCCATCCTTACCAGCTTAATGATGAACAATTAACGATGACGAAAACTTTGTGAGCTACGTGTGTGGAACCAATACAACAAAATCACAAAAATTAAAAGCAAACACACAAACAAAAATAATAATAAATAAACACATGCAATGGGTTGCCTCTCCATGTAGGGCTACATTTATTGTTCGCAATCGAAACTAATAGGCGGCTTCATATGTTGGTGAGTCTACAACGAAACTCACAACATCCAATTACTTCTCGTTCATGTCGCTTGCTTCAAGATATGGCTTTAAGCGATGACTATTTACCACTTGCGTTCGACCTTCATTTTCATCCATGTCTCTACTTCTCATGATTTACCAACTCTTTTCACAACGAATGGGCCAATCCACTTGACTTTTAACTTTTGCGGAAAGAATTTGATTCGTGAATTATAGAGCCATAATGTTTCGTTCTTCAAATGTTTACAACTTTAGTTTTGCATCATAGATAGCTTTCACTTGTACCTTGCCTAACATTCGTATGCATCTTCTCTTAACTCTTCCAATTAACACAGTTGTAGCTTTCTTTTCTTTCATGCGATGTCATAATCAACATTAATAGTTTTTATTACTCGTAAAGCACGATGCACTAGTGCTATAGGTAAATGACACCCTTTCCCATATACTAGTCAGTAAGAGGTAGTTCCAATCAATGTTTTAGATGTGGTTCGGTAAGCCCACATGGCGTCATTGAGTCTTAATGACTGATCCTTGCGATCCGGCAAAACCATAATTTGTAAGATTTCTTTCATTTACTGATTAGATACTTCCACGTGCCCAATAGTTTGTGGGTGATAAGACGTTGCAACCCGATTATGGATACCATAATGGTTGAGAAATTTTCCAAATTGAAAATGTTCGAATGAGATCCCCCATCGCTTATGATTGCACATGGAATGACATGTTTGCTAGAAATGTTTAATTGAACAAATTGACATACAATTTTATGATCTTTGTTCTTGTGGCAATAGCTTCAACCCATTAATCTACTGCCACAATAATATATTAATTTCCAAACGAGTCTAGAAATTGACCAATGAAGTCAATTTCTCATACATAAAATATTTCTACTACAAGTATCGGAGACATGGGCATTACATCCCGTTTGAAAATTCTGTCAGCTTGTTAACAATATTTGTAAGGCCCCGTTCCCGGGACGCTTACAGCTGGTAAATCATCGCACATAAAAATATAATTACATTCATATTTCATAAAACATTGCAACTAAATATTAAAATAACCTTTCATTTCCATGTAAATGCTTTTGCAAGTTAATACAACATTCATTACAAAATGTAGTTTGTTCGCATTACAATGCAAAAACATTATCAAAAGAATGCCATCCAAAAAGGAGCCGAGTAACCGCCCGTACCATCCTCAGCAAACATTACCTGCCAACTGGAAACACATAAAAGTCAGCGTTGCTGAGTGAGTTCTAGTTTTATATTAAAACATACTTTTCTTTCATTAAAACCGTTCTTTACTTTTACATGTGATCATACATCATACGTACACATAGATAATATCAATATTATCTTCATCATTCATCCATTAACTTCCACTCATTCATACTTTCTTACTTTCATTCGTTCGTTCATCATTACATCTTTTCTTTCTGTCAAAACCATTTTACCCTTCCGTCATGCATAAAGCTGGTACTGGGCCGAAGCCTATCATAGACCTTCCATCATGGTGCACAACACCCTGGCCGTAGTACCGAAGGTAAAATTCAGGTGTACCATTGTCATGTGCTATTCTCTTCCGTCATGCATAAAGCTGGTACTGGGCCGAAGCCTATCATAGACCTTCCATCATGGTGCACAGCACCCTTGCCGCAGTACCGAAGGTAAGCAACAATGGTTCTATACAAATGGTCAATCACAAAGAAGGACCCCGATGTGCGTCCTTCTGGGGTAGCTAACCCACACACCGTTGGGCTAACACCCTACATTGGGGCGTGTCCCGACATACAAGGCTTGCAAGACTTTCGCTACTTTCCATCGTTCATTATTGCATGTGTTCATTCATCACGTTCCTCTTTCCATTATCTTCCACTTTACGTTACATAATACTTTCATTTCATTTATTAACATTCCACGTAAAGCCAAGGGAAAATAATCATACATAATAAGAAGGGGCATCAACATACACAGTCAACATTATCATACAGGGCATCATCATACATACATAACATACACCATACATACCATCATGCATAAGCATCAATCATACATCATCATCATGCCCATCATAACATCTATGACCTCAAAAGTCAACTTACATAAGCCCCCCTGGAAACTCCCAAGTCAAAACCTATTTCTGCACTTTCCCCCGAAAGTCTGAAAATAAACCATTGTTCTTTCGGGTGTATGAGCCCTACTTGGGCGTATGGACACCCTCTAGTCGCATGGCCTCCCAGGCGACTGAACACTTAGGCAAATGGACATCAGGCGAATGAACCCTATGTGGATGAATACTATGGGCGACTGGACACCTATGCGTATAGACTCTCAGTCGCATAGCTTTCATGCGTATGGCCTTCAGTCGCATGACTTCAGGCGCATGGACTTCAATCGCATACCCTTCGTGCGTATGAACCTCAGTCGCATGGCCTCTAGGCACATGGACCTCAGTCGTATAACCTTTAATCGCATACCTTACAGGCACATGAACTTCAGTCGTATGACTTCCATGCGTATGGACCTCAGTCGCATGTCATCCGTGCGCATGGACCTCAGTCGCATGCCTTTCGGCCGTATGACCTCCAGTCACATGCCATTCGGTCGCCTAGCCCTAGCTGATGCAGAATGCAGTTCATCCCGAACGCAAACTGCCATTTTCGGCCTCCAAGCTCACCCAAACCTGTTCTAAGCTCAAATCAACCATCCTAAACAATACCTACCATAACATCATTCAAGCACACACAAGCCCAAAATCAACCCCCACTCGAATCACACACCAACACATACACACGGGTTCAACACACACATTTCAAAAACGGGTTTTTCAGATGTGCTCGAGCCCCAAATCAGTAGGAAACGTGTAAAAGAGGGGTCCTAGAACTCAGACAAACAACCCCGTCGAGTAGAACTTCAATCCAACCCGCTACACCTCAATTTTCACTCTCGAATCCAGAAAAACCAAAGCTTGAAACCCCTTTCTCTCCCTCTCTTCTCTCTTGGCTGAATTTTATGAGTGTGGGCTGCCTTCTCCTCTTAATCCCCCACTCTTCCAAACCTTCTCCCGTTTTGGCAAGTTTGGTCCCTCGACTTTGGACTTTATTTCTTTTTCTTCTTTCGTCGGCTTCAAAGAAAATATCCGGGTGTTACAAGTCCACCCCCCTTATTTAGGTTTCGTCCCCGAAACCTGTTATTCCTCGAAAAAATATGGGTAATGCTGTCTCATCTCTTCTTTTGTCTCCCATGTAGACTCGGATCCTTTCCTGTGCTTCCACTGTACACGCACAAGAGGAACCACTTTATTCCTTAGCCTCTTCTCTTTACGGTCAATGATTGCCACTGGTTGCTTCACATAATTGAGCCATTCGTCTACCTCGATATCTTCTAGTGGTACAATCATATCTTCTTCTTCCAAATATTTCCTCAGATGAGATACATGGAACGTCGGATGAATTCCACTTAACTCATCTGGTAACTCCAATCTATAGGCCACCTCTCCTACTCGAGCAATGATTCGAAAAGGACCTATGTATCTCGGGCTCAACTTGCCCCGCTTTCTGAACCGAATGATACCCTTCCAAGGTGAGACTTTCAACATAACTATATCACCCACCTAGAACTCAATCGGTCTACGTCGTTTATCAGCATACGACTTCTGTCTATCCTTGGCTACTTTCATAAAGGCTTTAATCCTTTCAAGCTTCTTAGTCGTAGCCTCGATTACCTTGATGCTCCCTAACTCTTTCTGACCAATATCACCCCAACACACGGGTGTTCTGCATCTCCTACCGTATAGCATCTCATAAGGAGGCATACCAATACTGGCATGATAACTGTTGTTATATGAGAACTCAGCTAACAGTAAGTGATCATCCCAGCTTCCCCCAAAACCAATGACGCATGCCCGAAGCATATCCTCCAACGTCTGAATGGTCCTTTCTGACTGACCATCAGTCTGGGGATGATAAGCCGTGCTAATGTGTAACCTCGTCCCCATAGCATCGTGGAATTTCTTCCGGAATTTAGATGTAAACCGGGTGTCATGATCAGACACAATAGACACCGGCACACCATGACGAGTTACGATCTCCTTAATGAAAAGATCCGCCAACCTCTCGGATGAATATGTCTCGCGGATCGGTAGGAAGTGAGCACTCTTTGTCAGACGATTAACAATCACCCATAAAGCATCATACCCTCGCGCGGTACGCGGTAGCTTCGTAATAAAATCCATGGTGATATGCTCCCACTTCCACTCCAGTATATCCAAAGGTTGGATATTCCCGTACGGCTTTTGGTGCTCGGCCTTCACTTGTAAACAAGTAAGGCATTTACTCACATACTCACTACGTCACGCTTCATACCCGGCCACCAATAATCTTTCTTCATGTCTTGGTACATCTTTGTAGCACCGGGATGAATAGAGTATCGAGTCTTGTGAACTTCATCCATAATCTTCACCCGTAGATCCCCAAAACGAGGAATCCACATTCGTCCAAATCGGGTTCTAACACCAAGTGTGTTTTCACCCAACTCCGCGACCAGACCTCTCATTCTTTCAGAGTTAAGATGATCTTCTTTCAATGCCTCATCTTGAAACTTTTTGACTTGCCTCATCACATTTGAGGTCATGATCAACTGGTATGCTTTCACCCGAATCGGCTCGAGCCTCTCTTTTCGGCTAAGGGCATCCGCCACCACATTGGCTTTTCCCAGATGGTAGTGGATCTCGCAATCGTAATCCTTTATAAGCTCCAACCATCGTCTATGTCTCATGTTCAGGTCCTTCTACTGAAAGGAGTACTTCAAGCTCTTGTGGTCAGTGAATATGGTGCACTTCGTCCCGTAAAGATAGTGCCTCCAAATCTTTAAAGCAAAGACCACGGCTACTAGCTCCAAGTCATGAGTAGGATAATTGACCTCATGAACCTTAAACTGTCGGGATGCATAGGCTATAACCTTTCCTCTCTGCATTAACACACACCCCAACCCCGAGTAGGAAGCATCGGAATAAACCACCAGATCTTCACTTCCATCGGATAATGACAGAACAGGAGCTTGATTCAATCTCGCTTTCAATTCCTCGAATGCCTTCTCTTGAGCTTGACCCTATATAAACTTCACATCTTTCCGGGTCAACTTAGTTAGTGGAGAAGCAATCTTAGAGAAGTCTTGAATAAATCTTCAGTAATAGCCCGCCAAACCCAAGAAACTACAAATCACCGATGGCGTCTTTGGAGACTTCCATTGCATCACCGCCTCCACATTTACCGGGTCCACCATAATACCTTCAGGATTCACCACGTGACCCAAGAATTGAACCTCACACAACCAGAACACGCACTTGGAGAATTTAGCATAGAACTTCTCCCTTCTCAACGTCTCCAACACCTCTCGAATGTGACCGGCATGCTTATTCTCGCTCCTTGAATAGATCAGGATATCATCAATAAACACAATTACTGATTTATCCAACATCGGCCGACACACTCGATTCATCTAGTCCATAAAAGCAGCTGTCGCGTTGGTCAAACTAAATGACATAACGAGGAACTCGTAGTGACCATAACGCGTGCAAAAAGCTGTTTTAGGGATATCTTGCTCTTTCACCTTTAACTGATGATAGCCCGATCGAAGGTCTATCCTTGAAAACCAACTGGCACCTTGAAGCTGATCGAACAAATCATCAATGCTCGGTAAGGGGTATCGGTTCTTTATCGTCTACTTATTCAGCTCACGGTAGTCAATACACATCCTCATACTACCGTCTTTCTTCTTCACAAACAGGACCGGAGCACCCCAAGGAGAGATACTCGGTCTAATGAACCCCTTATCAAGCAGCTCTTGCAACTGCTCCATCAACTCCTTCATCTCCGTCGGATCCAGCCGATACGGTGCCTTGGCAATAGGTTGGGCACCCGGTATCAAATCAATCTGAAACTCGACCTCTCTGTCAGGTGGCACTCCTGGTAAGTGTTCTGGGAACACGTCTGGAAAGTCACACACAACCGGTACCTCAAACAGTTGTGGTGTTGGTGTATCCACATCCTTTACATAAGCCAAGTAGGCGCTACACCCACGCCTCATGCACTTTCCCGCTACCACCATTGAAATTACTTTCGGGACCGTCGTGACCCGATCCCCATAAACAGTTACCGAACTCCCGTCAGGCGCTGTCAAACGAATCATCCTTTTGCGACACACAATGTTCGCCTCGAAGTCCGCTAACCAATACATCCCAAGAACCAAATCGAAACCACCTAAGGTCATCACGAACGGTCTAACAGTAAATTTATGACCTTCTACTTCCACATCACAGTCTTCTATCATCTCAGAAATCCTGGTAGACGTACCTATGGCGGTTTCTACATCAAAGGGCGCATCAACACATCTACTACTAAGAGGCAGCTTAGCACAGAAAGCAGCAGAAATAAAACTTTTACTGGCACCCGAATCAAATAACACAGAAGCTAAAGTTTGGTTCACTATAAATGTACCGGATATAACATCGGGGTCTGTCCTAGCCTCCTCCTGTGTCATCGTGAATGCCCTGGCGCTCGCCCTTGGTCCTTCTCCTCCAGTCTTCTTCACCCCCGAACCCTCAGCCCTCGGCTTCTTACAATCCCTACTCATGTGGCCCTCCACGCCATAGTTAAAACACCGGACCGTACGACAGTCCTTTGCTACATGCCCCATCTTCCCACATTTGAGGCACAAGTTCGACCCAGCCTACATTCCCTAATATGCTCCTTTCCACATCTACCACACTTCTTCGAACCCGCACCAGATGTGACCACACGACGGTCGTCTACCCGTGCCTTCTTGTTATTTCTTAGGGCACCACCTTGGACAAACCTTTTCCCATTCCAATTTCGATCACTACCACCTTTCTTGCTACCTTCAGTCACCACCACTACAGCTCTCTCATCATACAACCTCCCTGCCAAATCCACCGCTTACCTAAACGTGCTCGGTCGGGCAGCGATCATGTGTCTGCGAATATCCGCTGGCAAGCACTGAATGTATCTTTTAATCTTTCGTGACAAAGGCGTCACTTGGTCCGGCACCAGACGTGCCATCTCATTGAACTTGGTGGTGTACTGCTTATGTGTCATCGTCCCCGCCTCCAACTGCAGAAACTCCCTCTCAACCTTATCCATCTACCTATGAGGACAAAACTCCTCAATCACCAACTTATTCAGCTCCGACCATCTCATCCTCCCAATTGCTCGACTACCCTCGGCTTGGACAATATTGTCCCACCAACACAGAGCCGAGTCCCCAAAAGAGTGGGTAGCAAACTTTACCTTTTGATCCTCCCGGCACTCACTGATGTTCAGAAAAATTTCCATTTCTCTCACCCATCGGTGAGCAGCAGCAGCAGTGCCGTTACCATCAAAAGTAGGGGGCTTGCATCGCCGAAACGCCCCATAGTTACAGCCTCGTGCCGCCTCCGGCGCAGGCTCTTCTTCTTCCTCTTCTTCATCATCAGAGGGAACCGTTTCAGGCTCCGGTTGCTCCCATCCTCCCGAGGAACTGTTTCTCTCCTTTCTTTCCCCTTCCTGTACAGCATTGATAACTTCGGTCACCACAGACGGTAAGATCATTTGCATGACCTGATGGACTTCTTCCACAACAGCGTCTTTTACTAAGGCTCTCAAGTTGGCGCTCTCATCTCCACCCTCCGGATGAGGGGTCTCGGGTTCTTCATGAACCACCTTTTCAACTCTAGGCATTCCCCTCTTGGGCCGCGGCTCAGCACCAAGCCCACCACGAGAAGCTTTTGAAGATATACCACCGGCCATTCTCTAACACACTGAAAGATTCAAACACCAACACGGTCAATCAAGGGAACAACTCAGTTTATGTCAAGTATAGTAAGTCCCTAATTACTGTGGCCAGTTGTGATTAGCCACTTACTTTACTCTTCATACCCCGAGCATTACCTGTCCTGACTACATCAGTATCTAAATCTACAAACAACACATAAACCCATAACATGCACACGTAATACCGATTATCATTAAGAAAATACCTGATGGCACGCAGCTACTCAGATTGGCATCCCATTCCCTTTCCATCCCATTTTTAGTTTAAGTTAAGGTTTATTTTGAAAATTTACCCGTTTCACTTAAACTTTGGCTCTGATACCAACTTGTAAGGCCCCGTTCCCGAGACGCTTACATCTGGTAAATCATCGCACATAAAAATATAATTACATTCGAATTTCATAAAACATCACAGCGAAACATTAAAATAACCTTTCATTTCCATGTAAATGCTTTTGCAAGTTATATCAACATTCATTACAAAACGTAGTTTGTTCGCATTACAATGCAAAAACATTAATCAAAAGAATGCCATCCAAAAAGGAGGCGAGTAACCGCCCGTGCCATCCTCAGCAATCATTACCTGCCAAATGTAAACACATAAAAGTCAGCGTTGCTGAGTGAGTTCTAGTTTTAAAATAAAACATACTTTTCTTTCACCGTTCTTTACTTTTGCATGTGATCATACATCATACGTACACATAGATAATATCATTATTATCTTCATCATTCATCCATTAATTTCCATTCATTCATACTTTCTTACTTTCATTCGTTCGTTCATCATTACATCTTTTCTTTCCGTCAAAACCATTTTATCCTTCCGTCATGCATAAAGCTGGTACTGGGCCGAAGCCTATCATAGACCTTCCATCATGGTGCACAACACCCTGGCCGTAGTACCGAAGGCAAAATTCAGGTGTACCATTGTCATGTGCTATTATTCTCTTCCGTCATGCATAAAGCTGGTACTGGGCCGAAGCCTATCATAGACCTTCCATCATGGTGCACAGCACCTTGGCTGTAGTATCGAAGGTAAGCAACAATGGTTCTATACAAATGGTCAATCACAAAGAAGGACCCCGATGTGCATCCTTCTGGGGTAGCTAACCCACACAACGTTAGGCTAACACCCTACATTGGGGCGTGTCCCGACATACAAGGCTTGCAAAACTTTTGCTACTTTCCATCGTTCATTAATGCATGCGTTCATTCATCACGTTCCTCTTTCCATTATCTTCCACTTTACGTTACATAATACTTTCATTTCATTCATTAACATTCCACGTAAAGCCAAGGGAAAATAATCATACATAATAACAAGGGGCATCAACATACACAGTCAACATCATCATACAAGGCATCATCATACATACATAACATACACCATACATACCATCATGCATAAGCATCAATCATACATCATCATCATGCCCATCATAACATATATGACCTCAAAAGTCAACTTACATAAGCCCCCCGGGAAACTCCCAAGTCAAAACCTACTTCTGCACTTTCCCCCGAAAGTCAGAAAATAAACCATTGTTCTTTCGGGCGCATGAGCCCTACTTGGGCGTATGGACACCCTCCAGTCGCATGGCCTCCCAGGCGACTGAACACTTAGGCGAATGGACATCAGGCGAATGAACCCCATGCGGATGGACCTATGCGGATGAATACTATGGGCGAATGGACACCTATGCGTATGGACTCTCAGTCTCATAGCTTTCATGCATATGGCCTTCAGTCGCATGACTTCAGGCGCATGGGCTTCAGTTGCATACCCTTCGTGCGTATGAACCTCAGTCGCATGGCCTCCAGGCGCACGGACCTCAGTCGTATAACCTTCAATCGCATGCCTCACAGGCGCATAAACTTCAGTCGTATGACTTCCATGCGTATGGACCTTAGTCGCATGGCATCCATGCGCATGGACCTCAGTTGCATGCCTTTCAGCCGTACGGCCTCCAGTCGCATGCCATTCGGTCGCCTAGCCCTAGCTGATGCAAAATGCAGTTCATCCCGAACGCAAATTGCCATTTTTGGCCTCCAAGCTCACCCAAACCTGTTCTAAGCTCAAATCAACCATACTAAACCTTAGAAGCACCTACCACAACATCATTCAAGCACACACAAGCCCCAATCAAACCCCACTCGAATCACACACAAACACATACACACGGGTTCAACACACACATTTCAAAAACGGGTTTTTCAGATGTATTCCAGCCCCAAATCAGTAGAAAACGTGTAAAAGAGGGTCCTAGAACTCACACAAACAACCCCGTCGAGTAGAGTTTCAATCCAACCCGCTACACCTCAACTTTCACGCTCGAATCCACAAAAACTGAAGCTTGAAACCCCATTGTCTCCCTCTCTTCTCTCTTGGCTGAATTTTATGAGTGTGGGGGAGGGTGTGGGCTGCCCTCCCCTCTTAATTTCCCACTCTTCCAAACCTTCTCCCGTTTTGGCAAGTTTGGTCCCTCGACTTTGGACTTTATTTCTTTTTCTTCTTTCATCGGCTTCAAAGAAAATATCCGGGTGTTACAATATTTGCAACATCTATTAAACTCAACAGCATCACGAAAGAAACTAGGCCAATAAAAACGATAATAAAAAACTCTATGACCCGTCTTTTCCCACTAAAGTGACCCACACATGCATATGTATGCGTATGTGTTAACACACTTGGTACTTCCTCTTCCGAGATACATATATAGATTATTTGATCTGGACCAACTTTGTAAAGATCTGGCTCATCCCATATGTAATGCTTAACTTGAAATAGGAAGTGTTTTTTCGGGGATCTTTCATGCACTCAAATAATTTACTATAACAACAAATGACAATTTAGCAACTGCAAACAATTGCTTATCCGAAAATGATTCATTGACCTTGTCTAGAGACTCTTCACATGTGATTAGAATATAAGATAGATGATCGGCTACCATATTTTATAAACCTTTCTTTTTATTTGATCTCGAAGTGAAACTGTTTTATTAAGAGTATCCACCTTATTAATGTAAGGCCCCGTTCCCAGGACGCTCACAGTTGGTCATTCATCGAACATAAAACATATATTTACATTAACTTTAATAAAACATTGCAGCGAAAACATTTAAACAAACATTTTCTTTTCAAATATAATAATCGCTTTTGCAAAATAATACAACATTCATTTCAAAATATCGTTTGTTCGCATTACAATGCAAAAACATTATACAAAAGAATGTCATCCAAAATGAGTCAAGTAGCCGCCCCGTGCCATCCTCAACAACAATTACCTGCCAACTGGAAAATACATAAAAGCCAGCGTTGCTGAGTGAGTTCTAGTTTTATAAAAATATATTACCTTTCTTTTGTTAAAACATTTTCCTTACTATCGCACGTGATCACACATCATACGTACATCAAGGTAATAATTATTATCTTCATCATCGTTCGTTCCGTACATATCGCATGTTTCACACATTTCGTACTTATCGCACTTTTCGTACTTTCATTATCTTTCACTTCTGTCTAGGTCCTGTCATATGCTTAACCCCCCTCTTGAGCACAAAGCCATATCATCTAGGGTTAAGCGACAAGGACCCCATATCACACATATCTCACATATCGCACGTATGGAGTAGTCACATAGACTAACTCCCCATGTGTGTGAACCCTTAAGGGTTAGCCAAGATCGCACGCTATAGACACACAGTTGAGCTGACAACTCTCAATGAGTTGTGAACCTCCTTTCATTTGCTTGCAAGACTTTCATTCGTTCATTCATTATGTTCCACTTTCATTATCTTAAATCTTTCGCTTCTTCAAGATAATACTTTACGTTCATTGTCATAAACATACCAAGTAAATTCACGTCATAATACGTAATAAGGAACATAAGAAAACACATCATACATAACATACATAATCATCATACATCATCATCATGCATAAGCATCAATCACACATCATCATTCAAGTCACATCATACATCACCTATCACATCATCTATGACTTCAAAAAGTCAACTTACATATCCCCCGGAAACCTCCCAAGTCAAAGCCTACACTTTACATTTTCCCCAAAATTCAGAAAAATATTCTAAATCTTAGGCGCATGGGCACTATGCAGGCGCATGGGTAACACTTAGGCACGCGTGGAACTTCCATGTGCATTGTCACACCCCGACCGACGGCGAAATCATCGGGGCGGACGAATGTGAAACGATTGTTCATAGCACATGGAAATAAATAAGTTGAATAATATTAAATTTCATTTTTATTGAACATTACAAGACAATTAAATGATTACAATACAAACAAGACATAAACAACAATATAAGACTTTCAATTAACTAAGTCCAAGTCCTATATGAGCACGAAGAGATCTTCAAGTAATAAACCTGAAACATGTTAAAAATAAAGGGTCAACTTTGAAAATTGGTGAGTTCCCATGGGTTAAGCATACATATATATAAAAAGATTTACAAGTAGCAATTCATGTCAATGGTTATGAGTTAGCAAGTTTATAGAACACATATAGCTATAACCAAACCTCGACTTGACTACAAGTTTATAATATTGGATAAGTGTACTTGGTTCCCATGATGAACAAGTCATACGTCATCAGGAGCCGGCAATACATCGGCTTTAACACCAAATAGGCTTCTCAGGCCCAAAGATCTAAGACGTCGCCAGGCTAGCAATAGTTAATGATTGTAAACAAAATATGTATCTCATATAAGACTTACAATAACACAAATAATCATGACAAAAAGTAAAGATGAATTGCATGTGCATTTACAAGTATCAAGATGTTTACAAGTGTAAGTTTATAAGGTTAACATGTTTCACCCCAAAAGGTGTGAAATAAAGTAAAAAGGGGCATGGAGAACTCACAAGATGTAGAATGCGCTTTAGATAATAATAAGAAAATTAGATGGTTCCAATGATTTCTTCACGACTCAACCTAAGATTTGGTATCTTAGGATTAGAATAAAGATAAGGTTAACGACTAAATATGAATTAGGGTGTCAATTGGAATTTGGGGGTTTTAATATTTAAGTCAAATATATAATAATACAATCGATTATGTTTTTGTTCAATAAAGGTGGTATAAATAGACTAAGAATGATAGTGAATGATTCAATAATTTAATTTATTGAATTAATAAAGATTAAATATGATGTGAAAAGAAATAATTAACTTAATATTTAATTATTTCAAATTTGATAAAGATAATTAAATACTTATTTAAATGACTTGTAGAATAACTTGAAATTATTTAAAATCATTTTATAAAGTTTTTAAACTTTTAAATGATTTTTATAAATATATTACAATATGAAAACCTTAAAATAAGAATAGAGAATAATAGGAAATTATATTAGTTTCAAGAATTTAAATAAAAGTTAAGGAATAAATTTATTAACTAATTATGATATAACATGGTTAAATGGTTAGATGAATAATTAATTATTTAAATAATTATTTAAATAACTTTTTGAATAATTAGTTATTTAACATGTAAATTTATAATGTTCTGAAATAATCTAAATTTAAACCATAATAGATTTATTGAATTGAAATTACATAAAAGATTTAATAATATTTTTATAACCTTTGTTATTCTTTAAAGTAATAAAATTTAAAATCATAAGTTTTTAAAACCTATAAAATTAACTTAATAATTAATTAAATGATGACTTGATCTAAGTAATTAAATAATTGATTATTTAGATGATTTAGCAAATATTGCTTTAAAATGATTTGAAACAACCTAGGTTTGCCTTAAGTTGATTTCTATAAAGTATAAAACTTATAAATAAGTTTTGTTATAATATTTAAACCCTTAAAAAATTGAGATTATAACTTATAAAAGTTTTCAAAGATTAATAAATAATTACTAAAATAATTACAATTAACAAAGCAATTTTTAATAATAAATTTTCTTAAAGCTGAAATAAATAAAAAATGATTTAAAAATATATGTTGGTGCCCAGGGTCGAGCCTGGGTCACCTGCATATATGAAGTGTTCTTTACCATTGGGCCAAAGCCCTGAATTTGTACATTTTTTATTCGGAAATTATAAAACAGACATTAATGAAATCCCCAAATATCACATGAACCCTAGTTCTCGATTAAATCCCAGTTGAACATGAATTCGAAGTTGTTAAACCAATTAATCATGGGGCTTTTGTTCCTCGAATGTTAACGAGTGTAAATGTATATGTAATTTACCTGATTTGTATCAGATGGATGAAGAACTGAAGAAGAACACCCATAACTGCTTATGGAATCGAGACTGAGGTGATGAAGTTGTTATGATCGAATTGAGGGTATGTTAAGCTTCTAAGGGTGTTTATGATTCAAAGCCCCTAGTTAATTAGAAATGATTTTATTAGTTTCATTATGAACGCATCACGTGTTTGTTTTGGTTATAAACGTTCGCTTTCATTGTAATTTTTGCGGTTATGAGTCGAAATGAATCGATTAATATGCCCCAAACGCTCACCAACGTATTTCAAATCAAGTAATTGAGTCAGTGGATCGAGTTTCAACTGAAACCGATTTAATTTTTGATTAAAGACTTCGGTTTCGGTTTTAGTATAGTTCAATGAGCGTTTAATTCAAATTAACTAAGCTTCTTGGTTCGAAACTGATGCGAGAGGGTTAAAGAGTGGTTTAATTACGTAGAAGTTGAGTGTTTTGAGTGCTAGGTGGTTGCCGGAGACCCGCCGGAAGCTAGCCGGAAGGTGCGCGACGGGGACGGTGGGGTTAGGTTGTGTTTTTGAATAATTTACATGCCCCTGGAGTTAATAAGGGTTATTACTTTTGTAAGTAACTTTTAAATTAATTTTTAAAAATTACCAATTAAACCTTGAACTTATAAAACCCCATTTTCTAAATACATTAGATCGTTGTTTTATTAAAACTTTATAAACTTCATAAACGAAACTTGGTATTTTAATTATTCATTTTAATTAAATATTAAAATCTAACAATTAACTTTATATAAACTTGTATAACTTTATAAATTTTGTAGAAACTTTGATATATAATTATTCTTCCTATATTAAAACTCATAAATGAAAATTAAGATTTATAAATTATAAAATTATTATAAATTGTTTAAATGATTTAATAACTTAAATAAAACAATCTTTTTTTTATTATGTTGGTTGCACTTATAATCCATATGATTCATTAGAATATATAAGTTTAATAAAGAAATTTACATCATATGAAAGTTCAAAATGAGTTCGGGTTTAGGTATATAATTTGAAAATGAGCGGATGTTACACGCATGGGCACTATTAGGGCGCATGGGCAACACTTAGTCATTCGGGGCAATTTCTAGGCGCATGGGCATTATGTAGGCGCATGGGCACTATGCAGGCGCATGGGTTCCTGGGCGCATGGACCTTCTGGGCGTTTGGACCCTTAGTCAAATTTAGATTATTCCTAGGCGCATGGATACTATTTGGGCGCATGAACTTTGGGCGCATGGGAACACTTAGGTAGTTTTAACCATTGGCGCATGAGCCACTATCTAGGTGCATGGGCATTCTAAATCATCCTTAAAAAACATAATTCAGTCCCCAATCATCATTTAACATGTTCTAAGCTTAAATCATACATCCTAAGCCTTAGAAACACAATCATAACGTCATCATAACCGTAATAACTCCCAAAATCAAACCCGCCCGCATTCACACACATTTAAACATACGGGTATAAAACCCATTTTTATAAAAAGTTTCATACATGCATTTCCAGCCCCAACAGTTTAAAACAAGTGAAAAGGGGGTTCTATAACTCACCTTAGCAGCTCTTGGGTATGACTTCCTTCAAAACCCGTTTGCTACAAGTTCAACACCTAAAACCCACCAAAACACACACAACCGAACGCACAAACACACATAAGCATATAACCGAGGCTAAGGCCAGTCAAGAACATCATAAAACCATGAATTCTTACCTTGAATTCGATCTCTTCTGATTTTTCTTCAAAAGACCCGAAAGCTTCTGCTCTTATTTCCCTCTCTCTCTAGAATTCGAGTGAAAAGGTGAAAAGTAACATGGCATGGGCGACCCTGTTGCATTTACACCCACCTTTCAAACATGTTGTCCTTTTGACACTTTTAACCATTCGACTTGGGTTTTATAGTTTTTCTTTCTTTTTCTTTCACTTTTATTCTTACCTTTTCTTTCTTATCTTTTAAAAAAAAATAACCGGGTGTTACAAGTCCACCCCCTTAATTAGGTTTCGTCCCTAAAACCTGTTATTCCTCAAACAATTGTGAGTAATGCTGCCTCATCTCCTCTTCAGTCTCCCACGTCGACTCAGATCCCTTCCTGTGCTTCCACTGTACACGCACAAGGGGAACCACTTTATTCCTTAACTTCTTCTCCTTACGATCAATGATCGCCACTGGTTGCTCCACATAATTGAGTCGTTCATCTACTTCGATATCTTCCAGTGGTACAACCATATATTCGTCTGCTAAACACTTTCTTAAGTGAGATACATGGAATGTCGGATGAATTCCACTTAACTCACTGGGCAACTCCAACCTATAGGCCACCTCTCCTACTCGAGCAATGATTCGGAAAGGCCCTATGTATCTCATGCTCAACTTGCCCCGCTTTTTTAACCGAATGATACCCTTCCAAGGCGAGACTTTCAACATAACTCTGTCACCCACCTGGAACTCAATCAGTCTACGTCTCTTATCGGCATACGACTTCTGCCTATCCTTGGCTGCCTTCATAAAGGCTTTGATCTTTTTGAGCTTCTCAGTCGTAGCCTCAATTACTTCAATACTCCCCAACTCTTTCTGACCAATATCACCCCAACACACAGGCGTTCTGCATCTCCTACCAGATAACATCTCATAAGGGGGCATACCAATGCTGGCATGATAACTATACTTATATGAGAACTCAGCTAACGGTAGGTGGTCATCCCAACTTCCTCCAAAGTCAATGACGCATGCCCGGAGCATATCTTCAAGCGTCTGAATCGTCCTTTCCGAATGACCATCCGTTTGAGGATGATAAGTCGTGTTAATGTGTAACCTCGTCCCCATAGCATCATGGAATCTCTTCCAAAATTTAGACGTAAACCGGGTGTCACAATCAGACACAATAGACACTGGCACACCATGATGAGTTATAATCTCCTTGATGATCAGATCCGCCAACCTCTCGGACGAATATGTCTCGCGGATCGGTAGGAAGTGAGCATTCTTCGTCAAACGGTCGACGATCACCCATATAGCATCATATCCTCGCGCGGTACGTGGTAGCTTCGTAATAAAGTCCATGGTGATATGCTCCCACTTCCACTCGGGTATGTCCAAAGGTTGGATCTTCCCGTACGCCTTTTGATGTTCGGCCTTCACTTGTAAGCAAGTAAGGCACTTACTCACATACTCCGCCACATCGCGTTTCGTACCCGGCCACCAATAATCCTTCTTCATGTCTTGATACATCTTCGTAGCACCGGGATGAATGGAGTATCAAGTCTTATGAGCTTCGTCCATGATCTTTCCACGTATATCCCCATAACAAGGAATCCACATCTGTCCGAATCGGGTTCTAACACCGAGTGTGTTTTCACCCAACTCCGTGACCAGACCTCTAATTCTTTTAGAGTTAAGATGATCTTCTCTCAACACCTCATCTTGAAACTCCTTGACCTGCTTCATAACATCAGAGGTCATAATCAACTGATAAGCTTTCACCCGAATCGGCTCGGGTCTTTCCTTTCGACTAAGGGCGTCTGCCACCACATTGGCCTTACCCGGATGATAATGGATCTCGCTATCATAATCCTTTATAAGCTCTAACCATCTCCTTTGCCTCATGTTCAGATCCTTTTGCTCGAAGAAGTACTTTAAGCTCTTGTGGTCAGTGAAGATAGTGCACTTCGTCCCGTACAAATAGTGCCTCCAAATCTTCAATGCAAAGACCATAGCCGCTAACTCCAAGTCATGAGTAGGATAATTCACCTCATGAACTTTCAACTGCCGGGATGCATAAGCTATAACCTTTCCTTGCTGCATCAACACGCAACCTAACCCCGAGTAAGAAGCATCTGAATAGACCACCAAGTCCTCGCTTCCTTCGGGTAATGACAAGACAAGAGCTTGAGTCAGCCTTGCCTTTAGCTCCTCAAAACCCTTCTCTTGATCTTGACCCCATACAAACTTCACATCTTTCTGGGTCAGCTTGGTTAGTGGAGAAGCGATCTTATAGAAGTCTTAAATAAATCTCCTATAATAGCCCGCCAAACCCAAGAAGCTACGAATCTCGGATTGCGTCTTCGAAGACTTCCATTGCACCGCCTCCACCTTCGCCGGGTCTACCATAATCCCCTCGGGATTCACTACATGACCCAAAAACTAAACTCATGCAACCAGAACGCGCATTTGGAGAATTTAGCATACAATTTCTCCTTCCTCAACGTCTCCAACACTTCCCGAATATGACCGGCATGCTCCTCTTCGCTCCTCGAGTAAATCAGGATATCATCAATAAACACAATCACTAATTTATCCAACATCGACCGACACACTCGATTCATCAAGTCCATAAAAGCAACTGGCACGTTGGTTAAACCAAAAGACATAACGAGGAACTCGTAGTGTTCATAACGTGTGCGAAAAGATGTTTTAGGAATATCTTGCTCCTTCACCTTTAACTAATGGTAACCAGATAAAGGTCTATCCTTGAGAACCAATTGGCACCCTGGAGTTGATCAAACAGATCATCAATTCTTGATAAGGGGTACCGATTCTTCACTGTCAACTTATTTAGCTCACGATAGTCTATACACATCCTCATGCTACCGTCTTTCTTCTTCACAAATAGGACCGGAGCACCCCATGGAGAGATACTCAGTCTAATGAACCCCTTATCAAGTAGCTCTTGCAATTGCTCCATCAGTTCCTTCATCTCGGTCGGAGCCAACTGATACGGTGCCTTAGCAACTGGTTGGGCACCTGGTATTAAATCAATCTGGAACTTGATCTCGCGGTCCGGTGGCACTCTTGGTAAGTCTTCTGGAAACACATCCGGAAAGTCACACACGACCGGTACATTGGACAATTGTGGTGTTGGCGTATCCACATTCTTAACGTAAGCCAAGTAGGCAGTACATCCACGCCTCATGCACTTTCCCTCCACCGCCATCGAAATCACTTTCGGGATCGTCGTGTCTCGATCACCATAAACCGTCACTAGACTCTCGTCATGCGCTATCAGTTGAATCATCTTCTTGTGGCACACAATGTTCGCCTCGTAGTCCGCCAACCAATCCATTCCTAGGACTACATCGAACCTGCCTAAGGTTATCACGAATGGTCTAACAGGAAACTTATGACCTTCTAGTTCTATGTCGTAGCCTTCTATCATCTCATAAATCCTGGTAGACTTACCTATGGCAGTTTCTACATCGAAGGGATTATCTATACTCCTACTACTAACAGGCAATTTAGCACAGAAAGCAGCAGAAATAAAACTTTTACTAGCACCAGAATCAAATAGCACAGAAGCTAGAGTTTGGTTTACTAGAAACGTACCTGACACAACATCGGGGTCCGTCCTAGCCTCCTCCTGCGTCATCGTGAACGCTCTGGCACTCTCCCTCTGCCCTTCTCCTCTAGCCTTCTTTGCTCCCGAACTTTCAGCCCTTGGCTTCTTGCAATCCTTGCTCAGATGGCCATTTTCCCTACAGTTATAACACCTTATAACTCCATAATCTCTCGCCATATGACCAGGCTTTCCAAACTTGAAGCAGATATTTGATCCTCATTTGCATTCTCCCGAATGCTCCTT
Organism: Flaveria ramosissima; assembly: GCA_025215565.1. Taxonomy (NCBI): domain Eukaryota; kingdom Viridiplantae; phylum Streptophyta; class Magnoliopsida; order Asterales; family Asteraceae; genus Flaveria; species Flaveria ramosissima. The sequence continues at coordinate 119,530 of JACVEC010000063.1, read as the reverse complement.
CCCACATTTACCACATCTTTTCGATCCTGCACCAGATGTGACAACAGGCCGGTCACCCACCCTCGCAGCTTTCTTGTTTGGGGCGGTCCCGCCACGCCCAAACCTCTTCCCGTTCCAATTTCGATCACCACCACCTTTCTTACTGACTTCAGCCACCACCACTTCCCGCTCATCATACAATCTCCCCGCCAGATCAACCGCCGACCTAAACGTGCTTGGCCGGGCAGCGATCATGTGCCTGTGGATGTCCACTGGCAAACCCTGGATATACCTCTTGATTTTCCGTGATAGAGGCGTCACCTGATCCGGCACCAGCCGTGCCATCTCATTGAACTTCGTGGTGTATTGCTGATGTGTCATGGTTCCCGCCTCCTGCTGCAGGAACTCCCTTTCCACCTTGTCCATCTCTCAGTGAGGACAAAACTCCTCGATCACCAACTTCTTCAGCTCCGGCCATGTAAGGCCCCGTTCCTGGAAAACCTCACAGTTGGTTAATCATAGCATAACATCATTTTTAATAATCAAAACATTGCAGCGGAATTAAATAGACATTCATTTAAAACTTGAAAATCATATTGTACTCATACTTTATCTTTAAATAGAATAAAAACATAGTGCATTATTTGAAACTACAATAAAGATCTCATAAATATGAATGCCATCCATTACTCTCTAAGTAGCTCCATGGTGCCATCCCCAGCATCAGTTTTTACCTGCCAACTATTATGCATAAAAGTCAGCTTCGCTGAGTGAGTTCTAGTTTTAAATAATATAAGAAAATATAAACTTTATCCTTCATATAATGACCATGCATACAACATAGTACATAACATTACTTGCATCATAATAAGCATGTTCATTATCTTCCATTCATTCATTATCTTTTTATTATCTTTCACTTTCATCATAAACGAGATTGCACAAAGCAAGAGCTCCATGTTGATCGACAACAAATGCCAATCCCTGTCGGTACACATGAAAACGGTAGCTAACCCCCGACAGTTGATCCACACTGCAAGGCACATAGCCCGCTCATGAATACGGATCCATCATCATACATCAGACTCACATAAGTGAAGTCTATCATAGTGCTTGCAAGACTTTTCATCATCAAATGGGCCCGGGGGTAACATTCATTAAGTTTCGCTTTTCATTAATATCATCTTCCACTTTAATATATAATACTTAACTTATTAAGTACATAACATACCAAGTACTAGTCATAATAAAACATAACCGACCTCCGCGGGACAGTTAGGGTTCGGGGGCGGCAGCCCCTATTAGGGTCCAAGAGGCAACGCCCCTGGCTGGGGCCGGGCTGCCAGGCCAACGCGAAAAATTTTTATATTTAAACATTTATATAGCACATTTACTTATAGAAAAATCGTTCTTCCTGTTAAACCCCTTAAAATCTTGGTCATTTAAAAACGTATATTTAGTATGCATAATAGCCCCAAAACAGGGAAAAACTTATAAATAGGGGATCTAGAACTCACCTGGATACCACGAATAACTTCTAGACTAAGCTTTGTAGGCTAGGATCACACTACCCAGCCTCCAGACATGTTAACACTCTAAAGGGTTAATTTCTGTCTAAATTCGCTACCAGAAAAGCAGTTTCGCTGCCAGTTTCGCTGCCAGTTTCGGTGATAGTTTCGCTGACAGTTGCGCTGCCAGTTTTGCTGACAGTTTCACTGCCAATTTCGCATGGCAGTTTCGCCCAACTTTCGTTGGAATTTTCATGGCTGCGAAACTACATGCGAAACTATAGTTTCGCAGAACACCCACAGTTTCGCTGCTTGAACATGCAATTTCGCTGGATACATACACAGTTTTGCAGATCGAGCTGAAATGACAAACCAATCCGTTTTTAACCCAAAATCACAACTTTTTACGTCCAAACCCTTAGTTTATCATCCATGAGGCTAAATCTAAGCTTTATACATGTTTTCATACGTAAAAATGTGACCTTTATGTGATTCTTTGCAACTTTTCAAAACCCAAAACCCTAGAATCCGGGTTTGATCTACAGAAGGATTTAGAGATCGATTCTTAACTGGATTTGTTGCTCCTTTCTTGTGGTTTGATGCTCCAACACCCAGATCTTCAATCCCTTGACCTTTGAAGCTCCAAATCTTGAGTTTCCTTCACTTTCTCTCTACTTTCTCTCTCTACGAATTTGGTGGCTAGGGTTGCAAATGATGGAGATAGAGCCTGCTTTGGGTGGGTTAAGGGGCTGATTATGGGCCTTAATCACTTAGGCTCTTGCCCATAAACCCAATTTAGCCCATAACCCATTTTATTCGTTTATTAAATACCCATTAATTAAGCCCATTATCCTTAACAACTCGTTTTGACTTTTCGGGGTGTTACAGGCCACCTCATTCTTCCAATTGCCCGACTACTCTCGGCTTGGACAATATTGTCCCATGAATGAGTGACAAACTTCACCTTTTTATCCTCCCGACACTCGCTGATATCCAGTACAGCCTCCATCTCTCTCACCCATCGGTGAGCAGCAGCAACATTGTTATTTCCATCAAAGGTCGGGGGCTTGCATCTTTGAAATGCCCCGTAGTTACAACCTCGTGTTGCCTCAGGCACAGGCTCTTCCTCTTCCTCTCCATCAGTAGAGACAACCGTCTCAGTCTCGGGTTGTCCCCTTTCACCCGTAGGCCTGTTTCTTTCTTTTCTTTTTCCGTCCCTTACCGCCTTGATCACTTCGGTCACCACAGACGGCAAGATCGTCTGCATGACCTGATGTACCACTTCCACAACAGCCTCCTTCACTGAGGCTCTTAAGTTAGCACTCTCATCCCCAGCCTACGGATGAAGGGTCTCAGGTTCTTCATGAACCACCTCTTCAGCTCTAGGTCTTCCTCTTGTGGCCCGTGGTCCAGCACCATGTCCACCACGACCTCCACCACGCGAAGCCTTTGACGATCTACCTCCATCCATCCACTAAACACGCTATAAGATTTAAACACCAACACGGTCATTCAAGGTAATAGCTCAGTTTATGTCAAGTATAGTAAGTCCCTAATTACAGTGGCCAGTTGTGATTAGCCACTTACTTTACTCTTCATAACCCAAGCATTTTCTATCCTCACTACATCAGTATCTAAATCTACTAAAATCACACAGATCAAATACATGCGCACGTAATACCGGCTAACATTAAGCAAATACCTGATGGCACGTAGCTACTCGGACTGGCATCATTTCCCTTAGTCCCATTCTCAGTTTAAGTTTAGGTTTTTGTGAAAAGATTTACCCATTTCTCTTAAACTTTGGCTCTGATACCAACTTGTAAGGCCTCGTTCTCAGGACGCTCACAGCTGGTCATTCTTCGCACATAAAACATATATTTACATTAACTTTAATAAAACATTGCAGCGGAAACATTTAAACAAACATTTTCTTTTCATTATAATAACCGCTTTTGCAAAATAATACAACATTCATTTCAAAATATCGTTTGTTCGCATTACAATGCAAAAACATTATACAAAAGAATGCCATCCAAAATGAGTCAAGTAGCCGCCCCGTGCCATCCTCAGCAACAATTACCTGCCAACTGGAAAATACATAAAAGTCAGCGTTGCTGAGTGAGTTCTAGTTTTATAAAAATATATTACCTTTCTTTCATTAAAATATTTTCCTTACTATCGCACGTGATCACACATCATACGTACATCAAGGTAATAATTATTATCTTCATCATCGTTCGTTTCGTACTTATTGCACGTTTCGCACATTTCGTACTTATCGCACTTTTCTTACTTTCATTATCTTTCACTTCTATCTAGGTCCTGTCATATGTTTAACCCCCCCTCTTGAGCACAAAGCCATATCATCTAGGGTTAAGCAACAAGGACCCCATATCGCACATATCGCATGTATGGAGTAGTCACATAGACTAACTCCCCTTGTGTGTGAACCCTTAAGGGTTCGCCAAGATCGCACGCTGTAGACACACAGTTATGCTGACAACTCTCAATGAGTTGTGAACCTCCTTTCATTTGCTTGCAAGACTTTCATTCGTTCATTCATTATGTTCCACTTTCATTATCTTAAATCTTTCGCTTCGTTAAGATAAAACTTTACGTTCATTATCATAAACATACCACGTAAAGTCACGTCATAATACGTAATAAGGAACATAAGAAAACACATCATACATAACATACATAATCATCATACATCATCATCATGCATAAGCATCAATCACACATCATCATTCAAGTCACATCATACATCATCCATCACATCATCTATGACTTCAAAAAGTCAACTTACATATCCCCTGGGAACCTCCCAAGTCAAAGCCTACACTTTACATTTTTCCAGAAATTCAGAAAAATATTCTAAGTCTTAGGCGCATGGGCACTATGCAGGTGCATGGCCTTTCAGGCGCATGGGGAACACTTAGGCGCGCGTGGAACTTCCAGGCACATGGGCACTATTAGGGCGCATGGGCAACACTTAGTCATTCGCGGCAATTTCTAGGCGCATGGGCACTATGTAGGCGCATGAGTGCTTGGGCGCATGGACCTTCTGGGCGTTTGGACACTTAGTCAAATTTAGTTTATTCCTAGGCGCATGGATACGATTTGGGCGCATGAGAACACTTAGGTAGTTTTAACCGTTGGGCGCATGGGCCACTATCTAGGCGCATGGGCATTCTAAATCATCCTTAAACAACATAATTTGGTCCCCAATCATCATTTAACATGTTTTAAGCTTAAATCATACATCCTAAGCCCTAGAAACACAATCATAACATCATCATAACCGTAATAACTCCCAAACTCAAACCCACCCGCATTCACACACATCTAAACATACGGGTATAAAACCCATTTTTATAAAAAGTTTCATACATGCATTTCCAGCCCCAAATCAGTTTAAAACAAGTAAAAAGGGGGTTCTAGAACTCACCTTAGCAGCTCTTGGGTATGACTTCCTTAAAACCCGTTTGCTAGAAGTTCAACACCTAAAACCCACCAAAACACACACAACCGAACGCACAAACACACATAAGCATATAACCGAGGCTAAGGCCAGTCAAGAAAGTCATAAAACTATGAATTCTTACCTTGAATTCGATCTCTTCTGGTTTTTCTTCAAAAGACCCAAAAGCTTCTGCTCTTATTTCTCTCTCTCTCTCTCTCTCTCTAGAATCCGAATGAAAAGGTGAAAAGTAACATGGCATGGGCGGCCATGTTGCTTTTACACCCACCTTTCAAACATGTTGTCCTTTTTGACACTTTTAACCCTTCGATTTGGGTTTTATAGTGTTTCTTTCTTTTTCTTTCACTTTTATTCTTCCCTTTTCTTTCTTATCTTTTAAAAAAAATAACCGGGTGTTATAATTAACATTGGCTTTGCGTCCTTCTTGCTCGTCAAGTACATAATTGCACTGTGGTTGGAAAAAAAATCATCTTGCATACCCAAAAGTAAGATCTAAACTTGTCAATTGCATAAACAACAACAAGCAATTCTTTCTCAGTTATTATGTAATTAAGTTAAGCATCTGATAAGTTTTTACTTGCATAAAAAATTACAACTGGCTTTATATTCACCAGTTGACCAAGAATAGCCCCTATCATGTGATCACTTGCATCACACATAATTTCAAAAGTATGTGACCAATGAGGTGTTTGCAATATGGGGGCTCCTATCAAGTGTTTTTTATGCATTTTAAAAGCCTTAAGACATGTTTCATCACAGGTAAATCTTTAACTAAAAGATTGCATAATAGTTTTAAAATTGCACGAAAGTCTTTGATAAAACGACGATAAAAGCCGACATATCCTAAGAATGATCTTACTCCTTTTACATTGGTAGGCGGTGGAAGAGTATAGATGACTTGTACTTTGGCAAGGTCCACTTCAATTACCCTATAGAAAATCACATGCCCTAATACAACTCCCTCTTGAACTAGCTCTTCTCCCAACTCAAAATAAGATTGTTCTTGATGCAACATTTCAATACTTTTTCTAACTCATCAAGAGAAACTTCAAATAAATGACCAAAAATAGAAAATTATCCATGAATGTCTCTAAGACTCCCCAACCATATCTGAAAGATACTCATCATACATCTTTGAAAGGGGCCGGTGCATTACAAAAACCAAATGGCATTCGCCTAAATACAAACGTGCCATATGGACATGTAAATGTGGTCTTTTGTTGATCTTCAAGGTGAATTGCTATTTGATTATACCGGAAATACACATCTAGAAAGCAATAGAATTTTTAGCATGCAAGCTTTTCAACAATTTGATCAATAAAAGGAAGTGGAAAGTGATCTTTGGAAATTAAGGTGTTTAGCTTATGTAATCAATACAAACCCTCCACCTAGTTACTGGCCGAGTGATAATTTCTTACCATCTTCCCCTTGAACTACTTGAATTCCCACCTTCTTTGGAACAGTTTGGGTAGGACAAACCCATGTACTATACGAGATTTGATAGATGATACCCGTATCTAACCACTTCCAATCCGCTAACACTAAGGTGGTGTTAGCTTTATGTAAGGGTCCAAAACCATACTAATTGTAAAGACTTCCTGGTAAGATACTCATACTTGCACCAAGATCTAGGAGCGCCCTATTGATTTTGAAATCACCAACTTGAATAGAAATAAGAGGTGCTCCCGGATCTTTGAGTTTGGGTAAAAGACAACTTGATAAAATGACACTCACATGAGCGGTCAAATCAAGTTTCTTTGGTAACTTGTGATGTCTTTTTTGGGTGCATATACAGGTGTTCAATATTCGAATCGGATTCGAAAAACACGAAATTCGAATCATGTTTAAAAATTTCAAAATTCAACTTACTCGATTTGATTAAATCGAATTCAGTTTGATTCAATTAACTTGAATTCGATTCGATTCAATGAACACCCCTATGTGCATAGATCCTTCATATACTTTGCCTAAGCTGGACTTATTTAGTTGCATCAGGGAAAGACAAATTGATTTTTACTTGTTTAAAAGTTTCTCACACTTCATCTTGTTGTGGACCTCTTTTTTCATAAGGTGATGTCTTTATCGGTTCTACTAAGGCGGAGGGATATGGGATGGTATTAGCCTCGACACCCTTATACTTCGTCTTAGTAGTGTTATTCACCAAAACCTTTTTTATTTGATTTTTCAAAAAAATCAGAATTTAACTTGCAATCACATTTTGTTTCAACTCATGATCATTATCAAAATCTACATCTTCCACCACACCCTCAACAAACTGTTATGGTGGATCAACTTTATTATCATAAACCTTACCATACCAAAGAGTACGCACCTCATTGATTTGCACTTGCCTTGTTGACTTTGAAGTGGATACTTGATGTTGTGGATTTATCATAGTGTCACTTGGTAGCTTTCTAGGATCTCTTGTAACTACCCATTCAGCAAGTTGACCCGTTTGTTCTGTCAATGTATTAGCAGCTATTTGTGACTTCTTATTTTTGCACCACGCCTTTTAAAACTCCAATAATCACAGTCAACTGGGACTTCACTGAATCGTCATTACTTGATAAACTAGTTTGTTGTTCCCCTCGAAATTGATCTTGATTTTGATTAGGCACTTGTTAATTATTTCTATATTGATTATTGAAACCTTGGTTGTAAGCTCCTCGATTGATATTCCCTTGATACATCCCTCTTGGATAATTACCTTGAAAATTTTGATACCGTTGGTGAAATTTTGATTTGCACCACATTGATTAGTTCCTTGAAAGTTTGGGTTAAGTTGATTTGATGCATTTCTATACAGTAAATTTGGATGATTCCTCAACGCCGGATGATATGTGTTAGTGTCAAAGGACTTCTTTTCACCATTAACTTGATTTACCTTTTCACGTGTACCAAAATGCATGGGGTATGACTAGGCATCATGACTGATGTCTCCATAATCTTCGCATAGCTCGTAACCCTATGACACATTATACACATCTTTTCTCAAACTTTGGCATATAAAATCCATTTTATGCTCAAGTGAATTAAATCTATCTATATTATCATTAACAGACTAAACAGTGATCGGTTTAGCTCTTCGACTAGCCGATGCTTGGGTTTTAGAATCCTTACTAAGATTTTCTCAAAAGTTCCATGCATAATTTTCATGTTGGGATAGAAAGGTCGCACCGTTATTTGAAAACACCATTTCATTTGTTTCTGGAATCAAACCATCATAAAAAAAATATTAACCAAATCCCATTTCTCGATCCAATAATGAGTACATAATCTTAACATTTCTTTGAAATGGTTGAAAGTCTCACGAAAAGCTTCCTTGGATTGTTGATTAAAACATTTAGTGGCAGCCCTAGCATCACTAGTCTTTCCCATTGGGTAGTATTTGTCGAGAAATGCTTGTTGCATTTCATCCCAAGTGCTAATACTTCCCATTGTCAAAGTTAAAAACCAATGTTTAGCTTTGTCTTTCAGTAAGAATGGAAATAAATTTAGTTTTACCTCATATGGCACGAAAACTTGACTTCTAACCTATTCCTTACCGACCATTCCTTTCTTGTTGAGCAAAGTTAGGAGCTCCAAAGTTGTTTTGACAATTCCTACCCATAATCATAATCCAAATTTTTTGTTCCATATCCTCCTCCTCCAAATTTGATTTTGATTCCAATTGATGTCTTGGTTCAATTATTGTTTTGTAACCAGCCTCCACTACATTGTCCATTATTATTTAAATTCCAAGCATCACCGCCACCATTGTTGTTTTGATTTAAGTTTCCACCAAATCCGTCATTATAGACATTCCAATATTGGTTCAATTCTTCACCTCCTTTATCATTGTAACTACCACCCCCTTTAGAGTAATGATCATCACTATGATGGTCATTTTAATTTTGATTTTGGTGGTGGTTGACATTATTCATGTCATTCCCTTCTTGACATGGTCCTTGATCAACTTGATCTACCATACTTGAAGAACTACTACTACCGTTTAAAGATTCAACAAATCCCTCTAGTGTAGATGATGGTCCTACAGTAGTTCTATATAGCATACACCTTAGTTTTTGCTGATCTTTCTATCTCCGGGTGAAAATCTAAAGGTGATGATCTTTAGAAAATCAAGTATGTATGCAATATTGCGATCACATGATAAGCAAAAAAATAAACATTTCTACTAAATTCAAACACCAAGCGTACTTACACCCCGGCAATGGCGACAAAATTTGATTGACGTCGATGAACTGATCAAAGACAAAAAAAAATATGAGCCTAATTACCTTAATCAGATAAAGTAAGAAGGGTGTTGAACCATAAGGAGTGAGTGGTCACTGCTTAAATCATATTGAATTGAAAATGTGACTAAGTCTAGCATATTTAAATGTTATGATTGATTGATTGATCAATTAGTGAATTTAGATTGCACAAACAACTTGAAAATAAGAAATAGTTACTTATAAATAAATATATAGTCACCTTTGGTTTCAAGCTCTATCATCAACTAGCAAAACATGTTAACTTGTTTGTTACTTGAAAATTACATAGACATAACCTAAATCACCACTTATATCAATTAGATGATGAAAAATGATTGCATCACATGTAAATTTACTACACATTTTAAGTATCTCTAAAGTGGATTGATACAAATGTGTAAACTTACTTTTTATCATATATCATGACAAATCCCAAGCGATTAGAACATATACAACAAACCTAGAGTGTCTCAAGGTTAGAATAACACTAATCGAGATTTCTATACATAAATTATACTCAAATTGATATAGAATATGAAATTGCAAACACAAGCATGAACATTCATAAGCAAACATCTCGATTTGTGTAAAGACTCATGCAACAAACAAGAACCAAGTCTTATAAGTAATGATAAAACTCCTACACCGATTGTGACTATTAATGGTCTAGCCAAAGGTGATCTTCATTGAATAAGGGTGCTTGATTGTAAGTTATTATGATAAATACTTGATTCCAGCTCTAAAAATCGCTTCTAGTGTTTTCCTCCATGTCCTTGGTTCGAATTGTATCTACATCAATTGGGTGAGTGGCGGTTTGAATTGTAAGTTTATTACATTACATAGTAACCACCACCACTAACCACCACCAACCACGGGCCACCGCTGTTGCCGCCAACCACCGGCCACCGCCGTAGCCGTCAACCACCAGGGGCGCTGCCACGGCCGCCAACCACCGGCCTCTAGCGGCGCCGCCCACCACCGGCCACCACCGTGCTAGAAACCACCGCCACTGAGAACCGCCACCGCCGCCCTAAAACCACCGCCAGCCAGGCCCGCCGCCAGAATCCATCGCCGGCCACCACCGCCGCTGCTGGAAACCACCACCAGAAACCACCGAAGGCCACCATGGTCGCCGAAAACCACCAACGGCCGCCAAAACCACGGCCGGCCACCACGGCTGCAGGAAACCACCGCCGGCCACCACCACCACTTGCATCACCACCATAACTACTTTTATATTTCATTAATTTATTTTTTCATAGCTAACAAACAACACAAAGTAATGATTCGTTTATTCCTAAAGGGTAACAAAACATGAAATGGAATGTAATGCTTCATTTTATTCTCTTATCTATTTCATTCTCTCATTTATTTCATTTCTTTGTCTATTCAATTATCACATATCAAACAGACCCTTAATCTAATATAAGTGTGTGCTTAAGCATAACCTTATATTATAATTCCTACATTTGAAACACTTTAAGAGAAGTGTGCAACTCCCAAGATGCTAGGTTACCTTAGCATATTATATTTATGAGTACATTGATGAAGTGATGATCCATTTTTTTTTTTTTCGCACCCCATTATGTTAAGGTAAAATAAAAGAGATAATAAATCGAATGGATTTAGGTGCACGTTTCAACGACTCTACAAAGGTTCGAGACTTACTTTACGCTCCCCTCTTCTTTATTTTTATTTTTTAATATTTGTATGCCTTTTTCATTTAATATTTTTCTCTTTCTAAAAATTTATTGTTTCATCCTTTTTATGTTTTACAGGGTTATTTTTTTCTTGCTTAATCTTTACCTTTTAAATGACTTTTTGTTAAGATTACTTATTTTCTTTTCACTTCTTAATTTTTTTTTAATGTAGTTGATGCTAATGTGTAATTTGTCGAAATTGAACGTCAAAATTCAACATCTCATCATATCTACATTTTGAACCCCAACAAAGCGAGAGGTATAAATCTAGAAATAAATCATTATACAAGTATACAGAGGTGTATGCATAGCTATGGCAATCACTTTTTTTTTTTACTTTCTAGATTCTTATAGAAATTGACATGACAATTAAAAATACTATTTAAAAAACCGCATAGATTCTTTTGAAATCATAAAGTTCTATTGTTATTTTTTGCTTTTATATGAAATTAGTACTAAGCCCCCACGTTGCGACGGAAGGAGTAAAATCGTGCCAAGTAACACCAATGTCACAGTACCATCAGCGACCACCAACAACGGAAAAACTCAATGAAACTTCAACCGGATACAACGCAAAAACCTATCGCCAATCAAAAAACCCCAAGGGGTTAACCATCATGTTACCGGATATACAACCGAAAACCAAGACGAAACCATAACTGAAAACCCTAAAATGTTAACTGCAATGAAAAGCGATGGAGCGAAGGTGTAGCAGAGCAATGGAGCGGTGGAGTGCAGCGGTGGAGTGCAAAAGCAAAAATGAGAGACGTGTATTTGCTTTATAAACAAAGCAAATATACAACACCACAAAAATAACATACAACAATGAACAAAAAAAAAACAAAACAAAAAAAGAAAAAACAATAGCACAATGTGTAACACCTAAATACACAACCAGATTAGTAATTAGAATATATAAAATATATATAATATAGTATAATATACTTTGAAGAAAATTTAAGTTTTTGTCGTTCGATATTCTAAAACTTGCAACTTTTTATAACTTCTATAACATAAGATAAAATGTAAATTGAATATAAAAAGCGGATGGTGTTAACATGGCCCAACGAAAAAACGAGTTTAACGATACTTTGGATTACAAAAGTGAGATCAAATTCAGAATTTCTCAAAAGCAATGACCAAATTCCTATATTAAGCAGTCTAAAGCGGCCTCTTATCCAAACCATGTCTATCTAGCAGTGGCAGAACTGAACGTTAAATCAGTTTTTTACATTTGCTTTAACTGCTTTATCACAGACAATTTAAAGATCAAACTACATTGCGGAAACTGAATAACCCTTGGGGAGTGAAAGATTTAGTTTGACATTCTATTTGCAAAATCAAAGTTTGCAGGACGACTAAACTGAAATCTGACTCATGTGAAAGGTATACACTATGTTAAAACATTTACAAAGCATAATACCACCTAAAGTAAAAATGTAAACCAAAGAAATAATAACATCAATGAACTATTCATCAATCATACTACTATTGGGATGCATAAGATCCCAAACAAATAGACTAAAGCCATTTATATTTTCACATGAAGATTACCATGTTAATTACCTTTCACAGGAATGTTTCTTGTCCACTGTGGCCTGACGATACTGAAACACGTATACTGATCATATTTGAGGAGTTCCATGAGAGTGTCTGTATACATTCTGCTGAAATGGTCATTTGAAATGGTCGGGTTGAATTATTGCAACAACTTCAGGGCATGATTCGTCGTTATCCTTATGCTTCCATATTTCCCCGTTTGCATGCACAATCCATGATATTTGAGGAGAAAGTGATGAATACAAGTCTGCAAAGTTACCGTAGATTAATTCAACAAAACCAATAATGTTCAAGTTGACTGTGTACAGTCAACAGAAGCATATAAAGTCCTTTCAAAATATTATTTTTATTCTCCTTCAAAGAGTAATCATCAAGTGTGCTTAAATATCCATTTCCCCGGGCAAAATCCAACAAACGTACCTCTAAAATTGTAAACTTACAACCAATAAGGCAATAATACAAACTATAAAGCCTGATGCTCATTCTATTTTATATGTTTAACTTTGGCATAAAAAACACAATAGTTATGACATAAAATACATATTCCTTTTAATGGTAAAAAATACGGGTTAAAAGGGTCTGCCAGTGTACCTGCAAGGTTATCCGAACACACCCCGTTGAGCTAAAGTGTTCACGGGTCTGACTCGAACTGACCCAAATCCATTTAGACTAAACCCAAACCTACGAATATTGTATTAAGTTCCTATCGTGTCAGAAATTCACACCCTAAGTGTAGTCTACGCCTGGCAGAAGCATAGGTTTTTTGTTAAAAACATAACAGAAGAGTGACATGTTGTAACCAAAAAGTTGTCTTTATGGCCCGTAGGTGCTAATAAAGATCAATGAACGTTTTAATACTATCCAAAAAAGTAATAAGCAGTAGTGAACTATATAACAAAAGTATACAATTGCTTCGTATGTTTACCTGAAACAGGTTGTGGGTCAGGTTCTCTTGTACTGTGCAAAATCATGGTACCAGAAAGCACGGTCATGAAACCACAAAGGACTGAAATAATTGTGCTAACACTCTGGCCAGACCAATCCTATGATGGTACAAAAATAAGTGAATGATCATCAGTTCAGAAGGGATGTGGGAATACTTCATCTCATGAAATAAATACTATACCTTGAACATGATGGCACTAGCAAGAATTGTGAAAGATGTGAACATTGCATAATAGATTGGTGAAACAACAGCGGTATTAAATGTGTCCAAAGCCTGATACAAGTTAACAGTGAAACCATTTTGAGAGATGATCAAATCAAAAGTAAGATAATGTTAATCTATAAAGCAGTTTCTGACTTCACTTAGATATTTATTTGTCAAATATATGTAAGATAACAAAGTCTGTAGGTTTTGTGGCCAGGATAAACTCGTTAAATGTAGAAAACATTCCGCAAATGTTTTATGGCAGCTCTATATGGTTTAAAAAAATCATGCATAGCATTATTCCAACATCTTTCATTATAACTAAGTAGGGATATTTTGGTCAAAATGGTGCTCCAGTTATAATGTCGAATAATTGCGCCATAGCGTGTTATCAGGAATCATGAGATTTAAAATGGACAGGCAAAGATTTGTAGGATGAATGGGGCCTTTCTTTTCCTCCTACAACATATATGAAGGGACAATGGACTCCTTATACAAGCATATATGCCTGTGTATTGATAATGTTTAAAATGTCTTCAAGATTTGCGTATGGATAAAAGATAGTGCATAAACTCAAAGAATGAACTAACAAGTCCCCTTCTCAAAACTCTTGGATTATGTGAGTGATAATCAAACTAACTAGTCTGTTTCTGCCTCGATCCCAAACAGAACTATAAACCCCAATACAAACTTGGGGTTTATGCTTTGAACAAAACAAAATATAAATGTCATTTCGAGTTTGAAGAACAATATATTATAAAAAAAACCAGGTCAGGTTCAGGACCAAACAGAGAACCAAACCAAATAGAGTGCATACCAGTTCAACTCTGGTTTTGTCGGGTTCAACTGATTTCCGCACACACTTAAGGGAAACATATGTGGGAGTTTGGTCCAGAAGCACTATAATCACACACCAGTTTTGATGTATCTGTGTGTATGTGGGTAATTGGTTAATAATCCTAGGCATGTCCTTATGTTTCTACACTTCATGTTCTATAAAGTAGGCTAATAATATGTACCATTATAGTTAAGACCTATTAGATTCAAAAATTCCTTGATTCAGTTATGCATAGATGAAATTTCAATACAGATATGAAGGGAGCAAGGGTGACCAACCTTATTTAAGTAATTCAACTGAGTGATTATACATGTAACAGCTACCATTACAAAAATCCATGTTTGGTAGCTTGCCACCTGGCTTGAACCCTCTAATGTAAGTTTTATGGCAATGCCTATAGCTTTCACACTCATAACCTGCAAAACAAAAGGAAAGCGTTTGAAGAAGTTAAGGAATGTCTAAGACTCCATGCCTTAGCTCTTTGGAGTAAACTATTCATATGCATATTCTGGAAATCATGTTCGTTATGCCCACCAAATATGAAACAGAAGACCCGAATCATCAGCATTCTTGAATTAAATTGGTTAAAGTTTATCTTACTACTGCTGATTACAAATATTTTGACTAGTCTGAAGTTCTGAACTGGTTAGCCAAGTTCATTACTTTTTCCCAATATGATTATGGTTTTGGTTTTTGTCTTACCATTAACTTTGGAGGATGTCACCTCTAATTATATAAAGAATCAAGATACTGAGAAATTTAAATTGTGCAGATAATTATTTATAGAAATGAATGAAATACCTTATGAGCTCAAACTTTGCAATTGTGGTTTGTAATGATGGACAGAAAATTAACAAAAATGAAAAGAAAAAACTAACCGTCAATGAACCATTTATGGAACATACGCCAATATACACCATCATGTTAGTCTGCCCATAGCGCGGTTCACAATACAACACTAATACCAGCACCACAGCTATTGCTGATGCTGTATACAAAAGAAAAGCTGGACCAAGAGCCCATGGAATCATTAACACCAACGTCTTATTGATGTCACTAAAAGATAAGCATACAAGGACCAAGAAATATTTAATTAGATTGCATGACTCACCTGGTTGTGTTGCCAAGCCCCATATTTCTTCCACGGAGCTTATGCTATGTTCAGCAGGGGCATGAAGCACAATAACCGTGGAACCGACTATACAAAGCACACAACCTAGTATCCCCATTCGCCTCAATTTTTCATTTAGTAAGAAATGCGCTAAAACCGCACTGTCAAGTAATTCAAGAACACAATAAAGTGAGAATACAAAAAAGTCCTAAAACTCACTCTACTAAACCAATGAACAGTACAAATATTCACCTCACGATAATACTCAATGCTCCCAATGGAGTCACAAGAACGGCTGGAGCATATATGTAAGCTATAAAATTAGCAAATTCTCCAACCACCACTGTGAGTTTCAAGAAATCCACTAATGTTTCAGAACCAACATATCAAGATACCAATCAAACAATAAAATTAATCAAAAGGCTTACTAGTCAACATGCCAATCCACCACAACGGCTCTAACAGATAACCATATCCTCCCGATCCTTCATTACAATTCAGAGGTGTAACCAGACAAACAAAAGTTAAAAATTAATCAAAAAACTCCCAAATTATATCCATACATAAGTGAAATAGAACTGAATTGTCTCAATATTAGGATTAAATTTCATTTTCTAATTGAATCAAACTAACAATCAATTTGAAGAAAAAACATCGGAAACTTACTCGCACGAGTCCCACCAGCACCAGCCCTTTGAAGACCTTTCTTCTTAATAATAAAGCTTGATCCAATGAATGCACTAGAAGAAACCGCTAGAGCAAACCCTAAGAGATTACCAGTATACATGACGACGACGATGAGGATGATGATGAGAGCGGGAAATCTAGAAAGTGACGACAACGAGGACTACTAAGAGACGAAAATTTCATCTGAAAAACGGTCGGAGATCTGGTATCCGTTAAATTGTGACGAGTGATTGAAGGTGTTTGTGATGGATTGATTGATTTATGCGAGAATTGTCGTCGGAGTTGGAATCTTGAAGATGCGATCGGGTTGATTGGTTTTGGGTTTGGGTTTCTGACAAGCGGCCATTTGTAGGAATGTACATGGTTGTCAATTGACCACAACTAAATTATATTAATTCCAATTAATTATTTTATTTTATTTTATTATATTATATGCCGACGCCTCGAGGTAGAGTGATTATGTTTGGTTGTATGTTTTCAGAATGTACATAATGTTTAGTTTTAACTTCTTTTCTTTTCCTAGTTTCTAGAAAAAAGTTTTTCTATAAATAAATCTTGAAGATTAGAACCTAAAACAATAGTAATCTTAGGCTGAACCAAACGTGAACCGGTATGAACCAATCGGTGTTACTAGGTATTAGATCGTGAATAGTTTAATTCTTTGGATTCAAATCGTGAACTTGGGCGTTTTAAGATCGTGAACATACTAAGTTGTGTTATAACTAAGATCGTGACCTAGGTACATTCGGTATCCCTAGTTCATGACGCCTCGATCTTAGTTGTGTTACAGATTTAACACATCAATAGTGATGTTAGGCTGAACCAAACAGTGTTACTAGGTACAGTCGGCATCCCTATTTCACGATTTGGATCCAAAGATCACCGATCACTCCTGCCAAAGCTTGACCTAGCAATGGAAGTATGCTCACAAGCACGTCAAATTTTTGGTTATAACTCCCTGGTTCATTTTCTTCCAAACATAAAGTACATAACGATGAAATAAAGAAACCACCCATGTATGCTTACAATTAGGGAATAACTTATTTTGAAAAGAAATGAGATATTAAAAGTAAACATAGAAAGAAAATATACCGATAGTGGAAGCATGTGAACGCTAGTTTACATGTGGACTTGTGAGGTCTTCATGGAGCCGGCTAACTTAGGTTAACCCATGTTTTCCGTGATTGGGTACGGTCGAGACGTTGTGAGTTGGTATCTTCTGTCCCCTAGCATCCTTCCTTGGTTGGGAAAATTTTGACCTCAAACTTCTATACTCTTTTTCTTCAAAGTTAACTAGCAGGCGCACGTCCAAATGTGTAGGCTCTTCCTCCTTTTGGAGCTCAAGGCACTTGCACTTTTCGGAGAGCTCAGATAATTCTGTTTTAAAAGGGTCATGAGTAAGGTTAACTTCTTATCCTCCTTGGTGAACAAATGTGTTCTTGTACCCTTCATTTGTTACTTTCCTGTCAAATAATCATGGTTTGCCTAGTAAAATATGACAAGCATCCATAGGTAAAATGTCGCACTAAACTTCATCGTCATACCTCTTTATGATACTAAATGAAAGTAAAACTCAATGAGACACATGGATACATTTGCCTTGGTTAAGCCTTTGATATTATAAGGTGAAGGATGTTTGACAACCGATCGTTTCAGTTTTGTGATCACTATTTGAGAAACAACATAGTGTTTGAGAAAAAACATTAGTGCAACTCCACTTCTTCTTCAAGTTTGCAATTTCCGCCCTCAAACGGTTTTATATCATAGTTGTGGTGATCAATAACTTCAAATTCAACAACAGTGATCACTCTTTTATTCAGACATTCAAATGTAATTTGGCCTAGACCTTGGCACCAAAAACATTAATGTGAGGCGTACATTGATGTTTCAACTTACCTGTGGTGTTTGGTGAATTAAAATTTGATGTAGGATGAGAGGTTATTGTTAAAATGTCTATCTCAAAGTTCAATTTATTAGTAATATGTCTTAATTGTAATGATTTACTTATGTTATCTATTTTTTATTGTGTTTACAATTCTAGGATTGTCAAGGGGTGCAGATTGTCATTTGGCATAACTACAAGGGGCTGTGCGTTCCGGTTGTCTTATAATATAAACGGTTGCTGTTCCTAGGGTTCCACAACCGATCATCTTCATCCGTCTCTTGGTTCTCTCTGGCGAAGTACTTTCGCTCTTTCTCTCGATCGTCTGAGTTCAGTTCTCTTGTGTTGAATCTGCACAACCTTTGTGCAGATTCCCTGTGATGTTAAAATCATTGTTATAGTCTTTTGTTCATCTGTATTTGTTTCTTATTGTTCTTATTACTCTCATACATCGTGGTTGTAATCTAGACAATCTTGTGATTACTTTCGTTCCTGGTTGAATATATCTTTACCATTCTTTACATGGTATCAGAGCTTTAGGCTCTGATATTTGTGTGATCTTCCGCTGCTGTCGCTGATTTGTTCTAGGGTTTCTCCGACTCGGAGACTCTATCGTTTATATCTGTGTTCTTGGGTTGTATTCGAATATTATTGGCTTTCATCTCAAACAAGGGTGTCCTTCGAAGGAAGAACTCACGACTAGGGCATAAACCCTAGTTTGCCTGAATTTGGTAAATCTTCTTCTCGGTCTTGGTGGTTTGCTGCATCTCCATTGAAGAATCTAGGGAAAAACAAACCCTAGATGTTGTTGCGGTCTTGCTGATATCTCTACCTGCTTGCACGAAGAATCTAGGGCAAGAACCCTAGATTTTGTTGCCGATCTTCTTCTTCTGCCGTAGACTCTCAACCCTAAGTGAAGGTTGTTGAGTCTAAGGCTCATCTGGAGAACCCTAACTTGGGCCTATTTGGTGAGATCGTTCCATCTCTTTCTCTGCATTTTATATTTCTAGTTTTTAGGCTGTGATTGGCTGGGTTAGGGGTACCAGCATCTGTTGAGATATCTGTGTTATTGTTTTGTTGTGGCTAAATATCTGTGCATCACTTGTGTGATTCTTTTGTTTGTGTGCCTGCATCGTAAACAGCTAATCTAATCCTTGATCTGCCGCTATAAGCGGTGTGAAAACCTGGCTCTGGTTTAGCTGTTCTTTTGTGCGTGTGCTTGTGTGCTATTCATTCATTTCTTGTCTATTAAAATGACTGAACCTGAGAAATCTGTTACTGTTACCACCCCGAGTGAGACGCTTATCAGCAAACTTGATATTAGTAACCCTCTTTATCTCCACGCTAATGATACAAATACTCTTTCCATAATAACAATTAAAATAAAAGGAACAGAAAACTATACGGTTTGGAGTAACTCTATGAAGTTAGCGTTGGAAGTTAAAAATAAATCTGGCTTTATTGATGGCAAGTGTTCTAGACCTAGTGATGAAGTAATGGGAAGGCAATAGGATAGGTGTAATTCTGTTGTTCTTTCATGGATCTTAAATTCAATTTCTGAGGAGTTGTACGTTGGCCAAGTGTTCTCTAAACTTGCTAAAGAAGTATGGGATGATCTTAAGGAAACATATAATAAAATTGATGGTTCTGTAGTCTATAACCTTTATCAAAAAATAAACTCTCTATCACAAAATGGAACCTCTGTTGCTGAGTATTATCATAAGTTGAACACCATGTGGAAACAAATTGATGCCATCGTACAACTCCCTTCATGTACTTGTCAAGCCGCTAAGGAATTCAATGATTTCAATCATTTAATAAAACTTATGCAATTCCTTATGGGACTTGATGATGTATATCAACCTATCCGATCTAACCTGTTGACTAAAGATCCTCTTCCAAGTGTCAAAGAAGCCTTTTCCATAGTTTCAAGAGAAGAATCACACCGAGGTGGTAGTGGTTCTTCTGCAAAAAAATCAATCAATGGGTTTTTTCTCAAATAAACCTCAAAACATTAATCAATCTAGTAAAAAAAACTGGAAGAGGACCTAATCCAAATCTTAAATGTACCCACTGCAATATGCTAGGACACACTGTTGATAGGTGTTATGAATTGGTTGGCTATCCAGCCAACTATAGAAAGAAAATCACTAATCAACCAAGTAAAATGGGTTCTTCTAACAATTCTGTTGCTAACTCATCTAAAACTGGACCTTCTTCTAGTTCCTCAGGATCATTTCCTTTCACTCCTGAACAGATCTCAAGACTAATTGGTTTAGTTAGTGACAATCAAGGTTCTGACCCCCAAAATTCAGGAGGTAAAACCTTTGGTCTATCCAGTAGTATCAACTCTGAGTCTAACTTTTACACTGGTACTAGTTCTCTATGTGAGATTCTCAACTCGGGCTGGGTAATTGATTCAGGTGCTAACCAACATATGGTGAAATCTGATAAACATATGTTTGATTGTGTTAATGTTTCTAAACTCAACATGACTGTTAGTCACCCAAATGGCACCCATGCTAAAGTTACAAAATTTGGAAACATTAACATTACAAAGAACATCACTCTAAAAAATGTGTTTTATGTCCCTGACTATTGTGTCAATCTCTTATCTGTTCATAAACTTACCCAAGACAGTAATCTTGAAGTAATGTTTAACTCTAAAAACTGTTATATCCAGGATTCCAAGTCAAAGAGTGTCCTGGTGACTGGTAGTCAATGTGATGGGCTGTATTTGTTTGAGAATAGTGCTAAGGTGTGTACTAGCAAATCTGATTCTGCTGATTTGTGGCATTCTAGGCTAGGGCATCCCTCTGATACTGTTTTAAACATTCTAAAACAATCACTTAAAATTGATAATTTTAAACCAAATAACTTGTGTGAAATTTGTCATAAGGCTAAACAATCCAGAGTGCCCTTTCCCTTGAGTGATCATGTGTCTAAAAATATTGGTGATCTAATCCATTTAGATGTGTGGGGACCATATAAAGTTACAAGTAAGGAAGGATTCAAATACTTCCTTACCATTGTTGACGATTTTTCAAGAGCAGTTTGGTGTTATCTGCTTAAATCTAAAGATGAAGTTTTTTCATGCTTAGTTAAGTTTTCTGACCTCATACATAATCAATTCAATAAATCGATAAAAATATTTCGAAGTGATAATGGATCAGAATTCATCAACAGTCAAACCTCAAAATTTTTTGACTCAAAAGGAATCCTTCACCAAACTACCTGCACTTATACCCCACAACAAAATGGTATTGTTGAACGTAAACATAGACACCTTCTTAATGTTGCTAGAGCATTGTTGTTTCAGGGGGTGTTCCCCTGAACTTTTGGTCTGAGTGTATTCTAACTGCCACATACTTGATTAACAGGATTCCCTCGTCTGTGTTACTTGGAAAAAGTCCCTATGAGGTTATGTTTGGGTTCAAACCCTCTCTAAATCATTTGAAAAACTTTGGCTGTCTTGCTTTTAGTACTGTATTAAACAATTCAAATAAATTTTCTAGTAGATCTGATAAATGTGTTCTAATTGGCTACTCACATGTTAAAAAAGGTTACAAATTGTGGAATCTTGAAACAAAATCTGTCTTTTTCTCTAGAGATGTACACTTTTATGAACATGTTTATCCCTTCAAATCTGAGTTCAAAAATAGTGTAATCAATTCTGTTCCATCTGAAATAACAAATTTAAATTTTTTTGACACTTTTGAGCCAAATGTTTTTCATAATGATAAAGTCCCCTATGATGATAAGAGGGAATCAACTCAAGGCTCTGTTGGAAATATTCAGTAGCCTAGTGTTTCAAATGATGAATCTGGCTCGGCTGCCCCCTGCAATCAGCAGCCAGTTGGCGCTACTGGCGAGGCTGAACCCAGTAGTCAGCAGCCAGACATCTTTGAAAACACTACTGGCAGGGCTGAAGACACCACAGACTCTAATGATGAGTATAACCCATCTGAGGGGCATCATGAACCTGGTAATGAGCCCAGACGGTCTTCACGGACCACCTCTCTCCCTAGAAAGTTTTCTGAGTACATAGTTGAGGGTAAAGTTAAGTATGGTATTGAGAAAGTTGTGAATTACTCTCATCTGTCTCCTGATAATTTTTGTTTCTCTACTAACCTAAATAAGTCTGTTGAGCCTCGGTCCTATAAAGAGGCTATGTCTGATAAAAATTGGGTTGATGCTATGAATGCTGAAATGGAGGCATTACATAGAAATAACACGTGGGAAGTTGTTGATCTTCCCCCAAATAGAAAACCAATTGGGTGTAAATGGATTTATAAAATTAAATATAAATCCACAGGAGAGATTGAGAGATATAAAGCCCGTCTTGTAGCCAAAGGCTACAGCCAACAGGAAGGAATTGACTTTGATGAAACCTTTTCACCAGTTGTTAAAATGGTTACCATTAGATGCATTGTTAGTTTAGCCGTGCAAAATAACTGGTCTATGTTTCAACTTGATATTAACAACGCATTTCTGTATGGTAACATTAGTGAAGACGTTTACATGTCTTTGCTCGAAGGGTACTACTCAAAATCTGATAACAAAGTATGCAAACTAAATAAATCCCTATATGGCCTTAAACAAGCTCCTAGAAAATGGAATGAAAAGCTTACAAGTGTTCTTCTTGAAATAGGTTTTACTCAAAGTCTATGTGACCCATCCTTATATATTAAACAATGTGCAAGTGTGTTTATTGCTTTGTTAGTATATGTAGATGATATTATTATAACTGGCAATAATCATGCTGAAATATGTGCTATCAAACAAACATTAGGGTCTCATTTTATGATTAAAGACTTGGGTATTCTAAAATATTTTTGGGCATTGAAGTTTTGTACTCTGAGAAAGGGGTTTGTTTATCTCAACGCAAATATTGCATGGATTTATTGTCTGAATTCGGTTATCTTGGATGCAAACCTGTTAGTACACCTATTGAACAAAGCTTTCTTGTGACATCTAAACTTAAACATGAAGAACCTCTTCTGTCTAATATCTCATTTTATCAAAAGTTGATCGGTAAATTGATCTATCTGTCTTTAACTAGACCTGATATCTCATATGCTGTTAAAGTATTGAGTCAATTTATGCATGCCCCATCTAACAGTCACTTGCAAATAGCATTTAGGTTACTAAGGTATCTTAAATCATCTCCTGGAAAGGGGCTGATGTTTTCAAAATCTGACCTCTTTAATGTTACTGCATACGTTGATTCTGACTAGGGGAAATGTCTATCCTCCAGGCGTTCTGTGACTGGTTTCTGTATTTTCTTGGGGTCATCTCTGGTTTCATGGAAAAGTAAAAAACAAGGGACTGTTTCTCGCTCTTCTGCTGAAGCAGAGTATCGAGCAATGTGTTCTGCCACGTGTGAAATAATGTGGATATTAAATTTACTAAAAGAGCTAAATATTTCTTACTTGCTTCCAATTAACTTACACTGTGATAATACTGCTGCTGTTTCTATAGCAGCAAACCCTGTTTTCACGAACGCTCCAAACATTTTGAACTTGATCTCCATTTTCTTCATGAAAAAGTAACAACTGGTATTATAAAAACTGTTCAAATTGGTTCAAAGCTTCAAAAAGCTGATATTTTGACAAAGGGGTTACCAGTTGCTCAACACTCTGTGTTATGTGAGCAACTTGGCTTGATAGACATGTTTACTAATTAAATTGAGGGGGGGTGTTAAAATGTCTATCTCAAAGTTCAATTTATTAGTAATATGTCTTAATTGTAATGATTTACTTATGTTATCTATTTTTTATTGTGTTTACAATTCTAGGATTGTCAAGGGGTGCAGATTGTCATTTGGCATAACTACAAGGGGCTGTGCGTTCCGGTTGTCTCAGAATATAAACGGTTGCTGTTCCTAGGGTTCCACAACCGATCATCTTCATCCGTCTCTTGGTTCTCTCTGGCGAAGTACTTTCGCTCTTTCTCTCGATCGTCTGAGTTCAGTTCTCTTGTGTTGAATCTGCACAACCTTTGTGCAGATTCCCTGTGATGTTAAGATCATTGTTATAGTCTTTTGTTCATCTGTATTTGTTTCTTATTGTTCTTATTACTCTCATACATCGTGGTTGTAATCTAGACAATCTTGTGATTACTTTCGTTCCTGGTTGAATATATCTTTACCATTCTTTACAGTTATAGTCATGGGTAAGGTGGTGGCAATAAACATCCTTTTATCCTTCTGTTGAAGTTCAACCCTATGGGCAAGCAAGGTAAGTTCAGCTGGTGAAGGGAAAGAGTGGAATTCGACTACGTAAGCAATCGTTCGAGCCCACCTAAATACAGCATGAGGGTTTGCATGTCATCCTTATTTAGACCATATATCATGAAGAAGTATTCGAACTCCTATATAAATTCTTCAACAAATTGAGATCCTTTTTTATAAAAAAAAATGGAATCTAGAAAAATTCTCTTGTAGGTAGTAAGTAAGCATGAACTTTCCTTTTACCAATTTCTTCATCTTATGCCAACTTCTTACCTTTGCTTTAACCTATTGCTCTCACTTAGGACATACATTGGCCCACCATGCTTGTGCTGCTTTAGTGCTACAGTCTTCATCTTTTTTGTCTTCAAGGTTTGCTGATGATAAATACCATCTTCCACTATTCGAAGCCACTCAACGAGCTCATCCGGTTCAAGTCGCCTATCATACTCGGGTATGTTGACCTTCATATCACTATGATGGTGGTTGTTTAGTATGCGTCTGGCATAAGGATTGTACTCTCCAACATATGATTGATTGTTGATATCATCATCTTCAAGATGGTAATGGTAATGAGAACGATCATGATGTCGTTGTTGTTCCATGCTCATGGTGAGAACACGAAGTTGCTATTGTAATGCCTTTATTTGTTGATCCATGGTTCTCTATCTGTAAGTTATTTACTATGAAATCAAAACGGGTCATGTTTCAGCTCAGATACCAAATGTTATAGACCTAATTTATAAAATCTAGGACCATACTTATCAACGGTGCAACACCTAGTTGTGCCACAAATTCACCACACAAATAATGATGTCGGGATGAACCAAACAGTGTCACTATGAATAGTCGCACCCATATAGTTCACGATTTGGATCTAAAGACCACCAATCGCTCCTGCCATAGAATGATTTAGCAATGGAAGTATGCTCATAAACATATTAATTTTTTGGTAATAGCTCTCTCTTTTATTTTCTTCCAAACATACAATACATAATGATGAAATAAGGAAACCACCCACGTATGCTTACAATTAGAGATCAAATAACTGGTTTTGAAAAGGAAATATAATATTTAAAATAAATATAGAAGGAGAAGATGTTGATAATGTAAACATGTGGATGAGGGTTTGCATGTGGACTTATAAGGTCTTCATGGACCTGGTTGGATTAGGTTAACCCACATTTGTTGTGTCTGTGTTGGATCAAGGGTTGTGGGTTGTTGCTTCTGGTCCCTATGACCTTTCTTTGTCGCCTCTCTTCTTGTTATGATATGTTACATCCCTTTTGTTGGAGTCAGCGCCTAAATGCATCATCGAGGATTACAACAACCACATAACCACCACAACCTACCATTTTCGGGGAAGGAAAATCGTTGGAAACCAAATTTATTTGGACTTGGTTCACGCAAACTCCAGCCCCCTTCTCCCTTGGGTTTATATCTTTGTTTCATTTTCCTTCATTACTTCTATCTATGTTTCTCTCCTTTCACCAACTTTGGATATGTAGCACCCGTGAAAAATTCTTGCTTAAGATGTGAGTTAAGAAATTCCAAGGTCTAGAAACAAAGATATAAGAAAAGGTAAGTCAAAATGTGACATGAAAGGCCTTAAACTCAAAATTGACATTTATTGAGCTAGAAAATGAACTACATAAGCTATAATATATGAATTTTGGGTATCTCGACAAGAGGATGTTGAAAATATAAAAATAAAAAATTTAAAAACTATGCGGGACGCATCTAATTTGTGATGTGAGGTGCATCGACCCTCCGTAGCAGAAAAAGTGGTTTTTTGGGCGGTTTAAATTTATTATTCTAGGCGGCTAGGAGGCAAACTACCCAAACAATGATTCCATAATTAATTTAAATAACAACAGATAAAGCACCCACAAAATCCTTAAACCGCTTAAAAAATAACATCTTTTTGGTCACGTCCTTCAACTAATAAAAACCATTTAAAAAGATAAAATTTTTGATTCTTCTTACAAAACAAACCCTCGAAAAGTTAATTAAATTAAAATTTAGACGTTGTAATCTCAACACATCTCCTCAAACTCTTCCTCTTCTTCAACCTAATCCCTCTGTACACCTTTTCTTATTAAGAATCAAAGAATTCTAGAATTGAATTTTGTTAAATTAGTTTAAGGTATGTAATTTTTATTTCTTTTATTTTCATATTAAATACGATAAATAATTGTATTTTTGTTATCATTTTTATAGTGTTCATTGGGTATTGTTTATTGTTTCCCTTAAAAAATGACAAAAATATTTTCTTTAAGGGCCAAAAGGGAAAAGAAAATTATGTTTTTCCAAAAGTAATTGAAGTTAGTTTTAGGGGTCCATTTAAACGGAAAATGATGAATGTATATTTTTAAAGTAGGACTTATTCTCTTTTATTAATTTATTAATTTAATAATTTAATGATTATTTTGTTGATGATATTTTTTGTTAATTTAATATAGGTTAAACAACAATTGGAGATTGGGAATGTGGATTTGAGGATATATGACACATGTTATGTTCATCATCATAAAGCAATTTGATTTTCCTAACAAAGTAAGTATTTTGTTTACAATTTATATACTTATATTAAGGATTTTGTTTTTAATTGGGTATGGTTTGTTCGGGTTTCATGGTTATTTGTGCTTATATGCGTTTCATGTTATTAAAATGTGATTTGAATATGTTTTATTATAGTTTAAAGAAAATGATGTTGTTTCAAAAGTATATGGGTCTCATCAAATTTATTTCTTTTTGGTTTTATTTTTTTAGATTTGGAAATCAACCGGATCCTATATCACACAAGAGGAGATCTACGAGTTAGTCGAGAGCATTAGAGGCGGTTTTTAAAAAGGTATTTGGAAAAAATACATAAAATATGTAGATTTTTATATAGTATGATATTATTGAAGGACAAGTACTTTTTTATATGTATTAGTAGAAACTAGATGGGTTTGTATTTGACTACGTTTTAGTAGTATATGTCTTTTGGTTTGACTTCAATTGGTATTGGTTATCTTTTTATATAATTCTTCTACTTTGATGTTGATGAAATTTAGGTTTTACTATAGTTTTATAAAATTCTGAATTTATATAAATTTTATATTTTATTTAATTTTAAAAGATATTTTTTTACTCCTTGGGTATACCCAGAGACATTCTGGGCGGTTTCAAAGCCGCAAATAAATATCTCTTGTAATTTTATGTAAAAAAATGTTTGTTTTTAGGACGGTTCCGGATATATCTTTGGGCTGTTTGAAAACTACCCTGTAAAAATACATTGATTTTTTGTAGCCACATATATTTGGAAAGCCAAAACCCGCTAAAAATAATCACATACCGCTAGAAAAACCAACTAGTGAAACAATCTCATGTTGACACGTGACAAATTACTAACGGATGAAAATTGACATGTATATTCTGATGTGGGCGCATCGCAAAAAGATGCTCGAGGCGATGAGTTGGGGACACGTGTCACTCAACAAGGCATCAACACGTAGCGAGGTGCATCAAAATTCTGATGCGGGGCACATCAGATGCTAGAACTCAAATATAAAAGGAACACCCGGGTAACTCATTTTCACATCAAAATTCTGAAACCTCCCTCTGATTCTCACCAACCCAACCCCTCTCCTTATTTTTAGATTAATCTTATGCTATTCTTGAGGTACTACACGAAGAAACAATGCAAAAATAAACTCTTTAAACCGAAAAACGAAAGAATATGAACTTAAGTCGAAGTGTTGCATGCTTAGGAACTACCTACTTGATTCTAGGATCCTAATTGGCTCAACTACACTCTAAAAGGAGCATACATTGTACTTTTTCATGAACGAAATGTTTATTATATTGATTTGTGAAAACTTCATAAATGAAATAATGAATCTTTAAATCACAACCCCGATTCTATGATGTAGATATTTAGACAAGAAATATAATTATAGTTTGGCCAAATTTATACCTAGGGGATAGGTGAAATCCTATACCAGGGTTGGCTACGTTCTCTATGTAGATCAGGGAGGTACCCATTGAGAAAAAAAGACAACATGAGCCATAGAACTAGTATATATGGGTGAAGTTCACAGTTGAGGTCAACTGCTAAATTTGTAATTTATCTACAAAAATTATGATTTGAGATTCTAAATAACATGCATGCTTTTAATACTCTAGAGTCAATTACATGTATTCATCAGCTTTCAGTAATAAATGTTTTCAAATCCTTTTTCAGGTAAGCATGTGTGATATATATGTAATCAGGCTTTGGGCCTAAAGGATTATGACTCTCTAGGCCTAGATAACCCAGATGACTGTACATATAGGCCAAGTGAATGCTAAAAAGATTACAAATCTCTATGCGCTTAAATTTGTTATGCTTGTATAATTGCAAATTTGTGTTTATGAAACCCTATTTTGATTATTAATAGTTAAAGGGTTTTAAGTTCCTTTTTGAAATATATGAAATATCGGAAGTTTACTGTAACACTTAAGTTATATGTTTTACGAGAAATGAATTTTAAACATTCCGCTACATAACTGATTTTGAAACCACGAGATGAACAAACGAAACAAACAAGTCACACAACCCAGGAATACTGAAATCGAGGTGAGATAGTATATGTTTCCCACTCCATCACCATTCGTAATACTCTCCTGAATCCAAATATCCTTGTGTCTTAAACTTCAAAATTTTGCCAAAAATACAAGTTCAGATCTACATGGACACGATGAACATCAGAACTTGATCACATGCAAGGATGTTTCTTAATTATTGTTTCATAATATGGTTGACCCTTTTTTGTTCGACGGGTGTGTCAATAATTGTTTTTCAAGTATCATTTTCAATTTTGAATCTTTTTTATCATGGTTTTGATTTACCCTTTTGATGTTTATATGACAAGGTGGATCAGGCTCATAGTTTCTAGTTAATTTAAGATAACCAATAAGTTATCCTTCCCATAATTTTAGTTATCAATGAAAAATATGAAGTGTGGGTGAGTCAAGTGAAATAATAATTGATGGTTTCAGGTGAACTGCTTTTACAGTCAATAAGACCTCATGATAGTTCCAAAATATTTTGTGAATCCGAATCGTCCATTAAAGATTGCTTTAAATTTAGTGTGTGTGTGCTTTCAAACTTGGAAAAGAGGGATCATAGATTGGTTGAGTCCTAAATGATAATATGGTGTTATGATTTGTCAAGAAAGTTTCATCATTTGCATTTTAGATATAAGATAAAGTTAAGGTTTTGATAAATAAAATAATTTTTAAGGGTAATCTACAATTTTCATCCTTTGTTTGGATACCTAGAAACTTATCATTTGACTTTAATATGTAAAAGAACATCCATGGAGTTCATATGTTACAACACTTTTAGCCATCTCTACTAACTAATATAAAAAAAATTATTAACATTTTATAAAATGACTACTTTGCTGCAAAAACAAAAATATTTATAGTTTTCATACTTATTTCTTTACTTATCTTTCTTTAAATTTTTCTATATCTTAAATTCATACTCTCTTATTAAAATAAATAATCTCCAACAACGACCAAACCCTCTTGTGAGGCACAAGAGACCTCCAAGATAACCATTGAAAAAGACAAAGATAATGTTTGATTAAATTATTTTATAGGTTGCAAACTAGAATGACAATAATAATGGTGTTACTACTAATAATATGTAAGGTCCCGTTTCCGGGACGCTTACAGTTGGTCATTCATCGCGCATAAAACATATATTTACATTCGTATTTCATAAACATCGCAACGGAACACTAAAATAATCTTTCATTTCCATTAAAATGCTTTTGCAAGTTAATACAACATTCATTACAAAACAGTTTGTTCGCATTACAATGCAAAAACATTAATCAAAAGAATGCCATCCCAAAAGAGCTGAGCAGCCGCCTCGTGCCATCCTCAGCAATCATTACCTGCCAACTGGAAACACATCTAAGTCAGCGTTGCTGAGTGAGTTCTAGTTTTATAATAAAACATACTTTACTTTCATTAAAACCATTCTTTTCTTTCACGCGATCATACATCATACGTACACATAGATAATATCTTTATTATCTCTTTCGTTAATCCATTCATTCATTGATTATATCTTTACTTGTGTATTGGATATCTCCCGTACCAATACCATATGCTACACCCCGAACTATTTAGCTACTGGGCCGAAGTCAATAAAGGAACAGCTGAGCGTATGCCACAGTACTAGAGGTAAGCGGTAGAGGTTCTATATAAATGGTCGATCACAAAGAAGGACCCTGATATCCAATGCTTGCAAGACTTTTATTACTTTCCTCGTTCAATAATGCATGCATTCATCATGTTCCACTTTTTATTATCTTCCACTTTACGTTACATAATACTTCATTTCATTCATTATCATGACACGAAAAGCCACAGGAAAGATACACATACATCATAATAAGGAACATTAACCTGCACAGTCATCACGTCATACAAGGCAACATCGAACATACATAACATGCATCATGCATAAACATGCAACATCATCATCATCATGCCCTACATGCACTCTAAAGCCTCAATCGTCACCCTACATGAACTTACGGGAACTTTTACGTCAAAACTTACATCTGCACTTTCCCCTGAAAGTCAAAAGTTAAACTACCCTTCTCCTCGGGTGCAACAGCCCTATTCGGGCGTATGGACACCCTTCAGTCGTGTTGATGCATGTATGTCCCTAGATCATGATATGAAATGTAATAGATCTTGTTTGTCTGATTATGATGTAATATGAAATGATTAATGAAATGATATTGATTGTTTGTGATTTGTAATGTCTAATATTTCATTAATGAGTCGATATTGAATTGGTTAATTGGGTTTGTGATTGTTTGAATGGTTACACATCAAGTTATATTAACTGAAACATTCAAACTTAACTTAATGAAGTTCTCATGCGAATGGCCCATGTGAATGGACCACACGCATGAATAACTTCATATGATTGACTTAGTCGCACGACTGAACCAGGAGACTGGATCAGTCGTATGGTTGACACATAAGATTGGATTAGTCGCACGACTGAACACTCAGTCGTGCGGATGGATCAACCGCATGGTTCAATCGCACGACTGAACCATACTTATGGTCCAGTCGCACGAATGAACAACACTAACCTATAAATAGACCCAATTTGTGGAAAAACGTAAGCATTCATACCATTACGACTCCAGACGTACCCTAGCCGTCCAGAAACCTCCCAAATCGTTCTCCAAGTTCACAGAGCACATTAGATCGATTCCCAATCGACTTCTAACGTTAGATTCAATTCTTGATTGATTCTTCGTGTGTTCTCACTGATTGGATCGCCAATCAAATAGGATTCCGCACTATTTGATCTGGTTTACACGCTAATCACTAGGTATTTCGTTCAAATACCAGGTCATAACATAAAGATTTTATGATGTTATACTTTATATTTTGATGGATTTTGGTTACACATGTATGGATGAAACGTAAGCTATAGAACATCCCTAAGTCATGATAACTTTAATATGAAAGGTCACCAACCACCCGAATCACTGTAGCAAACCCTCCCTTTACTTTACTCAATGGATAAACGGTAGCTACTAAAGCGTAAACTGCTCTTCTATTCTACGACCTCCGAATAGGTAAGAGAAGGAATTCGGTTCACGAAGGGTAAAATCATCACAAATTATTGATATGGAATAAAAAGAATAAGTGTTCATAGATAGAGGTAGCATGTCCCCACTCGTATTTCATATTGTTCAACTAAACATGACTTGGTCAAAGAAAATAGTTTAATTGAATGAGAGCTTGCTTAGAAATTATTCCAAGTGTATAGTACACCCGTATGTGCCACTGTTCATCGAAGGTGAACTTTGGTCACCCGAATGTGATTGAGACTAAATGTGATAGTACACCCGCATGTCATCCCCACTTGTATTTGTTCTAAGTGTTGACTCATGCGCATGAAAGTAGGATAACTCCCCGAATGGCCAAACGTGATTTCATGCATTCAAAGGTGACACGATTCACCAAAGGTGAACTAGGTCACCCGTAGCTGATTGGATATCATCATCTAACTCCACTTTGATATAATTCCAAGTGTTAATCTAACCAAAAGTTGTATAGACTACCCGTATGTGATATTGTTCACCTGATGTGAACCTTGTAATCTAGCGTGATAACCGTCACCACGCAGGTGCGTAAACCATGAGTTTTGACTCTATGTTGACTTTGACTTTGACCATGATGTTGATTTTGACTCGAAAGTTAACTTTGAAGTGCCCTGAATGGTGATTAGAGACTAGGACGTGTGTAGACATGTATTGTACATAGGAATGTATATGATGGGGTTTAAAAATAAGAATTGTATATTAGCTTAATGATATTTGGTAGGATTACTAATTGGTCTTGGGATGATGATTATATGCCATAAATTCGACCAAGAACTTGTAAATTGTAAGATCTCAGAGACTAGTGCCAAAAATGAAACAAAAGCCACACTATGGTAGATTTACTTAAAGTCTGGTAGTTATGCACCATATAATCGATAATTAAGAACTTAAATTATATATGTCACTTTATAGCTCGAAACAGTCCTAAAAACACAAATAATTAAAAACATGAAATTTGGACGCAAAATGGACAAGAAAGGATGGAATTGTACGACATAGGCCAAGGGTCTTGCCCTTGCGGTCAAGAATAACAAGGGTTACCTTCTTTTTTTTCTTTCATTCCACACTTCTCTTCTTGTTCTCAATTTTCTATTGTTTAAACCCTAGCCACCATCCAACCATCTTCATCATCATCGACCATCCACCCTCACCAGCCCATTGATTTTTGATCATGAATGCGTCCCGGTAAGAACCTACGCTTTTGTTTCGACGTTTTGATATTCGTTTGGTTCATTTTTTAATTCTTTTAGCGTCTAATCTGTAAATCTTCATCTAATAAATGATGTATTTTCTATTTATGGGCTGATCATAAAGAATCTTGCAATGTGGTGTTTGGAACATCAAGAATTCCGTAACACCATAGTTAGTTGTTTTTCTTTTGTTATTGTACTGTGTATTGTTGTAATCCATGAACTGATGGTCCTTATGGAAAATCTTGGAAAAACTTTTTATTGATTACAAAAAATAACATTAAACGAATGATTAAACACGAAGAGATGCAATAAAGATTGAATCTTAATCTTAAAAATGAACTAGAACATGAACCGATGAAATAGACATCATTTAATGGGATAGTGTTGATTTTAAAGTTATATATTGGTTTAGTTCAGTAAACGGGTCAAGACAACCCTAAGATAATGTATTGGAATAAGTATGGGGTTGAAAATGGTCAAAAACCTTGATTTTTGGATGAACTAGACAAGTGTAGTGTGACATCCGTCACCAAAATAGGTGTATTAACCACTGACTTTGACCATTGACTTGACTTTCTGACTTAGACTCTTTGACTATGACTTGATCTAAGTATGAAATTTGACTTGAAAGTTGACCTGTTGTTCTGAGAATGGTACATTAGACGTGTGTAGACACACTAAGTTCTAAAGCAATGTATTATGGGCTTTATATGTTCTAGTGGGTCTTGGACATGGTGACAATGGACATTCACCGATTTAGACTTAGCATAATGGTTTGTGCCTAAAAATGGATTAAAGACTTAAAAAGGTAAAAATATACACCTTACGTTAAGAACGCAAACAAAAATCAGACATTAGTCGGCTTTTCCTAAGTCTACTAAATAGACTTAATTTAATTCAAAAATATAAATTAAATAATTTATAGAGCATATAATAGTCCGTTGGAATCGCATTAACGCGTAGAATTTAAAAACGCCAAAATTGAAAGACAAGTGATTTGGAACAAGAAGGAATTGGATGAGACAAGAAACAGGTCCAGGAGGCCCACCCTTGGCCCCCTGGCCGAATCCTTATATAAGGGGTGGAGTTCTCCTTGTTTTCTTATTTTTTTTATTTTTATGCTTTTGCTTCAAGTTTTCTCTCTAGAGAAAACCCTAGCCGCTGTCAAGTTTTTCTCTTGTTCTTCATCATCTTCATCGTGAATCATCATCATCTTCCTCATTCTTGATCAATTTTTGCTGTTCAAGCACTCATCCTATTAAAACATTGGTCTTCTACGCATTATCGGTAAGAAAAGCCATTTTGTTGATTTAGTTCTTGTTTAATCATGTTATTGATGATTTTCATCATCTAACATAAAAATTATCATCCAATAATCTTGTCTTCTTGGTTTTGGTCATTGGATCATGAAGATCTAGGTGTTACGAGTGTTGGACTCTCTACCTAGTAAAACCCTAATCCTTGGACTTTGAATATTCTTGAATATATTAAAAATAGGGTTTTAATCTTGTGTGACCTGATCTAAATAGACATCTTGGTCTTTTAAATGGACAAGTTGGACAATCAAAACTATTGAACGATTAAGTATTAATACGAACTAGAAGACTAACATCCAACTAACTGTTGGGACTAAAAATTGTAATGATTCTAGTTTTTAATTAAAGTTTTGGGTCAACTGGAACATGGAATAAACGTTCATCAAGTACTCGGGTAAAAAAGGGTCAAATATGGAGGTTTGTTGTTAGATAAATAGGACATTTTGTTCAGGTCATAACATCGGCATAATAAGTCCAAATGGATCTAAATTTTGTCTAAAATCAATTTCAATGAGTCCTTTAACTAAATAAAGTGGTCGCGTATCGTTTCGACATCGTTTGATATTCCAAACGGGACATACAAATCTAAAGGTCAAAATTGACGAATCTGGGCAGGAGGTTGGTATGTGTTCGTAGAGTCATATCTTTCTCATATTTTACACAATTAAAATGATTCTTTTTTAAAGTCTTATCTTTCTAATGACTTCTATTACGCAATTTTTTGTTACCGTTTTGACCTCCAATCAGTTTATTCAAAACTGGTGCGCAATCGGCTAGTCATGCTGAAATATTTTTTTAACCTTATAAAAAATGATTTGAAACTAAATAATCAAATGAAGACAAATTTTATACTTAAAAGTAGAGATGTACAAACCGGGTTTAACCTAAACTGGTTTGGAGTCCAAACCGAAACCGGTTTGGTCAACGAAAGTCAAAACCGGTTTGGCCCCAAACCGGTTCGGGTTGGAAACCGGTTCCTAACCCAAATTTCCGAACCCTACCAAACCGGTTTGGGTCAGTTTGGAAACCAGTTCGGGCCAAAATCGGTTCGGTTTTATATATATATATATATATATATATATATATATATATATATATATATATATATATATATATATTTGGATTTATCATATAATAATTATTTTTTCAAATTCAAAGAAAATTTAAAACTTTTTGTTAAAACATTTATACAAGTAAAACATTTATACAATTTAAAACATTTAAACAATTTAAAACATTTATACAAGTAAAACAACTATACAATTTAAAACATTTATAAACATATATATACAAATTTAAATACAAGTAAAGTATATAAAACATTTATACAATTTAAACAACATACAAGTTTAAATAATAATTTTTAAAACTAAACATTTAGCATAGTCGTTTCTTCATTCGTCCGTTACATACTTGTAAGTTTATTCTTCGCCACCAGAACCAGAACTGTTACGAAGGTAGTCATCATATGCTGCTTCATCATCGGTCATTCCGGCCAAATGGGTTTTAAAAAGATAAGCCAATAATATCTTTAATTCATTGAATATGGACGAATAGATGTGCTTCAAAGGACATTAAGAAAATGATACTAAGCGATAACTAAAACACTAAACGTAACAAAATTTAAAGTTTAAATCTGACTTTGGACTTGTCTTTCTAGTAAATCATGTTTTTAATAAAATAAGAACGGTGATGGACATTAAGGACTGGGCTATATTGATCACACCCATATTAGTCATGTCTTTGCTCCTTAGTAATCCTTATTGTGATTTGTACTTTTAGTGCTTGCTTTGCGTGTAGTGAAATTTGGAGTGTACTATTTCGAGGTGAGTTCACGACCCCTTTTAACGTCTTGGGGGAAAAGCATGCTCATTGTTTTGGACTATTTCATGTCTTTTAGACTATTTTGGGACAAATTATGTGATTTGGGTCATCGGTTGAGTCTAGATGTTCATTCATGAGTTTGATACCCTAAAAGTTCTTATAAAAAGTAAGAGTCACCCCTTTCTTTTCTTTCTTGCACTCAAAGCATTCTAAAATGAG
Organism: Flaveria ramosissima; assembly: GCA_025215565.1. Classification (NCBI taxonomy): domain Eukaryota; kingdom Viridiplantae; phylum Streptophyta; class Magnoliopsida; order Asterales; family Asteraceae; genus Flaveria; species Flaveria ramosissima. Next base: position 82,915 of record JACVEC010000063.1, on the reverse strand, counting down.
GAGAGGGAGAGAGTTACGGGTTCTAGAGAGAAAGTAAGGATTCAAGCAAAAAGTAAGAATTTCTCATGTGTTTTGATAAATTTATACTAGATCTATGTATACGAATGGTTATAGATTGAATATGTTGAAAAAGTTTACCTTTTACGTTTGTGCATATAGATCTCATTTCTTACTCTTCACGTTTCTAGGGATTTCCTCAAAGATCATTCAAGGGTTTTCCTCAAAGATCATTCAAAGGTGAGTTTTAGATCCTTATTTTCATATGTTTTACATTTTTTGGGGCTAGTATGCATACCATGATAGTTTTGCTAAAGTATAAAGGGACTTGATGTTAAAATTTACATTTTTATGGGTTGTACTACATAAGCATTGTATGAATAATTTTTTAATGCATGAAACCTAAAATGATAGTAGTTGATCAGATAAGGTTAAAATGAATAAAGGATAAAATGTTATAGTAAGAATAGTATGTTTACTCACTCACATCTGGTATAGTTCACCTAAAGGTGACTATGGTCATTCGCAGGTGATTGGGTTGATAGTAAACCTGAATATGATAACCCATCTATATGTAACTGTTACTTTGCATATATTCCAGGTATTTGTCACCCAAATACGATAGTTTCCCGAGCATGATCCTTCATTTTTAGTTGAAAAGTTTCACCTGCATGCGATCTACATGTGAAATTATTCTAAGTTTTGATCACTTATTGTAACACCCCGAATTCCTATTTAAAACAAAAGGAAAAGAAAAGTAAATAGAAAGAATAGAAATTATGCACAAGTGGAAGGGAAAAAAGTGTACAAAGTACAAACCTTATTATTTTAAGGTTTAAAAAGGGCATGGATGCCCATTTCTTCTTCATCTTCTTCATTCGGCTGTAAGGAAGAAGGAATAGAGAGAGAGCTTTGATTCTAGAGAGAGAAAATGGAAGAAGCAGCTTCAAAGGTAAGTCTTCTCTTATACGAGCTCGGTTTCAGCTGGGTTTCGAGTTCTTGACCGAAGTTCTTGGTATTTAGAGTTTGTTTTCGGGATTCAAGAGTTGAATCGAAGGCGGGTCTTGAACGGGAAGAGTGTTACTCAAAGGCTGCTCAAGGTGAGTTTCTAGAACCCCTCTTTTACTGATTTTCAACTCGTTTGGGGCTATTATGCATACTAAGTAAATGTTTTATAAATAACCGTGGATGTTCAGCTTTATGTTCGAAATGATGTATGTATGTTTTAGTGTAAATTGTGGGTTCATGATGAGGTTTAGCATATCTATATGGCCTTAGTATGTTAGATTTATGCTTGGGTATGATTAGAATGATAATCGGACGAATTTGATCGCGTAGAGAACATTTCAAAATGATTCAGACGAACATGAACAGTGGTCCATGCGCCTGAATTATTGGCCATGCGTCCAAGGGGAGGCCCATGCGCCCAAGGGGAGGCCCATGCGCCTAAAAGTGAGGCCCATGCGCCTAGAAGGCTAGCCATGCGCCTAGAAGGCTGGCCATGGGCCTAGAAGGCTGGACATACGCCTAGAAGGCTGGCCATGCGCCCAACATATGGCCCATGCGCTTGAAGTGCTGGCCATGCGCCCAGCAGAAGGCCCATGCGCCTGAAATGGCTGGCCATGCGCCAAGCAAATGGCCCATGCGCCTAAACTGTGCCATGCACCCAAAGTGTTAATGGTTAAGTGTTGATACGCCTAATCAGGGAAGAAGCACCCAAATAGTGTCCATGCGCCCAGATAAATTTTATACTTAGAATTTTATGCTCATGCGCCTGAAAGGTCCCATGCGCCCAAGTTGGACCTAAGGTTTTCTAAGTGGTTTTCAAGGGGTAAAATGGAGAGATAGACCTGGTTATGATGTGATGACTTATGTTTGATGTGTGTTATGCATGTATGATGTTGCCTATATGGTGATGGTGTATGTTTATGATTAAGTATATGTTCCTTATTATGTATGTATGTATGTCTTCCCTTGGCTTGCATTCAACGTTAATGAACGTAATAAAGTATTATGTAACGTAAAGTGGAAGATAGTGAAAAGAGGAACGTTAATGAACGAATGCATGTATTAAAGAACGAACGTCAACGTAAGAGGCTTACAAGCAAAGTACAGTGAGGTGCACGGCTCTAAATGCCCTAAGCTCGACCGCGTGAGGTTAAGCGAATTGTAAAGTGTGCACGCAAGGGTTTCAGTCTTATGTGACTGACCTTCAAAGATGTTACCCATTTCGATGGGGGTGTTGTTACCCATTTCGATGGGGGTGTTGTTACCCATTTCGATGGGAGTGTTGTTACCCATTTCGGTGGGGGTGTGGCATAAAGGCAAACATAGATATGATGGTTACCCGAGTTACGTATAACTTCGGGGGAGTGGCATAAAGCCAAGCATAGATATGAGGTGAGCGACTTTGTGTTGCAACAGACTCGAACGGAGTTCAATCCCTGTGATTGACTCATATGGGATCTTTGTCGCGTATCCCGGTGTCGTGTCAGTCTTCGGACATGAGTTGGGGGCTTGTGAGCGGGTTCCGGCACAGCATCAGCTTTCGAGCATGAGTCGGGGATATTGCATGAGACAAGATTCGAGTAATAAAGAGTAATGAACGAAAGATAATGTATGAAGGAATAAAGTATGAAAAGAACGTTAATGAATTATCGTACTAATGTACTAAACAGGATCCTTGTCATTCGACCTCAGTAATCGTGGCTGAGTGCCACGAAGAGGGTAAAGCCTGACCGGATCTAGAAAGAGAAGCGAACGATAATGAAATGCGTTAAATGAGCAAAGTTAATGAAAGTAATGACGAAGATAATAATAATATTATCTGTATGTACGTATGATGCATGATCTCGAACGATTGTAAAGTATATTATGATTTGAAATAAAGTAAAGAACGGTTTTTAACAAAGTAAAGTATTTTATTATAAAAACTAGAACTCACTCAGCGTCGCTGACTTTTTTATGCATGATAGTTGGCAGGTATTTGTTGATGCTGAAGGGTTGCAGGCATGGATGCATAAGCTATTGGGAGCATTTTAAGGTTGGCATCCGTATTTTGACATGTCTTTGTATTTTGAGATGAAAATTAATGTTGTAAACGAATGAAATGACATGTTTTTAGTTATTAATGAAAGTTTTAAATTCCGCTGCAAAATAAATGTACGTTTTATAATGTTTCAAGTGCAATGATTGACCAACTGTGAGGTTTCCGGGAACGGGGCCTTACAAGTTGGTATTAGAGCCAATGTTTAAGTGAATTGGGTAAATATTTTGGAAAACCTAATCTTAAACTGAGAATGGGACTAAAAGGAAAAGGGATGCCAGTCCTAGTAGCTACGTGGCTGCAGGTAAAGATTTTATGTAAACGATTTATGTAAGTTAACGTTAACCGGTATTATGTGCGCATGTTATGTGGTTTATGTGCTGCTGGTAGATTTGGATACTGATGTAGTCAGGATAGGTAATGCTCGGGGTATGAAGAGTAAAGTAAGTGGCTAATCACAACTGGCCACTGTAATTAGAGACTTACTATACTTGACATAAACTGAGCTGTTCCTTGAATGACCGTGTTAGTGTTTGAATCTTTCAGTGTGGTAAAGAATGGCCGGTGGTAGATCTTCTAAGGTTCCTCGAGGGGGAGGTGGCGGTGGACGTGGTGCCGAACCACGGGTCACAAGAAGAAGGTCTAGGGCAGAAGGAGTAGTTCCTGAGGAACCCAAGACCCCTCATCAGGAGGGCGACGATGAGACTGCTAATCAGAGGGTTTCGATGAGAGAGGCGGTTGCGGAGGAAGTGCAACAGGCCATGAGGATGATCCTACTGTCTGTAATGACAGAAGTAATGAAGGCAGTTAGGGATGGGGAGAGACAAGAAAGGGGTAGATCTTCGGGAGAAAGGAGACGGCCCGAGACTGAAACGGTTTTCTTCGATGATGAAGAGGAAGGAGAGGAGGAGCCGGCGCCGGAGGCGGCACGAGGCTGTAACTATGGGGCGTTCCAACGATCCAAGCCCCCAACTTTTGATGGCAATGGCACTGCTGCTGCTGCTCACCGATGGGTGAGGGAAATAAAAGCTGTTTTAAACATCAGCGAGTGCCGGGAAGACCAGAAGGTAAAGTTTGTTGCCCACTCCTTTGTGGACTCAGCCTTGTGTTGGTGGGACAACATTGTCCAAGTTGAGGGTAGTCGGGCTATTGGAAGGATGAGATGGCCAGAGTTGAAAAGGCTGGTGATTGAGGAGTTCTGTCCTTGTCGTGAGATGGATAAAGTTGAAAGAGAATTCCTACAGCTGGAGGCGGGAACGATGACACATCAACAGTACACCACGAAGTTCAACGAGATGGCACGTCTGGTGCCGGATCAGGTGACACCTCTTTCGCGAAAGATCAAGAGGTACATTCAGGGCTTGCCGGCGGACATCCGTAGGCACATGATCGCTGCTCGACCGAGCACGTTTAGGTCAGCGGTTGATTTGGCCGGGAGGTTGTATGATGAAAGATCTGTGATGGTGACTGAAAGAAGCAAGAAAGGAGAGGGTGATCAAGAATGGGACGGGAAGCGATTGGGACGTGGCAGAGCCACTCCAGGTGGCAAAGGTGCACAAGTGGATGATCAGCGTGTGGTCATAACTGGTGCGGAGTCGAAAAGGTGTGACAAGTGTGGACACAGGCACCCCGGGGAATGTAGATTTGGGGGCAATGTCTGTTTCCGTTGTGGGAGGACCGGACATGTGGCGAAGAACTGCGGTATGGGAAGGTGTTACTCCTGTGGTGAGGAAGGTCACATAAGCAGGGATTGCAAGAAGCCGAGGGCGGAAGGTTCGGGAGTGAAGAAGATCGGAGGAAGCTAGGACGGACCACGATGTTGTGTCAGGTGCGTTTCTAGTAAACTAAACTTTAGCCTCAATGTTATTTGATTCTGGTGCTAGTAGAAAGTTTTATCTCTGTTGCTTACTGTGCTAAGTTGCCTGTTAGTGGTAGAATATAGATACGCCCTTTGAGGTAGAATCACCATTAGTAAGTCTACTAGGTTACCTAATCCCCTAGAGGATTGTGTGATAGAATTGAGGGAGAGCGCTTGTTCCTGCTAGGCTGTTCAAGACAGACATAGGAAGGTAGACCTGCATTTCCGGGTGAGTTGATCAGTATTCTATGACGCACACCCTAAGTGTTGCACGAAGATGGATTGCTCAACCGTGCATAATCAGAGTTTGGTGTCGACCTACGACAATGAATTATGATGAAGGCTTCGACCAGGAAAGCAGATTGCTTGGTTTGGAATCGAGTAAGCTAATATTAAAGTGTAGAGGGACATTCCCAGTAGTTGCTCAGGTAGTAGAAGTGACACATCGACTGGAGCTACCCAACGAGTTAAGTGGAATTCATCTGATGTTCCATGCGTCTCGTCTAAGAAAGAGCTCAACCGATGAGGATATGATCATGCTACTAGAGAGTACTCTGAGGGACAAAGTGTCCAACCACGAGAAGCAGTTGGTAGCTATTTTTAATAAGAAGAAGAGAATAGGCTAAGAGGATGATGGTTTTACTTGTGCAAGTGCAGTGAAGCCTAAAAGGATCTAAGTTTAAGTGCAAGATCAAAGAAGAGGTGACACAGTGTTACCCATAACTGTTGAGAAGCGACAGGTTTCGGGGACGAAACCTCTTTAAGGGGGGTAGACTTGTAACACCCCGAATTTCTATTTAAAACAAAAGGAAAAGAAAAGTAAATAGAAAGAATAGAAATTGTGCACAAGTGGAAGGGGAAAAAGTGTACAAAGTACAAACCTTATTATTTTAAGGTTTAAAAAGGGCATGGATGCCCATTTCTTCTTCATCTTCTTCATTCGGCTGAAAGGAAGAAGGAAGAGAGAGAGAGAGCCCCGGTTATAGAGAGAGAAAGTGGAAGAAGCAGCTTCAAAGGTAAGTCTTCTCTTATACGAGCTCGGTTTCAGCTGGGTTTCGAGTTCTTGACCGAAGTTCTTGGTATTTAGAGTTTGTTTTCGGGATTCAAGAGTTGAATTGAAGGTGGGTCTTGAACGGGAAGAGTGTTGCTCAAAGGCTGCTCAAGGTGAGTTTCTAGAACCCCTCTTTTACTGATTTTCAACTCGTTTGGGGCTATTATGCATACTAAGTAAATGTTTTATAAATAACCGTGGATGTTCAGCTTTATGTTTGAAATGATGTATGTATGTTTTAGTGTAAATTGTGGATTCATGATGAGGTTTAGCATATCTATATGGCCTTAGTATGTTAGATTTATGCTTGGGTATGATTAGAATGATAATCGGACGAATTTGATCGCATAAAGAACATTTCAGAATGATTCAGACAAACATGAACAGTGGTCCATGCGCCTGAATTATTGGCCATGCGTCCAAGGGGAGGCCCATGCGCCCAAGGGGAGGCCCATGCACCTAAAAGTGAGGCCCATGCACCTAGAAGGCTGGCCATGCGCCTAGAAGGCTGGCCATGCGCCCAACATATGGCCCATGCGCCTGAAATGGCTGGCCATGCGCCCAGCAAATGGCCCATGCGCCTAAACTGTGCCATGCGCCCAAAGTGTTAATGGTTAAGTGTTGATACGCCTAATCAGGGCAGAAGCGCCCAAATAGTGTCCATGCGCCCAGATAAATTTTATACGTAGAATTTTATGCTCATGCGCCTGAAAGGTCTGATGCGCCCAAGTTGGATCTAAGGTTTTCTAAGTGGTTTTCAAGGGGTAAAATGGAGAGATAGACCTGGTTATGATGTGATGACTTATGTTTGATGTGTGTTATGCATGTATGATGTTGCCTGTATGGTGATGGTGTATGCTTATGATTAAGTATATGTTCCTTATTATGTATGTATGTATGTCTTCCTTTGGCTTGCGTTGAACGTTAATGAACGTAATAAAGTATTATGTAACGTAAAGTGGAAGATAATGAAAAGAGGAACGTTAATGAACGAATGCATGTATTAAAGAACGAACGTCAACGTAAGAGGCTTACAAGCAAAGTACAGTGAGGTGCACGGCTCTAAATGCCCTAAGCTCGACCGCGTGAGGTTCAGCGAATCCTAAAGTGTGCACGCAAGGGTTTCAGTCTTTGTGACTGACCTTCAAAGATGTTACCCATTTCGATGGGGGTGTTGTTACCCATTTCGACGGGGGTGTTGTTACCCATTTCGACGGGGGTGTTGTTAGCCATTTCGATGGGGGGTGTTGTTACCCATTTCGGTGGGGGTGTGGCATAAAGCTAAACATAGATATGATGGTTACCGGAGTTACGTATAACTTCGGGGGTGTGGCATAAAGCCAAGTATAGATATGAGGTGAGCGACTTTGTGTTGCAACAGACTCGAACGGAGTTCAATCCCTGTGATTGACTCATATGGGATCTTTGTCGCGTATCCCGGTGTTGTGTCAGTCTTCGGACATGAGTCGGAGGCTTGTGAGCGGGTTCCGGCACAACATCAGCTTTCGAGCATGAGTCGGGGATATTGCATGAGACAAGATTCGAGTAATAAAGAGTAATGAACGAAAGATAATGTATGAAGGAATAAAGTATGAAAAGAACGTTAATGAATTATCGTAATAATGTACTAAACAGGATCCTTGTCATTCGACCTCAGTAATCGTGGCTGAGTGCCACGAAGAGGGTAAAGCCTGACGGGATCTAGAAAGAGAAGTGAACGACAATGAAATGCGTTAAATTAGAAAAGTTAATGAACGTAATGACGAAGATAATAATGATATTATCTGTATGTACGTATGATGCATGATCGCGAACGATTGTAAAGTATATTATGATTTGAAATAAAGTAAAGAACGGTTTTTAACAAAGTAAAGTATTTTATTATAAAAACTAGAACTCACTCAGCGTCGCTGACTTTTGTATGCATGATAGTTGGCAGGTATTTGTTAATGCTGAAGGGTTGCAGGCATGGATGCATAAGCTACTGGGAGCATTTTAAGGCTGGCATCTGTATTTTGACATGTCTTTATATTTTGAGATGAAAATTAATGTTGTAAACGAATGAAATGACATGTTTTTAGTTATTAATGAAAGTTTTAAATTCCGCTGCAAAATAAATGTACGTTTTATAATGTTTCAAGTGCAATGATTGACCAACTGTGAGGTTTCTGGGAACGGGGCCTTACACTTATGCTCGATAGTTCACCCGAACTTGATCTTATTCACCCGTACGTTACCTTTTCACCGATGGTGACATTGGTCATCCACACTTGAGAGCTCACTCACATTGAAATCCTATACCCGTACCTACCCATACTTAAATAGATTCGTAACTCTATTTCAGTTATATGTGGTATTGTGGACCACACGTGAAATTTTTCACTAAATATGTACTTAGTCACACACATGTGATATACTCAGAAAGCATTTTAAGTGTTGATGCACTCAATTATGATCTTGATCTAATCACATGCAATCTCCTCTCACTCGCATGTGAATCCCTTCATACGAATGTGATTTATTCACCCATATTTGAATATCTCACTCGCATCTAATCATACTTAGTAGATATTCATGTTAGCTTCTAAAGTGCTAAAAAGATTATAGGATTAATATGACTTACATGCATGTAACATGAATTGTCTATGATAAATATGAAAAGTAAAAGACCATAAATAATATAAAGTTATGGTATGTCTCTAATACATAACTAAAGTATGTAATGGATAAATAATGTTAAAAACTCATTAAGTGAAAAGTGTTAAAGAATAATTTTGTTATGACAAAAACTTATAGAATGATAGAGAAATATAACATTAATTAAAGAAAAGAAAAGAAAAAAAATGCTAAGTTCTCATGTGAAAGCTAAAGTTCAAAGTCTTGAAAGTTAGGCTGGAGTTTGCATTCATTGTATTCTCACCTTGATAGGATTTGTGTCTTGTACACATTCAACTGATATGAGCTTTTCCTTATACATTGCTCAAGTTAATAGGAGTTGTAATTTTATGTACGCTCACGTGATAGGAGATGTGTCTTGTACACACTCACCTAATAGGAGCCTTGCCCACACATTATTCACCCCTAATAGAAGTTGTACCTTGTGTATCTCACTCGATAAGAGCTTAAAAATTTATTGCTAGCTCACCCACTAAAGAAGCTTTGTACTTGTACGAGCTTAAAGATAAAGATAAGGATAAAGATAAAGAGTAAAGTATAACACTTTTTAAAGTATTACTAAAGATTGACACTTAAAAGCTAAAGTACGAGCTACCCGACTATATCAAGATTGATAATCTATTGATAGTAAAACTCGGTCAAATTTGTTCATTATAATATATATCAAAAATGGGCCTTGTAATGACATTTTAATTTACTGCTATGTAAGAAATGATCTTTTAAAGTTTATGTATTTTGTGTTTCTGATGTTTAAACTCAACGGTGAGGTTACTGAACTGTGAGCTTTCTTGGAAACATGGTCTTACTAGATTTTAGAAAGTTAAGAAATTTTATTATTTTTATGACTTACTTGCATATGGAGATTACAATTATAAGAAGTTTAGAAAGTTTATTACTTTTTAGATTTACTTTCACATCAGTTTCAAAAAGTCTATATTGTTATCATTTATCTTAAAATACCTATTCATTAAAACTTTGCCTAAAGAACGATTTATCATTTTGAGCAACCTCTTAAAATATATTTTAAGTTCTAAAAAAGTTATTATTATTATTATTATGTAACACCCGGTTATTTATTATTTTGAAGCCGACGAAGGAAGAAAAAGAAATAAAGTCCAAAGTCGAGGGACCAAACTCGTCAACAAAAGAAAGTCGGGTGAGTGGGAGTATATAAGGGAGAGGGCAGCCCTTACCCTCTCCCCCACACTCACAAATCAACCAAAGAAAGAAGAGAAGAGAGAAAGAAGAGAAAAGGGGAAAAAGTTTCGGTTCGGGTTGGTTCGAGTGGCCAAAATCGTTGAGGAGCGAGTCAAATTAAAGCCCTTGTCGTTGTGCTCGTTTGTGTGAGTTCTAGGACCCCACTTTTACTTGTTTTCAACCGAATTTGGGGCTGGAAAGCATCAAAAACCCGGTTTTATATGTGTGTGTTTATGACCCATTTGGGTGTGTTGCGTGTGATGCGTTTAGAGTTTGTTTCCGAGCTTGTGTGTGCTTGAATGGTGTTGTGGTATGTTTCCCTTAGGTTTAGGATGGTTGATTTGGGCTTAGAATGGATTTAGATGAGTTTGGAGGCCGAAAACCCTCGGCTGCAGTCGGGATGAACTGCCTTCTGCATCAGCTAGGGCTAGGCGACCGACTAGAGACCGAATGGAGGCCATACGGCCGAATAGGGTGCGATTGGGGCCCATTCGCACGATTGAGGTCCACTCGCACGAATGGAGGTTCATTCGCACGATTGAAAGGCCAATCGCATGGAGGTCATGCAATTGAAGGTCCAGTCGCATAAGTGTTCATCCGCATTAGTCCCATTCGCATGAGTCCATCCGCATTAGTCCATTCGCACGATTGGGTGTCCATTCGCATGAGTGTTCATCCGTGTTGGTTCATTCGCATGATGTTCAGTCACATGGAGGCCATGCGACTTGTTAGGACCTGGTATTTGAACGAAATACCTAGTGATTAGCGTGTAAACCAGATCAAATAGTGCAGAATCCTATTTGATTGGCGATCCAATCAGTGAGAACACACAAAGAATCAATCAAGAATTGAATCTAACGTTAGAAGTCAATTGGGAATCGATCTAATGTGCTCTGTGAACTTGGAGAACGATTTGGGAGGTTTCTGGACGGCTAGGGTACGTCTGGAGTCGTAATGGTATGAATGCTTACGTTTTTCCACAAATTGGGTCTATTTATAGGTTAGTGTTGTTCATTCGTGCGACTGGACCATAAGTATGGTTCAGTCGTGCGATTGAACCATGCGGTTGATCCATCCGCATGACTGAGTGTTCAGTCGTGCGACTGATCCAATCTTATGTGTCAACCATACGACTGATCCAGTCTCCTGGTTCAGTCGTGCGACTGAGTCAATCGTATGAAGTTATTCATGCGTGTGGTCCATTCGCATGGGCCATTTGCATGAGAAATTCATTAAGTTAAGTTTGAATGTTTCAGTTAATATAACTTGATGTGTAACCATTCAAACAATCACAAACCCAATTAACCAATTCAATATCGACTCATTAATGAAATATTAGACATTACAAATCACAAACAATCAACATCATTTCATTAATCATTTCATATTACATCATAATCAGACAAACAAGATCTATTACATTTCATATCATGATCTAGGGACATACATGCATCAACAAAACTGGTATTTGAACGAAATACCTAGTGATTAGCGTGTAAACCAGATCAAATAGTGCGGAATCCTATTTGATTGGCGATCCAATCAGTGAGAACACATGAAGAATCAATCAAGAATTGAATCTAACGTTAGAAGTCGATTGGGAATCGATCTAATGTGCTCTGTGAACTTGGAGAACGATTTGGGAGGTTTCTGGACGGCTAGGGTACGTCTGGAGTCGTAATGGTATGAACGCTTACGTTTTTCCACAAATTGGGTCTATTTATAGGTTAGTGTTGTTCATTCGTGCGACTGGACCATAAGTATGGTTCAGTCGTGCGATTGAACCATGCGGTTGATCCATCCGCAGGACTGAGTGTTCAGTCGTGCGACTGATCCAATCTTATGTGTCAACCATACGACTGATCCAGTCTCCTGGTTCAGTCGTGCGACTGAGTCAATCGTATGAAGTTATTCATGAGTGTGGTCCATTCGCATGGGCCATTCGCATGAGAACTTCATTAAGTTTAGTTTGAATGTTTCAGTTAATATAACTTGATGTGTAACCATTCAAACAATCACAAACCCAATTAACCAATTCAATATCGACTCATTAATGAAATATTAGACATTACAAATCACAAACAATCAATATCATTTCATTAATTATTTCATATTACATCATAATCAGACAAACAAGATCTATTACATTTCATATCATGATCTAGGGACATACATGCATCAACAAACTCCCCCTTGGACCTAGATCTCTCTAATCTCTTGTTTTCTGCATAACCTCCTTGTATTTCTTGTACTTCTCCTCTTTAGTTAATCCCGTGTGAATCTTAAACGCGAAGCAGAGTCGTATGACATTCTGGAACTGGAGGGCTTGTACAATATCCTGCGTGTCATAGAACAGTGGCCACTTGTATAGCGTATAGACATCATTGGCCGACAAGTTAGTAAGCCACATCGGGTCGAATACCCTGATCGTATCCATTTGTCCCTCTTTGCTTAGGACTATGACCGCTTCAGCTGTTCTCCAATCATAGTACCACCACTTAAAGTGTGGAGTGAAGTCCTGTGGCATTTCCCGGAGTGGGATGCTCGACATTGTGCGCGGAGGACTCCACTTCAACACTATCTTGGGCTTGCCAGTAATGGCATCAACCTCAGACCTTCTGATATACCTAGTAGGCTGTTGGGGTCTGAAGTTAACCCATCTGGTGTGGTACTCCTTCTTTAGGGCAGCCTCGAACCAGCCTGACATCTTCCTCGGGTCAGCATACAAAAGCTTTAGCTTAGCCAGCTGGTTGAGCTCAAAACCTGATAGAGTCTTCAGATCATGTGGGAATCTGAAGTACTCTATGCCCTGTTCTCTCTTAACTGCATAAACATTAAGATCATCAAAATACGCCCATGCTATAATCCTGCCAGACAACTTGTGATGTTTCTTGACTCTGTAGAGTTTGGTGTAGGCATCCTTCTTTGGTGCAGCACGTTGGGCTCTAACTTCTTCAAAACATGCAGCCCACTCAGCCTTTCGAATGTCGACATCATCATTTGAGGCTTGGGCTGTTCCTTCTGCTTTCTCTGTTTCTTGCTCCATCTTGTTCAACACCTCAAAAGTATCACTGACGAGGGATTCACCCAGATTGGGGACCACATTTCCCTCATTGTCAGCGTACTGAGGGTAATCCTCAGCGGTGACATCTTCGATCTCGACTTCATCAACATCGTTGAGCTCTTCATCACTAGTCGAATCGCATGTAGGAGCATCTTTCACTATCTCATCCGGATTTAGCTTGAAAATCTCTGCGAGTTGCTCGTTTGATAGGTCATGAATTATTTCCCCTTCTTCAGGGGTATAACTCACTGACCTCCTTACGATCCCTTGCAGATCAAGAATCATTGTTAGTTGAGTCTTGACCTGTTGAAGGGGAGCAACATCAAACTCATCTCTTTGGTAATTTGGATCTGTTTGATTTAAACATTCAACACATAAATCATTAGTAATTAGTCAAACAGAAATGCATTAACTTAATATAAACATTCAATACATTGTTTTCAATACAGGATTCAAATACAAAAGTAAATAAATACATAAACATCTAGTCTTTACTTTTATCCTGTATCATAGTCTCGTCACTTGGAGGAGCAGAGGTGGAAGTTGATTGGTCCTGTCTGTTCTTTGACCTCCTCTCTTGACCTGAAGCAGAGGCCGATGCAGCTGCATCCCCTTCTTCTGCTTCATCATCATCGTCCTTCCCCTCTGTCCTATCTCCTTCAGTTTCCTCCTCATCCTCTGTATCATCCTCTTCATCCTCATCATCATCTTCAATCATCATCAATCAACCATCATCTCCATCAATCTCATCCCCCTCTTTGATCTTGAGGGGCTCCTCCTTAGACCTTTCAGCTTCACAGGTAGTCTTCTTTGCCTTCTCCCAACTCCGCTCCTCTATCTTTTTTCTTGATGTGACACTCTCTGTGTTGGAGTGGGCTATCTCAGTGCTCTGAGCAGCCCTCGTTTGGGCCTGCTCCTCTATAACTCGAGCCTGCTCTGCAATCTGGTGAGATTGTGCAGCAGTCAGGTCGGCAAGCTGGCGGATCTGGGCAGCCTTCTCCTCATCTGCAGCTAGTAAGCCGCATCACCATCCTGTTGAGCGCTGACAGCTGTTCCTCTACCCCGATTGGAGGTAGAGGTGATCCATAAGTGTGTGAGGGATGGGCTGAAGGTCCTGCTTGGTGTGAGGTGGTGGTGGTGGGGTGTTGGTGAAGATGGGTCTGTGAAATGGTGGAGGTGATGTGGGAGTAAAGATATGGTGGTGGATGGAATCTGTACTGTGGTGTGGTAGGTATGGTGTGTTTTGGCTGTGTGGTGGTGATGGTGTGGCTGTGGAGTGGTATTGGTGGTGGTACATAGAGGCTATGGTGGTAACGAAGGTCAACCGACCTCTTCTTCTTCTTCTGACCATGGGGCTGAGCCATCCTCTTCCTCCTCGTCCCCGTTGAGGTGGATGCTCCCCCTACAACCCTGCCTGCTGACCCCGGTGCATAGCTCGGGTCAGTATCAGTCTCTCCGGAGTCTCTCGGGTGTTCACCAACCACCCTTAGCCCATGTTCTGTGGGAACAACTTTGCTTCCCACATTCGCGTTAGGGGCTCCTCATCAACTCCTCCTCCTCCCTCCGCACCATGAACAAAATCCTGATGAAATCCAGCTGACTCGGCAACATCTCCAGCTGGGCAGACACTGGAGGTATAACATCAGACACAGTGCCTCTCGGTGAGCAGGCATATCGTCCCCAGCATCCCCACTATCATCATCGTCCGAGTCATGAGTGGGTAGAGCAATCTGCTCCACATCAGAATCACTATCATCGTGGCGCCACTTTCTCTTGGCTGGCACCACGTAGTCCTCCCGGCCAGATGCCCAAACAACCCCTCCTGACAGGGGGTTTCACTTGCTTCCCCCTGTACACCTTCATCCTCCCCAAGGTAGTGTCATCCATCACCTCGAGGACTACCGCATCCTCCTTCTCCTTCGGCAGGGAGGGAAGCTTCTGATCTATGATCATCTGCATAACCTCGGGTACATACAGAAGCCCTCCTTCCCTTTCCCCTCGATGTTCTCCACCAGGTAGGTGAAGATCATCTTGGAGAAGCTGAACGGGTGGTTCAGCACCAACGCACATACGCGTTCTGTATCTGATCAGATAGCTCATCAAAACCTCCCTTCCTGGAAGCTATGCACTTAAGAGCACGTGCGCAAGATACTTAAACTGGGGACAGAGGTTACTCTTGTTGAGTACCCCCGCATTGATGTCCCCAGAGTACTTGGCTCTAAGAAAGCATCCTCTGACTGTGAGGGGGTGTAATCGAGTCGGACAATCCGCGTCATCCCCCAACTGTAATACGATCCTTAGATCCTCCTCTGAGATAGCAATAGCCTCTCCAAAGATGGTACTTCTGATGCAGTGAGGCTCAGAGGATCTATCAACTGTAGCGCCTTCCCAGAAGGCCTGCTGAACTGACCTATAAGGAGTACAAGGAGTAGAAATGGCATGTGCAATCCTCGATCTCAGTAGAAATGTGATGATGCCCGAGAATCAGCAGCGTTTCTGGATGTCAAATCCAGATGAGCACATAATTGTGCTTCGTGCTCATAGTCCATCGACTCGCCATCTGTTACACAAACATAGTAAACGTTAGTACCATTTGGCTAAGAAGTCATGAAACACTTGGACTAAAAAATCTTTCTGTCATGCGATTGAGGTTGTGCGACTGAGATCAGTCGTGCGACTGAACAGTGCGACTGGGATTCAGTCGTGCGAATGATCCCATGCGTACGACTGAGTGTGCGACTGGACTCATGCGTATGTAACCTCATGCGGTTACACAGTCGTGCGACTGAACTCATACGCATGGTTCAGTCGTGCGGTTAGCAGTTCGCACCCTTCAGTCGTGCGACTGAAGTTCATCAACCTGTCCATTCGCATGATGTACTGACTGTTCAATTCAAATTCACTTTTTCACCACTTTTGAGTTTTAGACATCGTTATCTGGTTCATTTGACTCGCAATACATTCTTATAACACCTAACGTCTTTAATTTCATCTGTTTGAGTCGTTTAGTTAGGTTATTAAGCCACTTAAGTCTCGGTTAGTGTTTTCGGGTCTGATTTTCCAGATTTGTCATGGTTGTTTGGGTCTTCTTCACCGCAAATTACCTGTAAAGTCGATGTATATGATCAGTAATCAAGAACGGGGGGTTTGAGATCAAATGAAATTTGGGCAGAGTGGCGTTAAGTCGTGCGATTTAGGGTTAATTTGAGGGTGGTGAGTCTCTGCGACCGACTCCCCCTCTATTTATACTAACCCTAGATTCAATCGTGCGACTGAGCTCATACGCACCTTTCAGTCGTGCGAGTGGGGCTCAGTCGTGCGATTGGTTCAGTCGCCCTTCTTCAGTCGTCCGACTGGATCTCAGTCGTGCGACTGACTCACTCGTTCGCCCTTAAGCATCCGACTGGGCCAATCGTATGGGCCATTCGGTTGGATGGTCCATACTCATGGTCCATTCGTACGAATGGCTCCCATTCGTATGATTAGTCCATACGTATGGTCCATTCGTGCGAATGGGTCATACTTATTAATTTTCTGCCAATTTGAATATTAACATTTAAACCCTTTTAATTTTGAAATTTACGTTATGAGCTTTTGATCATCTCAGACATGATCATTTTAACTTGAAAACTTTTTGATCACCTCAGACGTGATCCTTTTAAACAATTTAGTCACCTCAGACGTGACCCTTTTAAACGTTTAAAGCACATGTGGTCATCTCAGACATGACCCTTTTAGTGAGTTGATTCCTTACTGATTTTCCTGATGTAGTCCGACAAACTAACAAACTAAAACGACTAACTAACTTAGAAAATTAAACTAAAGAATAAACAAGAATTGTTTTTGGCTTTTTGTGAGAGATAAATCCTAAGATGGAAATCTACTGGATTTGGTTCCGGAATAGACAGCTTCAACTTAGATTGACCACACCTGGACCAATTCAATTTTGGAATCATACAGGCAAGTCAAATCATTTGGGACTTGTTATCAAAATCTTTTGATGCTCAATTCTTGGTGTTCATCCAGAGTCGTTAGCAACTTTAGGAAATCATACTGGAACTCTTAGATTACCACATTGATTTGAACTTTCAAGAATTGCAGCCACAATGATTGTCAATATGTTTGTCCACTTAAATCCATACACTTTTGACACAGACTGGTGACTGTTTTAGGTTTTAATTATTTCAACTAACATTTGTGGATCCCACACTTATATGGTAATCAACATTCCTCAGGAGCTTTTGAGCGGTCTACGGGTATTATTACAAGAAGAGACTATTCTTAGAGCTTTCAAAGAGAAGCCAGTCCTCAGGTCAGTGCCATCGCACAGCAGAGAGGCGGCAAACAACAATGAATTCTAGAATATCTAGGTTATGCTTATCCTCAGGTCAGTGCCATCGCACAGCACAGAGAGGCACACAACCTATCTCCTTGTTAGAGCAGCTTAATTTTATTTTGCACAAAATGCACCAACAACATAAGTCATTAGCTTTATAGCATTTGTCTTTCATTTTTTTCTTGCTTTGCTCTATTATGGTCATCCGCACACATTTGTGGCGTTTACATGCTCATTACCCCTTATTGGAATATTGTTGATTGTGTTAACCAGTGATAAGATGGAAGCCCACAGTCAGTTGAACAACTTAGTTTGATCTTGAGATCACCAGTCAGGTCTAATCATCTATTGTGTTGAATCTACCGACATATCATTTGTGGTCTAGCAACCTCTAGGTCTACTTTCTTGTGTTACCTTAGGAGTTACCAGTTTTTCTATCATCTTCCCTTTTATATTGCTTAGACTACACAGACTTATACTTTGAATTTTTGCATCTTTTCTAAATTTAATTTTAAGTCCCTCTTGATTTGTTCCTGTGTACTATCATTTTCCAAAGGGTTTGAATCGGTATCACAGATACGATCTACCTTATATCAGCTATCCACTCCTTCTCCCTCGTTTTTTTTTAATGTTACTACTTGCTGACATATTCTCCTAAAATACTAAAATCATAACTGGTTTAATTATTTTAGGATTTTAATAAACAGCAAATAACATGAGTTTAATTTAAACAGACTAAAATAAACAAATAAAATAAATAAAAAAGAAAAACTTTAACTAACTACATCGGACTACACATTATCATCATCAGGAATAACCTCACTTTTCTTTTTCGCCGTTGACCTCTAGCAAATATTGAAAACGTGGTTTATCAAAGGCTTTAGTATAGAGGTCAGCGCGTTGAAAATCAGTATTAATTTTTACCACATCAATTAAGTTCTTTTCAAAACAGTCTCTTATGAAATGGTATTTAATACCGATATGTTTGGTCTTAGGATGTTGGACCGGATTTTAGTTACTGCAATTGCAGCAGCAGAGTTATCAACAAAAATAGGAGTAGAAGAGAACTTTAAACCGTAATCCCGCATTTGCTGTTGAATCCAGATGATTTGTGAACAGCAACTTGCAGCAGCAACATATTCGGCTTCACAGGTTGACAATGCAACCGATGTCTGCTTCTTACACTGCCAGGTAACTAATCTTCTCCCAAAGAATTGACACCCTGCTGATGTAGACTTGTAGTTCATCTTGCAGCCCCCGTAATCCGAGTCACTATACGCGGTAAGCTCAAAGTCATCATCATGAGGATACCACAACCCAAGTGTGGGTGTACCCTTCAGATAACGAAAAATCCTCTTGACCCCGATCAGATGGTTGACCTTAGGCTTAGCCTGATATCTAGAACATAAACATGTAGCATACATGATATCAGGTCTTGAGGCAGTGAGATACATGAGGGATCCAATCATTCCTCGGTACATCGTGGCATCTACAAGATCTCCATTTTCATCAGGTGCTATATCGTGATTCGTAGCAAGTGGAGTCCCAGCAGCAGAAGCATTCTCCATGTCAAACGACTGAGAATGTCTCCTACATACTTGGTCTGATGTAGAAAGATCCCATTTGGTGTCTGATCCACCTGTAACCCGAGAAAGAACTTCATCTCCCCCATAGCACTCATCTCAAACTCTTTCTTCATAACTGCTTCAAACTCTTTGCATAACTCTTCGTTCTTTGAACCGAAGATTATGTCATCAACATAGATCTGTACGAGCAGTAGGTCGCCATCTTTTTCTTAATAAACAGCGTGCAGTCAATGACTCCCCTGCGAAAGCCGTGTTTCACAAGATGAGTCGAGAGTTTCTCATACCAAGCTCTTGGAGCTTGATGAAGCCCGTATAAAGCCTTGTCGAGCTTGTAAACTCTATCCCGATGATAAGGATCTTCAAATCCCTCGGGTTGACTGACATAGACTGTTTCTCTGATTTCCCCATGAAGGAATGCACTCTTCACATCTAATTGGTAGACTTTAATCTTCATGTACGATGCATAGGCAAGGAAGATACGAATGGCTTCCATCCTTGCCACGGGTGCAAACACCTCATTGTAGTCAATTCCCCTCGACTTGGCGAAAACCCTGAACCACCAATCGAGCTTTGTTCCTGATAATGACCCCTTGGTCATCCTTCTTGCATTTCAGGACCCATTTGGTGCCAATGACTTTAGCACCTTTAGGTCTATCAACCAGAGTCCATACACCTAACTTCTTGAACTGAAGAAGTTCTTCTTGCATGGCACTCACCCACGCCTCATCATTTAGTGCATCACTGACATATTTTGGCTCAAACTGCGAGACAAAACACCGATAAGCACCATCATGAATGTAACCCTTCTCCATAACCGAGGCGTAATCAGCTGAGTATAGCTGATTTCGGGTTTGTACTCCTGATCTGACATCCCCAATGACATTGTCAAGGGATGATAGACGTTTAGTCGTGATCCTGGAGTAGTAGGAACAGCTACCTCAGAGCCAAGATTATGAACATTTGGTTCTGCATCTGAGGTAGTTGGAGTTTGAGGTTCCGAAGTCGAAGGTGCATCACTGGTAGATGCTTGTGGACTTTCAGGAACTGGAACCTGTTCCTCCTGACTGTTCTGGTCATCTTCTTCAGCTTCATCTTCAGAGGAGGAGTCACTGTCATCGACTACTCCCCCTGACTGAGTAGATGATTCTCCCTGTGAGCTAGATGGTGTATTCAAGATATCATACATCATTCTAGTAGCTAACTCGTCATCCGAGGGAGAGAGAGGGATGTTGAAGGACTTGAAGAATCCATCATAGTCGAAGAAGTAGGCGGGTCCTTTGCCAGTAGGTGGTGGTGGTGTATATCTCTGAACGTCAACATTACACCACACTTCTACAAGACCCGTTGAGTTGTTGTAAACTCGCTTGTTCGGTATGTTGTATCCTAGAAAGATTCCTTCATCCGCCTTCTCGCTGAATTTACCTTCTTGTGTCTTCTTCAGAAGTGTGCACGGCGCGCCAAAAGGTTCAAGATACTCCAAATTCGGTTTGCGTCTTTGTAGTAGCTCGTAACATGTCTTTCCGTGGCGCTTGACTATCAGGACTCGATTCAGTGTATAACATGCATTCGCCACTGCCTCATTCCAGAATTGGATAGGCAGTTTCGAGTCTGCCAGCATAGTCCGTGCTGTCTCTATCAAGCTTCTGTTCTTTCTCTCAGCAACGCCATTCATCTGAGGTGTGTAGGCAGAAGTGAATTGATGCACAATTCCCTTTTCCTTGCAGTATGCCTCCATCCACTGGTTCTTGAATTCCGTCCCGTTGTCTGAGCGTACTTGTCTAACTTCAGCTTGTAGAGAGATTCCAGTGTGGTTACTAACTCCTTGAATGACTCAAATGTTTCTGATTTGGATTTCAGAAACATTACCCAAGTGAACCTTGAGTAGTCATCAGTGACCACAAAACAGTACAAGTCGCCTGCAATGCTCTTTGTACTGACTGGACCAAACAGATCCATGTGAAGAAGTTCAAGAGGAAGTTCTATTGAATGAACTTTCTTTTCCTTATGAGACTTCTTCGTCTGTTTGCCTTTCTTGCAAGCTACACAAAAGTCAGGAAGCTGGAAGTTCTTGACATTAACTCCTCTCACCAGATCCTTCTGAATCAAGTGATTCATCTTCCTTTGACTAATGTGTCCCATTCTCCTATGCCAGGAGATGGAATCCTTCTCAGTAGCTTTAGATAGAAAGCACTGAACCTCATGATCCGTTGTAGCAGCTGTTGACAGATCCAAACATAAAGGTCTTTATATCTTGAAGCAGTCATCAGAACTTGGTCCTCTGGGATCACGTAGTCTTTCTTTAGCACGTAACACTTCTTGTTGTCGAAGATGACTTTAAATCCCTTATCACAGATTTGGGAAACAGAAAGTAAGTTATTTTGAAGTTGTTGAACGTAGTTCACCTTATCAAACTTAACTTTCTGATTCCCCACTTCTCCCTGAGCTGTGATATAGCCTCCCTTGTTTCCAGCAATGAAACATGCCCTCCTTTTATTTGCTTGACGTTTGATAAAAGGGCCCTATTTCCTGTCATGTGCCTGGATGCTCCGCTGTCTACAATCCACGTGTTAGTTTCAGCACTGTATCGAACACCCTGCACATACAAAGTAAAGGATTAGTTTAGGTTAGGAACCCAAGCCTTTACTGGCTTGGGTTTCCCAGAGGCATCACACATCATAAATTCCACCCATTGACCCTTAGAGGGTGAGGGTAGCTCAGGTTCCTTCTTGTCATCAGTATCAGACACGCAGGATGACTTCTCTTTCCATAAGCCAGATTTGTGCAAGGCCTGTTTGTGATAAACAGTCGACTGGCTTACAGGTTGAACTTTAGGTTCACTAGTTCTTCTAGGTGGAGTCAGAGAACTCCTCTTAGAAGACCTAGGCTTTGAATCCTGAAGTTCAATCTTCTTCCTAGGTGTCTGATAGAAAGGACAATAGGAAGCAATGTGTCCACATTCTCCACAGTTGTAGCATGACCTGCTATCAACTTTATGATTAAACTTTCTTTGTGGAGAAGTGTGTGACACTCTAGTAACATCAATCACTTTAGGTTTTGACTCTGGTTCTTTTGATGTTTTCTCTGGTTTAACAAAGTTAACTGTTTTAACCTGTTTAACATCTTTCTCTTTTTGGTTAACTGGTTTTTGACTTGAAACATGTGAAAAATTAATTAGAAGTCTTTTTAGGTTCTGATTTGACTCTGTTTGACCCTGACTTTAAGTTAACCTTTTCAAATTCCTTTTCCAGATTAACACAAGGCAATTTACCCTTTGCCTTTGAAGTGGCCTCCTTTTGTTTGTTTCCAGATTCAATAGATGAACATGAGGAATCTGGATCACTAACAAGAGGAGTAGACACCACATGATCCTTGATGGGGTTATTATTTACTGGTCTAGTCTTAGTGTTCATCAAGGTCTCAGGTGGTGGTGGAACCACTTTGTAACCCAATCCCTCCCCGTTGTTTCTTTCTCTCACTAAGTGTTGAACTATGTGTGAAGAACTAGTCCAACTGTGCAGTTTCTGTTTTAATGAGTTTACTTCTACTTCTAGAACTGCCTTTTGCTTCTTAGTGTCTTCTAGGGAGTTTAGATAGTACCTAATGTCATTAGCTTGGTTAAAAGCAACTACTACTTCGGTTTCCCTAAGCTGTTTAGTCAAAAGGTCTATCTTTTCTTTATAACTATGCTCATTTTGTTTTAATACTCTATTAGCCTCAGTGCACAGTTGCAAATCTTTTACTAAGTTATCATTATGATCTAATAACCTAGCAAATTTTCATCTATGCTATTCCTAAAAGTATCACAATCAGAACAAGCATGATTATCAAACATTTGGTCAGTAGTACTTACCTGAGTTGGTTCAGAAGAGTTAGCCATCAACGCAGCATCAGATGTCTCTGGTTCTGGTGATTCTGTCTTTTCTGTCTCTGACGTGGTAGTCTCCTCTTTCTTTCTCTGACTATGTGACATTGCTATCTCAATTGCTAGATCTCCTTCACCTCACTCGCGGAATCATCGTCAATATCTTCTACACTTGCAATGTTTGATTCCCCTGGTGAGACAAACCTAAAGCTCCAATCCTGTCCTTCATCATCATGAGCAGTCAAGGCTTTTGGATCCTTGCTTGATGAAGTAGAACTAGAAGCTTGCTTGTCTTGGCGAGTGAAGGACGAGAATGGGTTCCCGTTACCCGTCTTCTTTGGCTTGACACATTCTCTCTTGAAGTGCCCCTTCTCTCCACAGTTGAAGCAGGTCACTTTGCTCTTGTCAAAGCCAAATGTGGTATCCTTAGTAGCTACCAAGTTCTGTCCGGTCTTTTTAACAAACTTCTTCGCCCTCCGGACAGCACTAGCTAAGGCCCACATTATGTCCATCCTCTCAAGCTCCATTTCGTCCACCTGCTCGTAGTCCTCGTCTGCCAGATGGCAGTTTCCAATCTTCCCGGCAACAAGTCCATCATATGAATGAACCACTGCAGCCAAAAGATCCATATGCTCTCGAGCTACTTCCACAGTCACATTACCGAGGTTCTCGGTCTTCAGTTTAGTAGCACTTGCTTCAGATCCAATATAGTGGGTACAAGAAGACCCTGACGTGTCTGATCCTGAAGGAGAAGCATGTGAAGGACCCGATGAGCTAGACACAAATGCAGTCTGGAGAGGTGCTCCAGATGTCTTAGCTTGCGGCGTGGCGTTGTACAAAGCTGGATTTTGAGTGTACGAAGACTTCTGAGCTCTGTACTTCATCCTAAGTGCTTCTTCTCGCAACTTAAGAATGAAGTCATTAATATCCAGCTTTGCCAGCATTCCATTCTGTCTCAGGTTAGACACGAATGAAGCCCACTTTTCAGGCAATCCGTCTGCAAAGTTACTAACTTTCTCTTCCATGGTAGTATTCACCCCATGTGTATGCAGTTCGCTCATCAAATGGTAGAATCTATCTATGACGTCGTCTAAACTCTCGTTCCATCGATGAGAAGTTATCGAATTCCTTCTTTAACTCCTTAGCCTTGATTGCCTTCAACGAAGCATTCCCGTCGTACCTCTTCTCTAGCTCATCCCACAGTTTCTTGGACTGCTTATTCTCTGAGTACTGGTGGAATATGTCTTTGGGGATAGACTGTGTAATCAATGCATAAACTCTTTTCTCTGCATTGTATTTAACTTTCTGCGCGTCCGTCATCCCTCCTAACGTTAGCTTAACTCCATCAGCTCCCACCGGTGTACTATATCCAATCTCGATGGCTTCCCACAGATTCGGATCCACTCCATTGAGGTAGATCTCAAAACGTTGTTCCAGTGGGGAAACTCATCTAACGTCAAGAGCTTTGGTGGTTTATTATGATTACCCACCTCACTCTCAAGCAACAGCAGGTTCTGTATCCTAGAGTCCTTCCCAGCAGTAAAGGCTGACATTTGATCTTCCATGGCGAATAACTTTAAGTCTAATCAAACAAACTGTCACTGGTGCGACTGAAGGATGCGAATGGTCTAGTCGTGCGTATGAACTCTGCGACTGGTTCAATCGTGCGGCTGAACTGAGCGATTGGTTCAGTCGTGCGAATGAATCTGATGCGTATGAGCTATGCGAACGAACGGTTCAATCGTACGAATGAAGGTGCGACTAGGTCCAATCGTGCGAATGGGCAATGCGAATGGAGTCCAGTCGTGCGAATGGGTCACTCGTGCGACTGAAGCTGCTGTTTTGCGAAATTTTCTAGGTTAACGTGGTTTAGCCGTAAAAATTCGAAATTTCGCAAGGTCTAATCGCCTAAGTCCGTAGAAACCAAACTTTGATGAGCAGGGAACGTCCAAGATCACTTTTGACACCAAAGATTGCGTTTTTAGTGCAAAAACACAAACTTTTATGCAATCTTGATTGAATCACACGTAATCAAGAGCCAAAGCTCTGATACCACTTGTTAGGACCTGGTATTTGAACGAAATACCTAGTGATTAGCGTGTAAACCAGATCAAATAGTGCGGAATCCTATTTGATTGGCGATCCAATCAGTGAGAACACACGAAGAATCAATCAAGAATTGAATCTAACGTTAGAAGTCGATTGGGAATCGATCTAATGTGTTCTGTGAACTTGGAGAACGATTTGGGAGGCTTCTGGACGGCTAGGGTACGTCTGGAGTCGTAATGGTATGAATGCTTACGTTTTTCCACGAATTGGGTCTATTTATAGGTTAGTGTTGTTCATTCGTGCGACTGGACCATAAGTATGGTTCAGTCGTGCGATTGAACCATGCGGTTGATCCATCCGCACGACTGAGTGTTCAGTCGTGCGACTGAGCCAATCTTATGTGTCAATCATACGACTGATCCAGTCTCCTGGTTCAGTCGTGCGACTGAGTCAATCGTATGAAGTTATTCATGCGTGTGGTCCATTCGCATGGGCCATTCGCATGAGAACTTCATTAAGTTAAGTTTGAATGTTTCAATTAATATAACTTGATGTGTAACCCATTCAAACAATCACAAACCCAATTAACCAATTCAATATCGACTCATTAATGAAATATTAGACATTACAAATCACAACAATCAATATCATTTCATTAATCATTTCATATTACATCATATCAGACAATAAGATCTATTACATTTCATATCATGATCTAGGGACATACATGCATCAACACTTAAATCTTTATCAAACTATGATGGTATACATACTAGCCCCAAAACATCATAAAGCATCAAAAGTGATGATCTTGAACCCACATTTGTTATGAATCTTGAGCAAACCTAAAACTAATAACAAAAAACCAATATTTACATCTTGCATACATAAAGTAACAACTTTAGCACCTATTCAATATGTAACCTATACTAGTATAGATCACAAAGATCAAAGGTAAACCTTACTTTTCTTTAAGAATGCAAGCTTTCTCTCACTAGAACTCTCTCTCTCTAGCTCCTTGGGAAAGCTTTAACCATAAGAATGGGGTAGAAAGATGCCCATTCCCCTTTGGTAGCAACTTTTAGATCATTCATACATTCAATATACACATCTAAACGTTCAACTCAATGGTCTCAAGATTAACTCCGATATTTAGAAAAGAAAAGAATGAAGATATAGAAGATGAAGAGGAAGTAATGGTTTATGATGTAAGGCCCCGTACCCGGGAAACCTCACAGTTGGTTAAACATAGCATAAAATCATTTTAATAACAAAACAATCCAGTGGAATAAAATAACATTTACTTAAAACTTGCAGTTGATATGGTGATCATACATTTGTCCTTTATTGTAAATAAAACATAGTACTTTTTCCTTTAAATTACAATAAAATTTCATTCATAAACAGGAATGCCATCCATTGTCATCCAAGTAGCTTCCCACCTTGTGCCATCCTCAGCATCAGCATTTACCTACCAACTATTATGCATAAAAGTCAGCTTCGCTGAGTGAGTTCTAGTTTTAGATAAATAAGAAAATATAAACTTTATCCTTTATATAATGACCACGCATACATAAATACATAAAATTTTTTGCATCATAGTAAGCATGTTCATTATCTTTCATTCTTTCATTATCTTTCATTTTCATCATAAATGAGATTGCACAAAGCAAGAGCTCCATGTTGATCGACAACGAATGTCAATCCCTGTCGGTACACATCATCATGGTAGCTAACCCCCAGCAGTTGATCCACACTGCAAGGCACATAGCCCGCTTATGAATACGGATCAATCATCATACATCATATTCACATAAGTGAAGTCAATCATGGTGCTTGCAAGACTTTTCATCATCAAATGGGTCCGGGAGTAACATTCATTAAGTTTCACTTTTCATTAATATCATCTTCCACTTTAATATATATAATACTTAACAGATAAACAACACAATATATCAAGTACATGTCATCATAAAACCATCACCGACCCGCCGCGAGACAGCAGGGGTTTGGGGGCGGCAGCCCCTGACAGCGGGGTCCTAGGGGCAGCAGCCCCTAGTGGGGTCCAAGGGGCAATGCCTCTGGCTGGGGCCGGGCTGCCAGGTCAGCGCAAAAAATTTTTATTTTTATTAATATTTATAACACATTTCCTTATAGAAAATTGATCTTCCTGGTAAAACCTCTTAAAATCTTGGTCATTTAAAAACGTATATTTAGTATGCATAATAACCCCAAAACATGGAAAAACTTATAAATAAGGGGATCTAGAACTCACCTGGATACCGTGAGTAACTTCTAAAACTAAGCTTTCTAGGCTAGGATCACACACACACAGCCTGCAGATAAGTTAACACTTAAAGGAGTTAATTTCTGCCAAAATTCGCTGCTAATTTCGCTACTAGAAAAACATTTTCGCTGACAGTGTTCGCTGTCAGTTTCGCTTCAATTTCGCTGCCAGTTTCACTGCCAGTTTTGCCTAACTTTCGTTGGAATTTTCATGGCTGCAAAATTACTTGCGAAACTATAGTTTCGCAGAATACCCATAGTTTCGCAGCTTGAATATGCAATTTCGCTGGTTGCATAGACAGTTTCGCAGATCGAGTTGAAATGACGAACCAACCTATTTTTAACCTAAAATCGCAACTTTTTACGTCCAAACCCTTAGTTTATCATCCATGAGGCTAAAGCTAAGCTTTAAACATATTTCATACGTAAAAATGTGACCTTTATGTGATTATTTGCAACTTTTCAAAACCCTAGAATCCGGGTTTGATCTACAAAAGGGTTTAGAGGTCGGTTCTAACCTGAATTTGTTGCTCCTTAATGATGGTTTGATGCTCCAACACTCAGATCTTCAATCCCTTAACCTTTAAAGCTCCAAATCTTGAGTTTTCTTACTTTCTCTCTCTACTTTCTCTCTCTATGAATTTGGTGGCTAGGGTTGCAAATGAGGGAGATGAAGGCTGATTTAGTGTGTTGAGGGGCTAATTATGGGCCTTAATCACTTAGGCTCTTGCCCATAAACCCAATTTAGCCCATAACCCATTTTCTTCTTTTATTAAATACCCATTAATTAAGCCCATTATTCTAGATGACTCGTTTTGACTTTTCGAGGTGTTACAAGTCTCCCCCACTTATTTAGGTTTCGTTCTCGAAACCTGTCAATTATCAAACAATTGAGGATAAAATTTCCTCATCTCCTCCTCGGTCTCCCATGTAGATTCTGATCCTTTTCGTGTCTCCAATGTACTCGTACTAGTAGAACCACTTTATTCCGTAAGTGCTTCTCTTTCCAATCAAGGATGGCCACCGGCTGCTCTACATAGTTCAGTCGTTCATCGACTTCAATGTCTTCTAATGGTACAACTGCATCATTATCTGCCAGACATTTCCTGAGATGAGATACAGGGACGTAGGTGAATTCCCACTCAACTCATCTCATCTGTAGTTTCTAATATGTAGGCCACTTCCCCTATCCTCGCGAACAATACGGAATGGCCCTATGAACCTTGGGCTTAACTTTCCCCGTTTCGAAACCTGATGATCCCTTTCCAGGGAAATACCTTGAGCATAACCTTGTCACCAACCTCAAACTCTATTGGTCTACGCCTCTTATCAGCATAAGACTTCTGGCGATCCTTTGCGGCTTTCATGAATGCCTTAATCTTATCTAACTTCTCGGTTGTGACCTCAATCACTCACTTCAAGACTTCCAATTCCTTTTGCCCGATGTCACCCCAACACCACGGGCGTCCTGCATTTCTACCGTACAACATCTCATAAGGTGGCATACCAATGCTGGCATGGTAACTATTATTATATGAGAATTCCGCCAATGGTAAGTGCTCATTCCCAACTTCCTCCAAAGTCGATTATACACGCTCGTAGCATGTCTTCTAACGTCTGAATCTTCTTTCCGACTGACCATCCGTTTGGGGGTGGTAAGCTGTACTAATATGCAGTCTAGTCCACATTGAGTCGTGAAACCTCTTCCAGAACTTGGACGTAAACCATGTGCCCTATCTGAAACGATAGATACTGGCACGCCGTGACGAGCCACGATCTCCTTGATAAATAGCTCTGCTAACCTCGCAGAGGAAACGTCTCACGAATGGTAGGAAATGGGCGCTCTTTGTTAAACGGTCAACAATCACCCATCAATCGTCGCGTCGCTTCTTCTTCGTCTGTGCGAGGTAGCTTGTGATGAAGGCCATTGGATGTGTTCCCATTTCATTCAGAAATATCCAAAGGCAGGATCTTCCCATATGGCTTTTGGTGCTCTGCCTTCACTTGCAGACAAGTCAGCACTTGCTCACGTCTTAGCCACGTCACGCTTCATTCCCAGTCACCAGTAATCTTTCTTCAGAGATCGTGATACAGTTTTGTGGCACCAGGATGAATGGAATATCAAGTTTTGTGAGCCTCATCCTGATCTTCCCCCTCAGATCCCCATAGAGAGGGAATCCACATTCACCCAGATCGGGTTCTAACTCCCAGGATGTTTTCCCCCAAATCTGAAACTTGTCTTTCATCCTTTCGAAGTTGACTCTGTCATCTCTCAATGCCTCATCTTGAAACTCCCTCACTTGTTTCATAACATCAGGTGTCATGATTATCTGGTAAGCCTCACCCGAATTGGTTTGGGGTTGTCCCTTCCGGCTAAGGGCGTCAGCAACCACATTGGCTTTGCCTGGATGATAATGAATTTCACAGTCATAATCCTTGAGCAGTTCTAACCACCTCCTCTGCTCATGTTGAGTTCCTTTTGTTCGAAGAAATACTTCAGACTTTTATGATCAGTGAAGATGGTGCACACCCCCATATAGGTATGCCGTCCAAATCTTCAATGCAACACTACCGCAGCCAACTCTAAATCATGGGTAGGATAATTGGCCTCGTGGACCTTTAATTGTCTAGAGGCATAGGCTATCACCTTCCTCTTTGCATCAACACGCAACCCAATCCTGCATACGAGGAATCCGAGTAGACTACCAGATCCTCGTTCCTTCAGGTAACGTCAAGATAGGGCTTGAGTTAACCTCATCTTCAGTTCTAGGAAGGCGTTCTCCTGATTAGTACCCTATTCATATTTCACGTCCTTCCGGGTCAGCTTAGTCAAAGGAGAAGCTATCTTGGAGAAATCCTGGATAAATCTCCTATAGTAACCTGCCAGGCCTAAGAAACTGCGAATCTTAGATGGCGTCTTTGGAGGTTCCCATTGCATCACCGCTTCAACCTTCGCAGGGTCCACCCTGATCCCCTCAGGATTAACCACATGACCCAGAAATTGAACTTCTCGTAGCCAAAATGCGCAAGAGAACTTAGCATATAAATTTTCACTTCTAAGCGTCTCCAAACTTCTCGAATATTATCAGCATGTTCCTCTTTACTTTTTGAATAAATCAAAATGTCATCGATAAACACTATCATTGATTTATCCAACATAGTCCGACATACCCGATTCATAAGATCCATAAAAGCAGCCGGCGCATTGGTCAAACCAAAGGACATAACGTGGAATTCGTAGTGTCCATAACGCGTACGGAACGCTGTCTTAGGGATGTCTTGTTCTTTCACCTTCAGTTGGTGGTAACCAACCGCAGATCTATCCTTGAAAACCAGCAGGCACCCTGAAGTTGATCGAACAGGTCTTCGATCCTTGGTAACGGATACCGATCTTTATGGTCAGCTTATTGAGCTCGCGATAGTCAATGCACATCCGTATGCTACCATCTTTCTTCTTGACGAATAAAGTCGGAGCACCCCATGGAGAGATACTCGGTCGGATTAAGCCTTTATCCAATAAATCTTGCAATTGGTCCCTCAGTTCTACCATCTCCGAAGGGGCTAATCGATACGGTGCTTTAGCGACGGGTTGTGCTTCTTGTAGCAAATCAATCTGGAATTCGATTTCGTGGTCAGGCGGCACACTAGTCAGGTCTTTAGGAAAGACGTCAGGAAACTCACGCACTACCGGCACATCTGATAATTGTGGCTCTGGTGCATCCACATCTTTTACATAGGCCAAGTAAGCGCTACACCCACGTCTCAAGTACTTTTCAGTTGTGATCATCGACACGACCTTCGGTACACAGCACACCTTATCTCCACGAATCGTAACAGAACTACCGTCGGGCGCTGTTAGACGAATTATCTTTTTACTACATACTATATTGGCTTCATAACTAGCTAACCAATCCATGCCTAACACCACATCAAAACCTCCTAAGGCCATAACATGCAACCTAGCAGGGAACTTACAATCTTCTAACTCAATCAGGCAATCCTCAACCACCTCAGTTACCTTAGTGGACTTACCAATGGCTGTTTCTACATAGAAAGGCTCGTCTAACTTTCTACTCTTATCATGCAACAAACGACAAAAGGCAGCAGACACAAAACTCCTACTAGCACCAGAATCAAAGAGCACAGAAGCATATTTATGGTCCACCAAAACATACCTGAAACTACTTCTGGATCTACCCTGGCCTCCTCACGAGTTATGTTGAATGCCCTAGCCTTCGCCTTCGAACCGTCACCCTTTCCCTTATCCCCAGCTTTAACCGTTCCTGATCCTTCTGATTTTCCTTTCTTACAATCTCTTCCCACATATCCCATCTCACCACACTGTTAACACTTTACCGCCTTGTAGTCCCTAGCATAGTGGCCCTCGCCTCCACATTTGAAACATTTTCCAGTCCCAACTCTACACTCCCCTGAATGACCTTTTCCACATTTTCTACAAGCACCTCCTTCCCTGTGTTTCCTCTCCTCCCTGATTGATCCTCAACTCTCATCCTCTTCTCCCCAATCCTGAAGTTGTCACCTCCGAACCTCTTCCCATTTCCATTCTTATTCCCACTCCATCTATCCACCTTCTTTTGTACAGACATCAGATCTCTTTCATCGTATAGTCTCCCAGCTAAATCCACCACAGACCTAAACGTGCATGGTCTGGCCGCGATCATATGCCTCCTAATATCCACGGGCAAACCCTGCATGTATCTCTTGATCTTCTTGGATGCAAGTGTCACCATGTCTGGCACAAGTCTTGCAAGTTCATTGAACTTGGAGGTATACTCTTGATGAGTCATGTTCCCAGTCTCCAAATACAAGAACTCCTTCTCAATCTTGTCTAATTCCCGATGGGGACAATACTCCTCCAACACCAACTCTTTCAACTCAGACCACTTCATTCTGGCTATCGATCGTTTTCCTTCAGCCTGGACAACATTGTCCCACCAGCACAACGCTGAGTCGACGAAAGAATGAGTGGCAAACTTAACTTTCTGATCTTCCCGGCACTCACTAATTTCCAGTACTGCTTCCATCTCTCTGACCCAACGATGAGCGGCAGTAGCATTGCCGTTACCGTCAAAGGTCGGGGGCTTGCACCTTTGAAATGCCCCATAGTTACACCCCCTAGTAGTCTCTCTCTCGGACTCCTCATCACTGTCGTCATCATGGACTACCACCTTAGGGTTTGATGGCTCCTCTTCAGATTCCTCCATCCTCCCGGTGGACCTTCCAGAATTCTTCTCATTTTCCTTCCCCTTCTTATCCACTTTCTCTCCATCCTTGACTGCCTTGATCACCTTAGTCACCACCAAGGCAAGACATTTTGCATGACATTGTAGACTTCATCAGCAATAGCCTCTTTCACAGTGGATTTGAGGGTGGCTGATCCCTCCCTCTTCGGGTGACTATGGAGGTCTGACTCTTCGTGAACGGTCTCGGGAGCCTTAGCTTTGCTCCGGGTGACACGTGGCTCAGTAGTACGCCCGCCACGAGCACCTCCTCGGGTTGCCCTCCCTGATTTTCTACCAGCCGTAACTAATTCCTATAAGATTCAAACACCAAAATGGTTATTGAAGATAATTGCTCAATCATTATAAGTACAGTAAGTCCTTAATTACAGTGGCCAAATGTGATTAACCACTTACCTTACCCTCCTGTCCCAAGCAATCACTATCCTAACACATATCAGTATTCAAATCTACAAGCACATAAAACAAATAGCACACGCACATAATTACGGTTTTACTTGAAATTTACCTGATGGCATGTAGCTACTTGGATTGGCATTCTTCATTTTGTCCTATTTTCAGTTTAAGTTTAGGTTTTGAAAATAGTTTGCCCAATTCTCTTAAACTTTGGCTCTGATACCAACTTGTAAGGCCCCGTACCCGGAAAACCTCACAGTTGTTTATCATAGCATAAAATTTTTAATAACAAAACAATGCAGCGGAATAAAATAAACATTTACTTAAAACTTGCAGTTGATATGGTGATCATACATTTGTCCTATAATTGTAAATAAAAAATAATACTTTTCCTTTTAAATTACAATAAAAGATTTCATAAACAGGAATGACATCCATTGCCATCCAAGTAGCTTCCCACCTTGTGCCATCCTCAGCATCAGCATTTACCTGCCAACTATTATGCATAAAAGTCAGCTTCGTTGAGTGAGTTCTAGTTTTAGATAAATAATAAAATATAAACTTTATCCTTACTATAATGACCACATATACATCGTAATACATAAAATTTCTTACATCATAGTAAGCATGTTCATTATCATTCATTCTTTCATTCTTTCATTTTCATCATAAACGAGATTGCACAAGCAAGAGCTCCATGTTGATCGACAACGAATGTCAATCCATGTCGGTACACATCATCATGGTAGCTAACCCCCGACAGTTGATCCACACTGCAAGGCAAATAGCCCGCTCATGAATGCGGATCAATCATCATACATCAGACTCAAATAAGTGAAGTCGATCATAGTGCTTGCAAGACTTTTCATCATCAAATGGGCCCGGGGGTAACATTCATTAAGTTTCACTTTTCAATAATATCATCTATACTTTACAGATAAACAACACAATATATCAAGTACATGTCATCATAAATACATCACCGACCCGCCGCGAGACAGCGGGGGTTCGGGGTGGCAGCCCCTGACAGCGGGGTCCTAGGGGCAGTAGCCCTTAGTGGGGTCCAAAGGGCAACGCCCCTGGCTGGTCATTTAAAAATCGATCTTCCTGTTATATAACACATTTCCTTATAGAAAAATCGATCTTCCTGTTAAAACCTCTTAAAATCTTGGTCATTTAAAAACGTATATTTAGAATGCATAATAACCCAAAACATGGAAAAACTTATAAATAAGGGGATCTAGAACTCACCTGGATACCGTGAGTAACTTCTAAACTAAGCTTTCTAGGGTAGGATCACACTACATAGCCTTCAAATAAATTAACACTTAAAGGAGTTAATTTCTGCCTAAATTCGCTGCTAATTTCGCTTCCAGAAAAGCAGTTTCGCTGCCAGTTTCGCTGACTGTTTTCACTGCCAGTTTCGCATGGCAGTTTCGCCCAACTTTCGTTGGAATTTTCATGGCTGTGAAATTACCTGCGAAACTATAGTTTTGCAGAATACCCATAGTTTTGCAGCTTGAATATGCAATTTCGCTGGTTGCATAGACAGTTTCGCAGATCGAGCTGAAATGACGAACCAACCCGTTTTTAACCCAAAATCGCAACTTTTTACGTCCAAACCCTTAGTTTATCATCCATGAGGCTATATCTAAGCTTTATACATGTTTTCATACGTAAAAATGTGACCTTTATGCGATTCTTTGCAACTTTTCAAAACCCAAAACCCTAGAATCTGGGTTTGATCTACAGAAGGGTTTAGAGGTCGATTCTTACCTGGATTTGTTGCTCCTTAATGATGGTTTGATGCTCCAACACCCAGATCTTCAATCCCTTAACCTTTGAAACTCCAAATCTTGAGTTTTCTTCACTTTCTCTCTCTACGAATTTGGTGGCTAGGGTTGCAAATGAGGGAGATGAAGGCTGATTTGGTGGGTTAATGGGCTGATTATGGGCCTTAATCACTTAGGCTCTTGCCCATAAACCCAATTTAGCCCATAACTCATTTCCTTCTTTTATTAAATAACCATTAATTAAGCCCATTATTCTAGATGACTCGTTTTGACTTTTCGGGGTGTTACATATGATCATGTAGATAGGATGTATATCATTACAAGTGTTATTGTATGCATAAGAAGATACTCAACATTTAAAGTTATCCGAGCACAATCTGTAATATCTTTCAATGTTTCCTTCGTATAATCCAACAAATGATAGATCATGTTAATAACAATGAAGATAGTCAATAGAATGATTAAATACTTCACATAACTTTTGATATCATTAGCTTGTGGGCAGATTGTTAGGAAAGTTAAGGCTGGTGCTAATTAAATCATTATTATTCTTGAGTTATCTAAGTGTTAAGTAACTTTTGAGAAATAAACTACTAACAAAAAATAACTTCTTATTGCTATAACAACTTCCAAATAAGCAGTTATTCTTGATAGAACGAACTATTTATGATAGACAACTTCTTTCCAAGTAATAGTTCCATTTCCGCTTGCAACTAACTTCCAAATAACTGTCATTGTGTTAGTGTTGATAATTAGTTGAGCAACCTTAACTCTTCAACTGATCAAAATTCTATGCTCGACTACAATAATGATTTTATTTGTTTTCCTTTACTTTTGTGTATCTAATTAGAGGACTCAATCACGCATTTCATGATTATTAGATCAACGGCTCTAGTGGGGCATAGATCATAAACCCCTATAATGAATGACCATGATAGTTTTTCTAGTGTTTTGTTCTTCAAATAAATATATGGTTTTTACAAATTTTTAATATAATAATTATTCAATAAATTGCATTAAACAAATAATTGTTTATTCTCATAAACATATATTAACCATTAATATTTAATGTGATTATTTCTCCAAATAATAACAATTCATGTTATATGATTATAATGATAGATTTCTCTATAGAAAATGTCCCATTATTACATTTAAGCTATTTTAAACACATTGATAGTTGTCATTACTTGTTTTTTCCTTCCTAACAAATCCCATATATTAAATAACAATATAATAGCCCCATATTTCAGTAATCCTAAACCTCAACTTCATTTTGTATTTTCCTTAAAGATATACATTTATCAATCTTTATATTTATAAATATAAAAATAAACTATAGTTCCATAATTTATAAAATCTTGTTTATAACTTATTTTAATCATATTAAACTTCTAGAAATATTAATTATGATTTTGGACTCATATCATATATGTTCACATTTTTATGCAAAACCGAGGTTTTCAGGTAAACTAGTTTTATCAAAAACGTGTTTACAACCAACGAGGCTATATACATTTTATATCTTTACGTTACTGAAAAATATGATGTTCTAATTGTTCACAAGATGTTGTGGGTGTCTTGGGGTTTGTTATGTCACAAAAGTTTTGATACGCGATATTTCATGTGTTTTCAAGCCGTGTTGGTTACTTTGACGTGAGAGATGGTTGAGAAGGGTTCAAAGGCTGTAAGGTCTTAAAAAATAAGGATGAGCTGCCCAAAATGATGAGTTAGTTGAGTTTTAAAAATGAAAGGAATGGAAGAAGTAAGTTGGACAAAGTGTAGGTGTGTGAGAGTGTTATTACCTTGATTTAAGATGGTCGTTATGGCTACTCTTGTTGTTAAATTATAAGCTTCAAGAATGATGGAATCTTGGCAATATTGTGTGTAAATGATAAATGTAAGTGAAGTGTGTCCAAGTACAGAGTATAGAGAGAATTGCAGGTGAAATTGAGAGACAATTTTAAAGTTTGAGGGTGGGTTAGGGGTTTGGCCAAGATGGGTAAGAAAGGAGATGGGTAGAACCCACTTGTCTTGATTTTGTAAATTATAGTTGGACGTTAGGAGGATTTTAGGTAGAGGATCAAGTAATGGAGATTTGGTTGGATTTAATGAGTTTTAATATGTAGATTAGGGTGGTGATTTGACCACTCAATTTTTATAAAATTTCATTTAGTTTTTATAATTAGATTAGTTAGTTTATAAGTATGCTAGTAGGATTTTTAGAAATGTAAGACATGAGGTATTCATGCATTTGCATATATGTAGCTATATATGTATATAATGTGTGTGCGTGTGTATGCAAGTGTGTGTCATGAGTGTGTGTATCTAGTATGCATGCATGAAATTTTGTCTTATTCCATGTTTATTTTCTTGTTTTTATTATGCATCTAATTTAGTTTATAAGATTTTTCGCTAGGATTTACTAAGATTTATGATATTTTAGGGAAAGATTTCATAAAATGTGTATATATGTAATGCATGCGTGAGTGTATTTATCATATATATACACGTGGGTATGAGTGTGGTGTATGCATGCATGTAATTATACATTTTAATATGGAGTGTGTGTGTGAATGTATGTATGCATGTATGTCCTGTATGTATGTATGTATATATATCTATGTATATGTGTGTGTATGTATACATGGGATGTGTTATGTGTCGTATGTATATCTATGTGTGTGCAAGGATGATGGTTTTTGTCATGTTTTAGATTATGAAGATTTATATAGATTTTTAATTGATTTTTACAAGTTATCTAGATTTTACATGGGAGGGTTAATGGACATTGGTTTAGATTATAGGCGATATAAACTAATCAAACTTTTTATAAATTTAATAGTTTTTATATATATTAACCTTGATTTGTTTTTTTAAAAATTTAAATCTTGAGATTTTATAAATTTTAAGCAATACCCTCTATGTTTAATTTAGTGTATATATATATACATATATGTATATATATATATACATATATATATATATATATATATATATATATATATAGGTTGGTTATTATACAAATAGTATAATTCGTACGAAGCGTATGAAGCAATAGTCAAAACAATTACACCCTGTTTTTTCATTAAAAAAGGTAGTAGGGTAAATTCAACTCATTAGCGTGATAAATAACATAATAGTCAAAACAATTGCGTGATTTCACAACCCCAAATTTTAGGGCTTTTTTACGACCCACAACTGTGTGATAACCAAGAGGTTTTAACTAGGGATGAGCTCGGTACCGTACCTGTATCGAACAAGTACTGATACCGAAAGTACACGGTCCCGAATTTTATAAAAAAACGAGTACAGATACCGGTACCGAAATTGCTATATGGGTACAGGTACTGGTATTTCGGTACCTGATACCTCTTTGGTACATGTTACCTCCAGAACATTATTTTTTAGGCTTACTACATGGTGCATGTTTGGTTATGGTACCCAATATCTGTTTTTGTACAAGTTACCCAGTAATGTTTGATACCCATACCTCTAAAAGTTTTATAATAACTAAACAAAAATAAAATATTAAAAAGCATCCACATAAAATGATAGTTTCTTAACTTATTTTCTACTAACTCAATCCACCATTCATTTCTATTAAAATCATAAGTAGTATATCTCTTGATATTGTAGTGAAGTAAGAAGAATGATATTAAAAAATAATAACAATTATCCTCAAAAGTCAAACAGAATATAAGTTGATGGGTGAAAAGTATTACAAAACAAAAAAACATTCCAAAATAACATATTCGTATTCTGGTACTAGCAGTACTATACGGGACTTTTGGGTAAAGTACCGGTACCGGTCAGTACCGATCCCGAAATATAAGAAAATCAAGTACCAATACTGGTACCTTATATATATTTTCGGTACTAGTTGGGTACCGGTACCGGTACGATACGGGTACCGGTACAGGTACTGGGTACCAAATGCTCATCGCGCTTTAACTACCATTATTGACTATAAAATACTCATGTTATATAACCACATGTATCGAACACCTAAAAACCTAATATTTTTCAAGAAATCTACAACGATAATAATGAAGAAAGTTCAAAATAATGTAGACATTCTCATTATATGAGGAATTTATCGGTGCTCGATCATATACTTACAATCTCAGATGTTTTCTTTATTATAGTTGTTCATCATGAAAGACGAACTAAAAACAGGAACGATACGCAAATTAAGGTCGAAAGAAACCCATGCATTATGCATGCCTATAATGATTGATTATTGATACAATTTTGTACGTTGTTAACACTATTCAAACATATATTCAGAAGGAAAAGCGAACAAAAAACAAAAACGATACCCATGGTGAAAATGACGCAAAAAATGGTTAGTTTGACTATAGATTTTGCGTAACTTCTTGTATGTTTTGATTGCTTGCGTAATTTATTTGTCAAACTGTAGAAATGATCTGTGTATTTCCTAATTGTATTTGTGTGATTTCTAAAATAAGTTGCGTAATTTATAATATAAGTTGCGTAATTTCGGAATGTGTTTGCGTAATTCCTGGTTTGTGGAAAAATACAAAAAAGGATAAGATCCAGTGAATCAGATGATGATGCGCAATTTTAGAGAAATTGGCAATGAAACGCCGGTAGTATCCCGCTAAACCAAGAAAAGAACGAACTTCAGTTGGGGTTTTGGGACACACCAATTTTTCACAGCTTCCACCTTTGCAAGGTCAACGTGAATTCCTTGGCTATTCACCACATGTCCTTAAAATTGGACCTCCTCAAGCCAGAATTCGCACTTTAAACTTTGCATACAGTTGCTCTTTCTTTAGCAGCTCAAGAACTTGTCTGTAACATCTCGTATTTTCTATTAATTAAAAGTTAACGTCGTTAATTCTTGTAAGGACCATTGTTGTCAATTATGAAACTTATGGGTTATTTATGCTTATTTCTTAGTTGTCATTAATCTTTAATATAATCAAGCTATTAAATTGAACAATAATAATAAATTATAATAATAATAACAATGATAATAACTAAAATAATAGTAATAATAATAATATTATTATTGTTACTAATAATAATAATTTGTAAAAATTATTAAACTTGAAAATGTTAAAACTTAAATTAATTAAGTTAGGGGGGTTAGTTTGTCATTTTGTAAACTCTAAAAGGAAGTTAATTGTATGAAATAATAACAAATCAAATTAGAAGGGTTCATTGTGTAAAATATAAATTTTCAAGATCAACCCCCGATAACCCCCGTATTTTCGGCTGAGCTCCGGCCATACTCCGCCGAGCTCCGGCCACCCCAAAAACCCTCGAAATCAATCGATTTTTAATCCAAAAACCGTCCCAAATCCTACTAGAACATGATTCGAACTTGAATGCATCTATTAATCACGTTTAAACACCGGTTACAAAACTCAATCGAGAAATAATCGATGCCTTAAACTCCATAGTTGTTCGGGCATTTAACCTTAATAATAATCTAATTAAATGAACCTAAATAATCATCTAACTGCACCTAATCAATTCAATTACAGCTTCCAATTGCACCTGAAACACACAAAAACTTCACATTCGATTCTCTCCTAAATCGCAACCTGCAATCTACTTGAACATCACCAATTCGACAAGTTGAACTGGAATTGATAAGGGGCTTTTAGTCTAATTCATCATTCGAAACGACCCACAAGTTTAATTTGATTATCATTGGCAATTACTCATCAATTGAGCACCTTCGGCCACGGTTTGTTCTTCGTGTGTTCTTAACATCATCTCAAATCAAAACGGGTAATTAAATACACCTAAACACTCATCTTTACATGGGGAACAAAAGCCCTATGATTATCAACATTCACAGAATCGAATTGACCTTCAATTTGGATCAAATCGTTCTAGGGTATATTTGGATTTGGGGGTTTCTTTTTCTGTTTTATTCTTAAGATTTTAGAACCAAGTTATACCATGGCCACGGCCCTGGTTCACTGGTTACTCACTCACATTACCACCATGAGGTCCCGGGTTCGAACCCGGGCACCCTCAAACATTTTTTTAAAGGCTTTTCAGCCTTAAATTAATTATAGAAAATTTTAATAAATATAAATGGTTTTTGTAAACTTAAATATTTTTTTAAACACCAAAAATTTTCTGTAATTTTTCTAAATTTAAATAATTAAATATATTTTTAATAAACATTTTAACAAAGGTTATTCTTGGATTATTTCTATTAAAATGGATTTTAAATAATAATTAATAAATTATTATTGGTCCAAACATTACCTTTAAATTATCATCGTTTAAATCATGATTATTTCAAATGTTTATTTAAAATTTTATATTTAAATTTATAAGTTATTATAAATGGTTTAATTTTATTTTCTCTATATTTAAAGACATAAATGGTATATTTCTTTATTACATTATTTAACGTACTTATAAAATCCTGAAATTCTACTTGAAACCCTAGTTCTTGTTAAATCGTTAAACTTATTATATAACTTAAATCTTGTAAATATATATACGTTTCGGTACCTTGTGAAGGATTTTGTTGGAACATCGGCTATTATTCTTACTAATCATCTTATTTATACTTATTCTTCAAGTGAGCTTTCATGCCATTTTTTATATTACTTCACACATTTTTTAGGTGAAACATGTTAAACTTATCAAACTTACACTTGTAAACTTTTTATACTTGTAACGCACATGCAATTCATTTATATTTTTGTCATGGTTATTTATATTATTGTGAGTGTGAGTGTTATATGAGATACATTATATATTAACAATCATTAACTATTGCTAGCCTGGCGACGTCATAGATCTATGGGGCTTACAAGCCTATTTGGTGCTAAAGCCGATGTTATTGCCGGCTGCTGATGACGTATGCTTGTTTATCATGGGAACCAAGTACACTTAGCTAATCGTTATAAACTTGTAATCTTATTCTTGGTCAAGGTTTGATTGTAGCTATATGTGTTCTATAAACTTGCATAATTCATAACCATTTACACACGAATTGCTACTTGTAAATTTTTGATATATTTATGTATACTTGACCTATGGAAACTCACCAACTTTCATAGTTGACCTTTTATTTTTAACATGTTTTAGGAAAAGCTCAAGTTTGATCTCATCTCTTGAAGTGTGCTCACATCTAGGATTTGGACCTAGATAAATGAGTAAATTGTCTTGGAATATATATCTTATGTTTTGTTTATTTCTTGTTTGAGACTTATGGTTGTAATTT
Source organism: Flaveria ramosissima (assembly GCA_025215565.1). Classification (NCBI taxonomy): domain Eukaryota; kingdom Viridiplantae; phylum Streptophyta; class Magnoliopsida; order Asterales; family Asteraceae; genus Flaveria; species Flaveria ramosissima. Next base: position 41,232 of record JACVEC010000063.1, on the reverse strand, counting down.
TCATTTTAAAACTTAGGATAATAATACTTTTATTAAATGGCTATGTGGCTGTGAACAATCTTAACCCTCACATCTCGACGATTCCGCCGTTAAATGGTAGTGTTATGTGCCACCCAAAATTCAAGATGTTGTGGTGGGTAGTCGACCCACAACTTTGGAGGAAGTCGTTACTATCACTGCTCAACTTACCGAGAATCATATACGAGCGGGCACCATGTCTGTCAAGGGTGCTAAGAAGGTTAAGAAGACGGTCACTGAAAGCTGTTAAGGAGACTAAAACTGAACCGTCTTACAACAACAACAAGAAACGTAAGTTCACACCGGGTCATAACTTTGTTGTGGTTGCACCTAAGGCACCTCAAAGACAAATTGTACCTGTGGTTGCACCTATGGCACAAGAACCTGTAGCTAGGGCCTATGTTGGCCCTCTACCTATGTGCAATGTCTGCAGGTACCATCATCCGGGGAACGCTCTGTGTCGCATCTGTACTTTGTGCAATAAATATGGACACTTGGTGGCAACTTGTCACCGTGCACCAAACAATGCCGCGATGGTTGCAAATCGTGTTTGCTATAATTGTGGGGACCTAGTCACTTCCGCCCACAATGCCCTCATCTTGCGGGTAATGTTCCACAAGCGTGATGACGTGCTTTCAATATCAATACAAACCAAGCACAAGGAAATAACGATGTGGTGAACGGTATGTTAAACCCAACCTCAACTTTTATGAACTAAGTTTTTTGATGTTTTACCTGTATTGTTAAATATCTTTAAAACTGAACAGGTATGTTCCTTATTAATAATTCTTATGCCTACATTCTATTTGATTCTGGAGCCGATAAAAGTTTTGTCTCGTTAGAGTTTGATTCTATTCTTGTTAAGCCACATACGAAACTAGAAAAAGACCTCTCACCGTTGAAGTCACCGATGGAGAACCTATCACCATTGATATCGTTATTCGTGATTGTATCTTGAGCCTCGACGAGCATGATTTCTTTATCGACCTTATTCCTATGAAACTTGGAAGCTTGGACGTCATCATTGGTATGGATTGGTTAGCCAAACACCATGCCGAGATTATTTGTTTCAAGAAGTGCATTCTTATTCCTTTGCCTTCGAGGTATACATTGAAAGTATTCGGTGAAAAATCCTCCAAAGGACTCAAACTCATGTCGTGCACTCAAGCCCGAAAATGCTTAAGCAAGAACTATATGGCTTTCTTGGCCTACATGGTCAACACGAAAGTCAAAGGGAAAGATCTTAAGGATATCCCGATTGTTCGAGATTTTCCTAAAGTGTTTCCTGATGACCTTAGTGGTTTACCTCCTGTGCGTGAAGTCGAGTTTAGAATCGATTTGATTCCGGGATCAAACCCCATGGCTAAGTCACCATATTGACTTGCACCATCGGAAATGCAAGAGCTAGCTAGTCAACTTCAAGAACTATCTGATAAGGGTTTTATTCGTCCTAGCTCTTCGCCTTGGGGTGCACATGTTCTGTTCTTGAAGAAGAAAGATGGATTGTTTCGTATGTGCATTGATTATCGGGAGCTTAACAAACTTACCATCAAGAACCGCTACCCGTCTTTCTCACATCGATGATCTTTTTTACCAACTTCAAGGAGCTGCCATTTTCTCAAAGATTGACTTACGTTCTGGTTATCATTAATTACGTGTCCATGATGATGATATCACAAAGACTGCGTTCCGTACTCGATATGGGCACTATGAGTTCATGGTTATGCCTTTTGGTTTAACAAATGCTCCTGCTGTCTTCATAGATCTCATGAATCGAGTATGCAAGCCTTATCTGGACAAGTTTGTGATCTTCTTCATTGACAACATACTTATTTATTCCAAGTCCAATACCGATCTTGAACTTCACTTGCGACAAGTTCTTGAACTATTGAAGAAAGAACAACTGTACGCGAAGTTCTCGAAGTATGAATTTTGGCTTGAGAAAGTTCAATTTCTAGGACACGTGGTGAATAGCCAAGGAATTCACGTTGACCCTGCAAAGGTGGAAGCTGTGAAAAATTAGTGTGTTCCTACAACTCCAACGGAAGTTCATTCTTTCCTTGGTCTTGCTGGTTATTACCGGCGATTCATTGCCAACTTCTCTAGAATCGCGAAGCCGCTTACTTCTTTGACTCAAAAGAATAAACTATTCGAGTGGGGGTCCGAGCAAGAGGAAGCCTTTGAAGCATTAAAGCACAAGTTGTGCAATGCTCTCATCTTGACCCTACCCGAGGGAAACGACGATTTCACCGTGTATGTGATGCATCTAAACAAGGCCTCGGTTGTGTTCTCATGCAACGAGAAAAATGTCATAGCATATGTATCGAGACAATTGAAGGTCCATGAGGTGAATTACACGACACATGATCTTGAACTTGGTGCTGTGAATTTTGCCTTAAAAATTTAGAGGCATTACCTTAATGGTAAGCAATGTATAGTCTACACCGATCTCAAAAGCCTTCAACATGTTTTCAATCAAAAAGATCTCAATATGAGACAACGTCGTTGGGTGGAGTTGATTAGTGATTATGACTGTGACATTCGTTACGACCCTAGAAAGGCAAATGTCGTAGCCGATGCACTAAGTCGTAAGGTCCATAACAAGATGGTCTTATTTCAAGAAATTCACGATCGACGACAATTTGATACTTTGGGGGAATTTGATACTGAGATCCGTCTAGATGTCAACGAGACTACTGTGCTGCTACAAAATTTGAGGATTGAAAGCGATATCGAGACTAGTACTTTAGAGGCTCAAAAAGTGGTTCAACAAAAAGGAAGAATGAGAGAGGAATTGGAGCATAATCTTCTAGTTCAACTAGAAACGAAACCCAATGGGTTAATGTATTTCGCGAATCGAATTTGGGTTCCAAATCGTGATAATCTTCGTACCTTTATCATGAACGAAGCTCATCAAACTCGTTATTCTATTCATCCTGGTTCCGATAAGATGTATATGGACCTGCATGGTCAATAGTGGTGGCGTGGAATGAAGAAAGACATAGCGACTTATGTAGCTAAGTGCCTTGCGTGTACGAGGGTTAAAGCCGAACATCAACGTCTAAGTGGATTACTTGAACAACCCGAGATTCCTATATGGAAATGGAAACACATATCCATGGATATGGGTGATCATTGGTCATGATAGCATATGGGTGATCGTTGACCAATTAACCAAGTCAGCACATTTCATACTCATACGTGACACTTACAAAACATCAAGGTTGGCTCGTATATACATTGATGAAATTGTGAGTCGTCATGGGGTACCTTGCACATCATATCCGACCGAGACGCTCGTTTCACTTCGCATTTTTGGTTTTCTATGCAAGAACTCTTGGGTACTCAACTGGATCTAAGCACGGCTTACCATCCTCAAACGGACGGTCAAACCGAGCCAAACCATCCAGAACTTGGTGGATTTGCTACGCCTTTGTGTCATTAACTTTGTCGGTGACTGGGATACGCATTTACCGCTCGCGGAATTTTCGTATAATAATAGTTATCACTCGAGTATCAAGATGGCACCTTTCGAAGCGCTTTATGGTCGTAAATGTCGTTCTCCGATTTGCTGGACCGACATTGGTGAAAACTTCATCACTGGTCCTGAGCTTATACAAGAAACGACCGATAAAGTCTCCATAATTCGCAAGAACCTTTAAGTGGCAAGAAGTCGACAAAAGAGCTATGCCGATAAGCGACGTAAGACATTGGAATTCCAAGTTGGGGATATGGTTCTTCTTAAGGTCTCACCATGAAAGGGCGTTATTCGCTTTGGAAAGAAGGGAAAACTAGCTCCAAGATTTGTAGGACCTTTCAAGATTCTGAAAAGGATCGGAAAGTGGCTTACAAACTGGAACTACCTTCCACCTTAGTGGAGTTCATCCTTTTTTCCATGTCTCAAATTTGAGTAAGTGTTTGGCTGAAGAAGACTGGAACCACTACTACTACCCCAATTGTCAAGGTTGCTGGGGGAATAAGCTTTGGAACTGAGTTTACTTGGGAGCGTGAGGACATATGAAGAAAAGTACCTGTATTTGTTCGTATAGTTTCATTCTTAATTTCGGGACGAAATTCTTATAAGTTGGGGAGACAGTAACATCTCGTATTTTCCGTAATTAAAAGTTAATGTCGTTAATTCTTGTAAGGACCATTGTTGTCAATTATGAAACTTATGGGTTAGTTATGCTTATTTCTTAGTTGTCATTAACCTTAATATATGAAAGTTAATAATCAAGCTATTAAATTAAACAATAATAATAATAACAATGATATAACTGAAAAAATAGTAGTAGTAGTAGTAGTCGTAGTAGTCGTATACTACTACTAATAATATAATAATACTTACGAGCATAACTTCTAATCAAATAATAATAGTAATAATACTAATAATCCTCATATATACTCTAAGATCCTAATACTACTACTCATCCTCCAATAGTAATAATAGTAATAGTACTAATCGTCCTAGTAATCGTAGTCCTAGTACTAGTAGTCTAGTCATCGTCGTCGTAGTATCGTATCGTCGTCGTCCTCGATCGTCGTAGTCCTCGTCGTCGCTCGTAGTCGTCGTCGTCGTCCTCGTCCTCGTCGTCCTCGTCCTCGTCGTCCTAGTCCTCGTCCCGTCTCCGTCCTCGTCGTCCTCGTCCTCGTCGTCCTCGTCCTCTCGTCCTCGTCCTCGTCCCCTTCTCGTCGTCCTCGTCCTCGTCCTCCTCGTCCTCGTCCTCCTCGTCCTCGTCGTCCTCGTCTCCTCGTCGTCCTCGTCGTCCTCTCGTCCTCGTCGTCCTCGTCCTCCTCGTCCTCGTCGTCGTCCTCGTCTCGTCGTCGTCCCTCGTCGTCGTCGTCGTCCTCGTCGTCGTCCGTCTCCTCGTCGTCGTCGTCGTCGTCCTCGTCGTCGTCGTCCTCGTCTCGTCGTCGTCGTCGTGTCGTCGTCGTCGTCGTCGTCGTCCCTCGTCGTCGTCGTCGTCCTCGTCTCGTCGTCGTCCTCGTCGTCGTCGTCCTCGTCGTCGTCGTCGTCCTCGTCGTCGTCGTCGTCCTCGTCGTCGTCGTCGTCTCGTCGTCGTCGTCGTCCTCTCGTCGTCGTCGTCCTCGTCGTCGTCGTCGTCCTCTTCGTCGTCGTCGTCGTCGTCGTCTTCGTCGTCGTCGTCGTCGTCGTCGTCCTCGTCGTCGTCTCGTCCTCGTCGTCGTCGTCGTCCCCGTCGTCGTCGTCGTCCCCGTCGTCGTTCGTACCCGTCGTCGTCGTCGTCCTCGTCGTCGTCGTCGTCCCCGTCGTCGTCGTCGTCCCCGTCGTCGTCGTCGTCCCCGTCGTCCTCTCGTCGTAGTCGTAGTCGTCTCGTCGTAGTCCTCGTCCTCGTCGTCGTAGTAGTCCTCGTAGTCGTCCTCTCGTAGTAGTCTCCTAGTCGTCGTAATCCTAGTAGTCAACCCTAATCGTCGTCCCACTCCTCGTGGTAACCATAATAGTGGTAACAATAATAGTAGTAACAACTAATAGTAGTAACAATAATAGTAGTAACAATATAGTAGTACCAATATAATAGTAACCCTAATAATAGTAACAATAATAATAGTAACAATAATAATAACTACAATAATAATAATAACAATAATAATAATAATAAATAATAATAATACTGTTACTAATAATAGTAATTTGTAAAAATTATTAACTTGAAAATGTTAAAACTTAATAGGAGGGTTAGTTTGTCATTTTATAAACTTAAAAGGAAGTTAATTGCATGAAATAATAACAAATCAAATTACAAGGGTTCATTGTGTAAAATATAAATTTTCAAGATCAACCCCCGATACCCCCGTATTTCCGGCCGAGCTCTGGCCATACTCCTCCCGAGCTCCGGCCACCCCAAAAACCCTCGAAATCAATCGATTTTTAATTCAAAACCGTGCCAAATCCTTCTGGAACATGATTCGAACTTGAATGAATCATATTAATCACGTTTAAACACCGGTCACAAAACTCAATCGAGAGAATAACCAATGTCTTAAACTCCATAGCCGTTCGGGCATTTAACCTTAATAATAATCTAATTAAATGAAACTAAAAAATCATCTAGCTACACCTAATCGATTACAGCTTCCAATTGCACCTGAAACACACAAATACTTCACATTCGATTCTCTCCTCAATCGCGACCTGCAATCTACTTGAACATCACCAATTCGACAAGTTGAACTGGAATTGATAAGGGGCTTTTAGTCTAATTCATCATTTGAAGCTACCCACAAGTTTAATTTGATTATCATTGGCAATTACTCATCAATCGAGCACCTTCGGTCACGGCTTGTTCTTCGTGTGTTCTTAACATCATCTCAAATCAAAACGGGCAATTAAATACACCTAAACACTCATCTTTACATGGGGAACAAAAGCCCCATGATTATCAACATTCACAGAATCGAATTGACCTTCAATTTGGATCAAATCGTTCTAGGGTTTATTTGGATTGGGGGTTTCTTTCTGTTTATGTTCTTAAGATTTTAGAACCAAGTTATACCACGGCCACGACCCTGGTTCACTGGTTACTCACTCACATTACCACCATGAGGTCTCGGGTTCGAACCCAGGCACCCTCAAATATTTTTTAAAGGCTTTTCAGCCTTAAATTAATTATAGAAAAATATTAATAAATATAAAAATGGTTTTTGTAAACTTTAATATTTTTTAAAGACACACCAATAATTTTCTGTATTTTTTTAAATTTAAATAATTAAATATATTTTAATAAAACATTTTAACAAAGGTTATTCTTGGATTATTTCTATTAAAATAGATTTTAAATAATAATTAATAAATTATTATTGGTCCAAACATTACCTTTAAATTATCATCGTTTAAATCATGATTATTTCAAATGTTTATTTAAAATTTTATATTTAAACTTTATTAGTTATTATAAATGGTTTAATTTCATTTTCTCTATATTTAAAGACATAAATGGTATATTTTTCTATTACATTATTTAACGTACTTACAAAAATCCTCAAATTTCATTTGAAACTCTTGTTCTCGTTAAGTCGTTAAACTTATTATTAAACTTAAATCTTGTAAATATATATACGTTTAAGTACCTTGTGAAGGATTTTGTTGGACATCGGCTATTATTCTTGCTAATCATCTTATTTATATTATTCGTCAAGTGAGTTTGCATGCCATTTTTTATATTACTTCTCACACCTTTTTGGGGTGAAACATATTAAACTTATCAAACTTACACTTGTAAACTTTTTATACTTGTAACGCACATGCAATTCATTTATATTTTTGTCATGGTTATTTGTATTATTGTGAGTGTTATATGAGATACATTATATGTTGACAATCATTAACTATTGCTAGCCTGGCAACGTCATAGATCTATGGACTTGACAAGCCTATTTGGTGCTAAACCCGATGTTATTGCCGGCTCCTCATGATGTATGTTGTTCATCATGGGAACCAAGTACACTTAGCTAATCGTTATAAACTTGTAATCTTATTCTTGGTCAAGGTTTGATTGTAGCTATATGTGTTCTATAAACTTGCATAATTCATAACCATTGACATGAATTGTCTACTTGTAAATCTTTGATATATTTATGTATACTAACCCATGGAAACTCACCAACTTTCATAGTTGACCTTTTATTTTTAACATGTTTTAGGAAATACTCAAGTTTGATGTCATCTCTTAAGTTTGCTCACATCTAGGATTTGGACCTAGATAAATGAATAATTGTCTTGGAATATATATCTTATGTCATGTTTTTTCTTGTTTGAGACTTATGTTTGTAATTTGCATTTTAAAACTTATGATAATAATATTTTTATTAAATGGTAGCGTTATGTACCTGTGAACAATCTTAACCCTCGCATCTCGACGATTCCGTCGTTAAGGTTGGGGTGTGACATTGTCTCAAATGGAGTTCATGATCGGTTTTAGACTTTAAATAAATAAGTATGTCGTCTATGAACACAATCACAAACTTATCCAGGTAAGGCTTGCATACTCGATTCATAAGATTTATAAGACAGCATGAGCATTTGATAACCCAAAGGGCATAACCATAAACTCATAGTGTCCATATCGAGTACGGAATGCACTTTCCGGAATATCATCGTCGTGAACTCACAGTTGATGATAGCCAGAACGTAAATCGATTTTTGAGAATATAGCAGCTCCTTGGAGTTGGTCAAAAAGGTCATCAATAGGAGGAAGAGGGTATCGGTTCTTGATAGTGAGTTTGTTGAGTTCACGCTAATCGATGCACATGCGGAACGATCCATCTTTCTTCTTCACGAATAGTACAAGGTGCACCCCATAGCGAAGAGCTAGGACGGATAAAGCCCTTATCAGACAGTTCTTGAAGTTGACTAGCTAACTCTTGCATTTCCGATGGTGCTAGTCGATAAGGTGACTTAGCCACAGGGTTCGCTCCCGGAATCAAGTCAATCTTAAACTCGACTTTACGCACGGGAGGTAGACCACTGAGGTCATCGGGAAACACTTCCGGAAAGTCTCGTACAATCGGAACATCCTTAAGGTCTTTCCCTTTGACTTTCGTGTTGACTACATAGGCCAAGAAAGCCATGTAATTCTGACTTAGACATTTTCGGGCTTGAGTACACGACATAAGATTGAGTCTTTGGAGGATTTTTCACCGAAAACTTTCAATCTAACCCTTGAAGGTAAAGGAATTCTAATGCACTTCTCGAAACAAATGATTTTCGCATGATGTTTGGCTAACCAATCCATGCCGATGATGACGTCAAAACTTCCAAGTTTCATGGGAATAAATTAATAAGAAAGTCATGCTCGTTCAAACTCAAGATGCAATCACGAATAATGACGTTAACGGTGATGGGTTCTCCATCAGCAACTTCAATGGTAAATGGCTTTCTAACTTCGTATACGGCTTAGCAAGTATGGGTTCGAATTCTAAAGAGACAAAACGCTTATCGGCTCCTAAATCAAACAAGACGTAAGCATAGGAATTATTAATAAGGAACATACCTGTTCAGTTTAAGACGTTTAACGATATGGGTAAAGCAACAAACTTAGATTATAAAAGTTAAGATTGGATTCGACATACCGTTCACCACGTCATTATTTGCTTGTGCTTGATTTGCGTTAATGTTGAAAGCACGTCCTCAAGCTTGTGGAACGTTACCCGCAAGACGAGGGCATTGTGGGCGAAAATGGCCGGTTTCCCCATAGTTGTAGCAAGCCCGGTTAGCAACTAACACGACATTGTTTGGTGCACGATGACAAGTAGCAACTAGGTGACCATATTTCCCGCAGAGTAAGCAAATGCGACATGGATTATTTAACGACAAACAGAACAACAAATAAGATATTATGCAAAGCTTAATGAAATAACACAATGGGTAACTATGAATATTTTAAAATAACGCAAGGGTTAATTATAAACTTACCTCCAATAATCCATCTAGGGCTCAAAAACTTTAAACAAAAACTTAGAATACTCTCCTTCGGTTGACACATTAAAAGACATACACTTCTCAGAAGCAGTGAAAATTTCTTCTTGAACATCATTAAATATGGCCCTTGTAAAATTTATGTTGCCTGTTCCTCAAGAGGAAACTCTAAACCATAGATCCGGAAAGGTGTATCGGGATTCATGGTCGTTTTTCTATCGATTACGCCTCTGAATTTCTATTGAAGTGTCATAGTGATTAAAAAATTCAACAAGAGTCAATTGGGAGTTTGCAACCTGAAAAAAGAAGTGATTCTCACTTTTAGACCGAGAGGTTGTTCGCATGAGGCCAGACATAGTCTCATCGCGGTAGAATGCAAGAATCCACATTGATCTCATATCAAAAACATCTGACAGTCAATTATTGCATGTAAGCTCAAAGTCGTGGATTAAATCTAACCACTCCCTATAAAAAACATCAGGACTAATACAATCTGTCCATACTATACTGCATATCTTTCAATACTATACTGCATATCTTTCTTTTGAAATCTTCATTATTGCACAATGCAACACTAACCTACAAAAACAAAAAAGATACTTTTTGTTACGCAAGCATAATTAATTTCTACGCATGAAGCATAGCATTAATCAGCAAAGGGGTTCAATAATAAAGAATAATTGGATTTTATCACGCAAAAAAGAATATCTTTAATCACGCATACATTGGTAACATAATAACACATGAACAAAATGATAGGATAGAATCACGCATAGTATATCCACTATTTACGCATACATATACAAATAATAATGCAAAAGCAAACAAAATAATAACAAATCAATCTATACCTTGTCATCAACCTTTTTCATAATATGCCACATACAAAACCTATGACGGTTACATTGAAGATGCTTTCAATAGCTATTTTCATAGTCAGATCCTAATCGGTGACAACAACTTTAGGCTGACGACCATGCGATTTTAGAAAAACAGTGAGCAACCATTTATACGATTCAGATGATAGCAGTCCAGCACCAAATGTAATTTCAAACATAGATACTTGTTGGTACTAAAAGTTGCATCAAATGAAATGACATCTCCAAACACAACATAATTCATCTTGCATTCTTCATCAGCCCAAAACAACCTAGTCAATGTACTATTTTCATCAATTGTGTATTCAAATAAATAGTCAGGGAGATACTTTTCTTGCTAAGCAACATTTGAACAATCATTTTAACATTATATTCCCTGATGTAGCAGCATAACTTAGTTTTAAAATTCTTACACTCAGCTACCATCACACCAACATGCTCAAAGCCGTCATATTTAGTCTTCATCACATTAAATGCCTTCACATTTTCCTACCCTGGCTTTGCTGATAACAAGCTCAGCCTAGTATTCAGTTAACTTAGTTATGAGATCTTTGATTTGATTCCTGTAGTTGGTGTGCTCATGTTTAAGAGTTGAAATGGTTTTCTCTAAATCTTCTATTTTAAGTTTGTAATCATTTTAGCACTTTTGAAATCAGATTTTAAGATATTTAAAGACTCAAGATCAGATCTCATCTCTAAGTTATAGGACCTATATCAGTAAACTTTAGCAATACATTCAGGTGTACAGAGATGTTCCAATACCTTGGCTTCATCATGGACAGCCATTAGTGCTTGATTTGGAGATGCATCTTCCACCTGAAAGCTCCAATCAAAGCCTCCTTCTTCAACAGCAACTGCAGCTTGCTGCTTTGGCTTCTTATTCTGGTTGGCTTTGTCAGTGTAGTTTGGTATGGTTTGTGCTTGGCCACCATTTGTCATTGGTACCTTGCATTCTCTAGCAAAGTGTCCTATTTGGTTACGGTTGTAACATTTCACCTTGCTCTTGTACAACCCAAACTTTCCACTGGCTACATTGCTAGGAAACTTTCTTCTTGTCCTGTTGTAGAACTTCTTGGCTCTATGAGTGAGAAAATCCATTTGCTAAACTATCTCCATGTACTCCAGATCATCTGGATGGATACATTCAAGATCTTCAAGGGTGAAGAGAAAGTTGTCAGTGCTCTCATCAGCATACACAAAAGCTTGTGAAGTGCTTTTCTTTTAGAATGGACTTCCTTGAGTGTAACTCTCCCTTAATGTCTCCGAGAAGGTGATGAAAGGACCCTTTTATGAATTGTTAGGGTAGCAGATAAGATGATGTTGTGGTTCTCTGCAATCCCTTTCAACCACATGAAGGGTTGAACTCAGTTGATTGCTTAAGTTACCAGATGGACTTTGCGTGTTCATCTCCATCTGGTATCCACTAATAAATACCATACAACTATGTAAGAGTGAGAGTCTTAAGATTCTCAGTTATGTTGATAACAACATAATAATGTGTCCATTGTGTAGGAAGAGAGGACATGATGTAACACCCGGTTATTTATTTATTTTGAAGCCGACGAATGAAGAAAAAGAAATAAAGTCCAAAGTCGAGGGACCCAACTCGCCACCGAGAGAAAGTCGAGTGTGTGATGGTATTTAAAGGGAGAGGGCAGCCCTTACCCTCTCCCCACACCCATTTTTCAGCCAAAAGAAAGAGAGGAGAGAAAGAAGGGAGAAAAAAAGAGAAAAGGGTTGGTTCGGGTAGATTAAAGCTCGAAAATCATCATGTAGCGAGTCCAATCGAAGCTCTTCTCGTTGTGGTCGTTTGTGTGAGTTCCAGGACCCCTCTTTTACTTGTTTTCAACCGATTTTAGGGCTGGAAAGCATAGAAAACCCGTTTTGTATGTGTGTGTGTTTGACCCATTTGGGTGTGGTTGCGTGTGATGCATTTGGTGTTTGTTTCCGGGCTTGTGTGTGCTTGTATGGTGTTGTGGTATGCATTCCTAAGTTTTAGGATGGTTGATTTAGGCTTAAAATGGGTTTGGATGAGCTTGGAGGCCGAAAATGGCAGGTTGGGTTCGGGATGAACTCCTTTCTGCATCAGCTAGGGCTAGGCGACCGACTCAAGGCCATACGGCCGACTGAGGGGCGATTGAGGTTCATTCGCATGATTGGGGTTCATTTGCACGATTGAGGGTTCATTCACACGATTAAGGTTTCATTCGTACGATTGGGAGTCCAGTCGCATGGGGAGTCATACGACTGAGGGTCCAGTCGCATAAGTGCTTATTCGCATTAGTTCCAATCGCATGGGACTCATTCGCGGTGAGTCCATTCGCATGAGGTCAGTCGCATAGGTGCCCATTCGTATTAGTTCCATCCGCATGAGGTCCATACGCACGACTGGGTGCCCATTCGCATAGATGTTCATGCGCATGAGTCCAATCGCATGATGTTCAGTCGCCTGGAGGCCATGCGACTGAAGGGTGTCCATACGCCCAAGTAGGGCTGTTGTACCCCGGGGAAATGTTTAGTTTAATTACTGACCTTCGGGGGAAAGTTCATATGTAAGTTTAGACATGGAAATTCTCGTAAGTTCGTGTAAGATGACTATTGAGGCCTTAGAGGGTATGTTGGGCATGAAGATAATGATGTTGCGTATTTATGCATGAATTATGTTATGTATGTATGATCTTGTCCTGTATAATGATGATGACTGTATATGTTAATGTTCTTGATTATGATGAATGTTTATCTTTCCTATGGCTTTACGTGTTATGATAGATAAATGAAATGAAAGTATTATGTAACGTAAAGTGGAAAGTAATAAAAGAGGAACATGATGAATGCATGCATTAATGAATGATGGATGTAATAAAAGTCTTGCAAGCATTGGATATCGGGACACACCATTAAAAGGTGTTAGCCCAACGGTGTGCGGGTTTGCTACCCCGGGAGGATGCACATTGGGGTCTTTCTTTGTGATTGACCATTTGTATGGAACCATTGTTGTTTGCCTTAGGTGCTATGGCTAGAGGTGCTGGGCATCGTGAATGAAGGTCTATTATAGGCTTAGGTCCAGTACCATGAGCATGAAGGGCACAACACATGACAATGGTATGCCTGAACTTTATCCTAGGTACTGTGGCCAGAGGTGCCGGGCACCGTGAATGAAGGTCTATTATAGGCTTAGGCCCAGTATCATGAGCATGAAGGGTAAAGTTCATGGTGTTGATGAAAGGAAAAGATATAATGAAGAACAAACGATTGAAAGTAAGAATGAATGAATGAAAGGAAGTTAATGAATAATGAAGATAATAACTTTTATCTATGTGTACATATGATGTGTGATCGCATGGATGTAACGAACTGTTTTAACAAAAGAAAAGTATGTTTTGTTATAAAACTAGAACTCACTCAGCAACGCTGACTTTTTATGTGTTTCCATTTGGCAGGTAATGATTGCTGAGGATGGCATTGCAAGGCTACTCGGCTCTTTTGGGATGGAATCCATTTATAATGCTTTTGTGATGTAATGCAAACTTGTATTTTGTAATTGGATAATGATGTATTATTTGGCAAAAGCTATTATATTGAAATGGAAGGAAGTTTTAAATTTTTCTGCTGCGATATTTTATAAAAGTTAAATGTAGTTATTTGTTTTATGTGCGATGAATGACCAACTGTAGGCGTCCCGGGAACGGGGCCTTACACATGAACTTCCTTACAATGTCTCTATTTTCAAGAGTTACTCCAACATCCATTAGAGTATCCACAATCTCAACATACCTGGAGTATTATTAAGTCATGGTTTCACTTGTTTTGAAGGTGAAGTTCTCAAATTTCTGCTTCAAGAGGTCCTTCTTATTCTCTTTTGTTTCAGTGGACCCCTCACACATGAGCTTCAGTGCATCCTATAGTTGCTTGGTTGTTTTGCACTTCTTGAAGCCCATGTATATGGAGTTTGGAAGAGCAGTTTGGAGGGCGGTCATGGCTTTCTGATCTATATCTATTCTCTTTCTGTCTTCTTCAGAATAGTCAGCCACCTCCTTTAGAATTATACCACCTCCAGCAGCAGCTGAAGAGGTGTTTGGTATGTAAGGTCTAGAGATAACATATTCCCACATCTTGTAGTCTTGAGACTTGATAAAACCTTCCATTCTTTGACACCAAGTGTCAAAGTCTTCAGGAGTGATCAGTGGGGACTTTGTCATGGTTCCGGTTTCCATATCAGCCTTTGTGAGAGTTGCCATTTGAGATGTTAAGTATTTTGTGAGACTGAGGGACCTATGATGGTGAGATCTTACAATCAAGATCCTGGAATGCTCTAATACCAATTGCAGGACCGTTCAAGGGATGGTCAATACACTTTGTCTCACAATGAGGAGAGTGTTAGAAAACTTAACAGATCAAATATAGAACCGAGACTTATATTATGATACTATAAACACAAGTAAACAAGAGACAGAAACTTAAGAACACAACAAAGTAAAGGTTTTCAAGATTGCAGTATATTGCTTCTCAAGCTCTTTTACAAGTGATACAAAGCATAAAAATAAGATACAAGGACTTGAGACACTTTATACTACATCCTACAGCCTGTCATACTTTGAAGGCCAGCTGAAAACACTAATCTAGACAATAGCAAGATCAATGTAAAGTCAAAAGACAGATTTGTCTTTTGACTAGTGACTATGACATGCCATAGCTCACATCCTAATACATTACAAAAAGGATAAAAGTACATAAAGTAGAAAGTTACAGACTCAAGACCTCAAGGTACAGTTACAGAAGTATGGACCATTCACCAACTTGTATAAGTTGGTGAGTCTTCAGAGTAGTAGCGGAAAGTTGGTCAGCTTTTTGAAAAGTACATCAGAGAAAGCATGTTCTTCAAAGTCTTCGGAAGAAATCAGTCTTCACTTCTTTGGCTTCGGAAGACTTTGTCTTTGAAGCTTCAGAAAACTTCACTTTTGGCTTTTGAACATATTGATCTTGGCTTCGGAAGATTTCATACTTAGAATATTTTCTTGTGCAGAGTATGAAACTTTTGAAGCAACTTCTACTTAGTACCAAGTGCGTGCATGCAGGAAGCACTTGGGTTGTTTTGGATGCATCAGCCTTTCTATAAGCCTTACACATATCCATGTAAAACTCATAAGCATCATTTATGAATGAAAATATCATTCCCGCAACTAGTTTATCTGACAATAGAACATCTGGGATAAACCATTGGTCACATTCTTCAGAAACTTCTAAACAACCTCCTAAAACAAAAATATAAAAAAAACATAAATCATGCAACCACTATATTCTAATTACGCAAAAATCAAATCAATTTAGATAATGAAAATTCCATGAATCACGCAACCATTATATTTAATTACGCAAAACTAAAATTCCCCAAATCACGCAACCAAAATATTCTAATTACGTAATAACGAAATCACTTTACAACATCAAATAAGCATAAAAATCACGCTACCATTATATTCTAATTGCGTAGTAACTAAAGCACTTTACCTATACTACAAGTGATGTAAACAACTACACTATAAATAATCATTTGATCTATTACTTATCACGCAAGCCTTACACATTTACACTGAAACATCCAAATCTTTCATCACAAACTTACTTAGACACTGACATATGATATCATGAATCAAACAATAAAAGTTATATCAGTGTAATAGTAAATACATTAATAATGATATTCAACAATAAGGAAATTACATGAATCAATATGAATGAAACATATTAAAAACAATCACATTGCAAATCTATCATTAAAGGCATCCAAGATCAACCAAATCAATTAACATATATCTGAGCTCCGGCCGATCATCTCTACAATTATAATAAATCAAAACTTGGGATTGCTATTTGAAATAATCAATTGACAGACGAGATTATGTTAATATATATACGATGATTAATGTAGCGGATCACGTCTTCATAAATTTCGCATGTCAAAAATTACGCAAGAGTGAATTTAGTTACGCCCTGTAATGGGTATAATTACAATCCTACCCTCCCGTCCAATTTTTTTAATTTGCCACGCAACACCTTGTAGTGGCTTCATACGCTTCGCACGAAATCTTCACTTTGTACCGTAAACTTTTTCTCTATATATGTATAAATTTAGAATTGTTGGACGCGTACATACTTTTAAGTATATCATTAAAGTTGGTGTTTTTATATTTAAAGTTTTGATTGCGTGATTTCATTAAATTAATACTTTTATTATTTATGTGTGTTTGGTATTTCTTGTAATCAAGTTTGTAAGGTTTTAATTAATTAATTGCTCATAACCTCAAAAGTTTACGGATTCGTTTAAGTACGATAGTTGTTTTTTGGGTCATGCTAATTTATTTTAGGTTTTTTAATGTTGGCTTTTATTTTAGTTTTTATTTAATTTGGCCAAGCTCATATTAGTTGTGGGCCAAGGCCCACTAAAGTCTAAGCAACATCTACCCCTATTTAATTATCGACCCTAAGGCCCATTAAGGTCAGTGGGTCATAGCACATATAAAACATAGTGTCCCAATGGTCGTTATGGTTTGTAGGTCAAAGCCCATTAGGCACATGGCCCAATGGCCTATTAGGGTTTGATGGGCCAAAGCCCATTATGATGTGTGTATGTGTGAGCCTAAGTCCAGTATAGTTGGGCCTAATTCACGGGCTCCCATAGTCAAACCATATTCGTTATCATTGTGTGACCCATGTTGGTTTTGAAAACCAAAATTATCCAGGCCTAAAAATCAAGATTGCCACATGTATTTTGTACTATATGATTTTAATGCTATCGTCATTTGACATAGTATCATACCACCATAACAACTACAACAAAACCTCTCCACCCTTACTAATTAAATGCATTAATCCTCTTCCCCGCCTAATATATTGGACTTTTGTTATATTATGTATAAAGTATATCTTCCTACTCTAATAAAAGAGTATCTTTGATGACACGTGACAACACCACAATCATTCTCATCAAAATTTTCCGCCTCTCTCTCCTATTAAATAATTACCTTAAAGATTAATAATATTATTAAACACTTTTTTAGATTTTAATATATTAAGAAAGAGATCTATTTATTCATGTTATTTCTAAAAATATAAACTTTTTATACAATAATAAATTTGAAGCATAAAACTTTTTTAAAAAATGAAATATTTTAAAATTGGTATATTTTAAAAGTCAATTTTATAAAACAAAAAATAATTAAATTTGGGAGTTATAATAAGGAAGTTTTTAAAAATGAAATTTTTATACGATTTCTTCTAGAACAAAATATTTATTTATTTGTTTTTGAAAAAAAATAAAAACAAAATTTTAAAAAGTTGATATCACTTTTTATTACTTAGAGTCATTTTACGTAATTTCAATCGTATCATATCTTAAAACATTATTTTATAATTAATAAGTTTTATTATATTAATATTTTATTTCAACTCGTGTAACACACGAGTTTACTAAAGGTAGTCTGTATATATATACATAAAAGTTATAATGAACTAATGATTGATGACGTAAGTGTCACAAGGATGGAAGATACACACAAATTCTTTTAAAAACCTTATAAATAATATAAATAAATAATTAATCAGACCTGCATATTCTTTCATACACCACTGATTTGACAGGACAAAATAAACGGTCGTTTAGGACCTTTTAAACGGTTGTTTATCAGACCTATAAACGGTCGTTTTTCCGACCTGCAAACGGTCGTTTGTTGACCTGCAAACGGTCGTTTGTTGACCTGCAAATGGTCATTTTCTGACCTGCAAACGGTCGTTTGCTTTAATGACTTGACAACTCCACAATTCGTTTGTTTTCTACCCAACCGAACACACCACAATATATACCACCATCTTTTCACCATTATCTTCATTCTTCACCATCATCTTCATTCTTCACCATCATCTTCTTTACCCTGATTTATACTACCATTCACATAATCTTCTTCACCGCATTCATAATTTTTATCTTCATCATCTTTTTATTATTTTTCTTATTAAAACAAAGGTTAGTTTATTATTATTATTATAATACAATTTAGTTTGATATATATTTTATTGTGTTACTAATTGTAATTATTTTAGGTAATGGCTTCAAGTTCACGTCAAGATACAGCGTAGGTTCGTGCTTCGAATGATCCGTGGCTTCAGTTTCGTCGAGGATCAGATGAATATAAAAGGCTTTAAAAACTTTTAGATAAAGAGTTTGAGGCTTCACGTTCGATATCTTGGAGCTTGTTACGGGACATGGGTGAATTTACTCGTGCTCGTGACATGATGAACGAGTCGTGGACCAGATTTTTTGCAATTAGTGGCCCACAATATAAGGAGCTTTGTTTGGAGTTTTTCTCTACGTTTAATATCGAATCGAACAACCATAACTATAGGTATACCAATTTAGTTGGATTATATATAAATTCGAATATACATTTAATTGAACTTATATTTGTTTTAACAGTGATAACGATGCTATCAGTTTCGTGCTCGGGGGGGGGTGCCACGTAATTATTCTGTGGCAGAGTTTGGTGTTTTGATGGGTTTATATACAGTTCAAGAGACCCATCAATCTGATTTTTTGAACGGCCTTACACAATTTCAAGAAGATTATAATGATGAAATACTTTTTTGCAAGAAATTGGTGATGGTCAATATACACCTAACAATAAAACAAAAGCTACAAGAATGAACGATCCGTTGTATAGATATCTTCATCGCGTTATTAGTCATACTATAGCTGGACGTAGGATGACTAGTGGTGGGGTGACTAAAAAGGATTTGTTCTTTTTATTTTGTTTGATTAAAAGGAGGCCTTGTAATCTGGCATATATGCTTGCTGATTATTTTACTTCTTGTACGGGCACAAAGAAAAGCGGGCATATTTGTGGTGGTACATATGTTACTCGACTTGCCGAGTCTTTACATATTCTCACCTCTGAGAACGTGACAAGTTTAAACGGGCCGGTACTTATGTCCGGATTTGTTGATCGTGAACATGTTATACGGATGGACATGATCACAGATTATCCACAAGTTAGGTGGAGGTTTAAACATAATAATCAAATGTGGATACCTCCATATCAAGACCCTCCTGATGATCCGTATCAATAAATTGTAATTTTATTTGTTTTGGAATATTAATGTAATTTGTGATTTAGTTTTTATTTGTATATAAATTTTATTTATGTTTTAGTTATTGTAATAAAGAATTAATGTATTGTATACTAATTATTGGGAAATGTGCCAGAAAAAATCAATAATCGTTTACAGAATTTATTGGGAAATGTGCAAGAATTTGTCAATAATGGAAGATGCCTATAAATTCCGCACAATTCACAAGTATTCAAATTCATTTATTCACACACCATCGTAATTCAAGTCAATAATGTCTCAATTTTATAATAATTGGGTGTACCAGACAAAAAAAGAGTTAATGGATTGGGTGCAAAACACTGCACACGCCCTTGGATATGTTATTGTCACACAACGAACGAAGAAGACTGTATACGGATTCGTCAACAAGGCATTTCTTATGTGCGATCGTGGTGGTGTATACAAGTCAACATCAGATTCAACCACACATTCAGGGACAAAGAAGACAGGTTGTCCATTTCAACTTATAGCAAAATATCATGAAGAAGATGGAGGTTGGAAAATACATGTTGTTTGTGACGAACATAACAATAAACCTTCTAAATTTTTGGAGGGTCATGCTTATGCAAAAAGATTGTCTAAAGAAGAGTATGCATTGGTGGAAGATCTTACAAGAAAGAATATGCAGCCACGTGATATTCTTACGGCTTTAAAAGAAAATAGTGATAAAAATGTATCCACAATTGAAACCGTGTATAATGCACGCACAAAGATAAGAAAGATGGATAAAGTTGGAACCACCCCAATGCAAGCACTTCTTCAATCCTTGCAGATGAGCGGATACATCTATGATTTTACTACTGATGACGAATCAAATCAACTAAATGATTTGTTTTTTTGTCAACCCCACTTCATTAAAAATATGGCGTGCGTTTCCGCATGTGATTATTTTAGATTGCACATACAAGACGAACAGGTATCGCCTCCCTTTTCTTCAAATTGTTGGCTTAACTTCAACAAATAAGACATTTTTTATTGCTTTTGCGTTCATACGAAATGAGAAAAAAGATAATTTCAAGTGGGCTTTAAATTGTCTGAGAAAAACATTAGATGGCTATATGGTACCGCGTGTCATAGTCACCGATAGAAAGTTGGCATTAATAGATGTATGCCAAGTAATTTTTCCAGAAGCAACCCGACGCTTTGTAGATATCATATACAGGAGAATATCAGAAAGCATTGCAGACCATCTTTCAAGTCTCAGACTGAGTGGGATAAATTTATATATTACTAGAGATTTCTGCTTCAATCTCCAACCATTGAGGCCTACTATGAAAATCAAACACGATTGCAAACAAAGTTGATGAGCAATCATCGAAGTATTTTTCTGATCTATTCAATTTATTTTTTTTAATGAAATTGAAACTAACATATTTCGTCTAACTTTACAGCTGTGTTTAATTATTTGGATGTTAACTGGTTGCAAGATTACAAAGAGATGTTTGTGTCTGCATGGATTGATCAACATCTAAATTTTGTAGAACGAACAACAAACAGAGTGGAAAGCCAACATGCTCTGTTAAAAAAATATTTGAATTCTGACAAGTCAAATTTAGATAAATTTATAGGAATTTTAAATAACATAATACGTTTACAGGAAACACAAATAAAGGCAAGTTTCAAGGAAAGCCGAATTAAAATAAAACATCAACATAAACATAATTTATTTGTTTCTTTGTTATCAAATGTTTCTCATGAAGCTCTGGATATATTAGTTGGAGAGCTGACACGAGTTAATGAAATTCAAGACCAATCACAAAGCTGTGGCTGCCATATTCGTACTAGTTGCGGTTTACCATGTGCTTGTGAAATCGCATGGTATTTAAAAGCAGGCAAATCTATTCCACTACATTCGATAGATATATTTTGAAGGAGGCTTGACTTTTCACCGGTATCGTTAAACGAAGATGAAGAAGATATTCAATGTGATGACGAACTTGAGAGGTTCAAAGAAGCTTACCAGAAACAAAAAAATCCCACGGTGAAAAGGAATTGGTTAGAAAGAATAAAAAGCATAAGGGATCCTATCAACATAAATCTTAACGAGCCTACGATGCAAAAAAATACTCGTGGAAGGCCAACACTCAAGTTTCAAAAACAAAACAAACCAGACCCTTCACCTGCTCAACCTACCCGAGGTCATACCTACACGACAAACGATTTTGCTAGTTATGCTTTTATGGGGATGAGCCCCCGAAACATAGTTCAAACGTACATAACACAACTTAATCTTCTTTATATCATCATCCTTTACTAACACAGATTCCAAAACTATTCTATCCATATATAACACATATAGAGAACGTAAACAGTGATGATAACTGTGGGTTTCGTGCAGTTTCCTTTTCCTTAGGATTCGGTGAAGAATATTGGCTGAACATGAGGTATGAGCTTTTAAACGAGTTACATAACAATTCTAATTTGTACAGAAATCTTTTCTCCAGCTCATATGATGAGACAGAACGTAGTTTATCATGGCTACATCCGGGTCCAGCTCCTGATCAACACTGGATGATAATACCTTATCATAATATAGAAATGGTCATACAAAAATATAATATAATACAATAAATAAGTTTTTTATTTAATTTAATATGTAAATCACTTTGTTAACCCACACAAATAAAAAAATTAAGAAAAATGGTGTGATAATTCCAATCTAATCATGATAATGTGTTAGGGCTTATGAAACAGAGAATCTTTAACACCTCAACAAAAGGGCATATAAATCAAAACCCCTTTTCATGATTTGAACGGAGAGCACTCATCGGCATCTCTCCGACGACAATAATTCTCACTTTGCTAATCAAATTCAATCATTTCTCCACAATCTAACACCACCATCTTCAACCAATTGAAGAACCCTTTGCTCATTGACCATGGCGGCGACGGCGGCGGCAGCATGGCAGCCTCAAGAAGGAGGGTTTAAGGAGATCTGTGGGTTACTTGAGCAACAGATTTCTCCGTCGTCTGATAAATCTCAGATATGGCAGCAGCTTCAGCACTACTCTCAGTTCCCTGATTTCAATAATTATCTTGCATTCATCTTAGCTCGTGCTGAGGTAATTTGGGCTTTTTGTTTTGTTTCATTTTGGTATGAGTAATTGGTTGGTGGTATGTGAGGGTTTGGGTAGGTTTGTTGGTGTTAACTTGTGTTGTTTTGATTATAGTTCATCATGGAGACATCATGCTTTGTGGGGTCTGGTTTAATGATTATGGGTGTTTTTGGTTGATGTGATAAATTGTAGATGATGGTTGTGTTCCTGATTGAATGACTTATTGTGTACTGCTGCTGTGGTTACTGGACCTAATTTGTGTCTTTTACTATAAATTAGGATGTTAAAAATGGAACTTTTTAAATCTCAATTGCAATCTGATTGGGTTTTGTTGATTGAGAAGAACCATATAGACCTTTGAACGTGTGAATTCGAGATATGTAGCAAAAGAAAGCTTTGAGTGAGTGGAGGACATCTTAAGCTTGATAGAAATAATGTGAGGAAGAGCCTTCATCAAAGATGCATAAGTTAGAGTTATTCCTCTCAATGTTGATAATGTCGGAAAAGCAGCATTTGATAGGAAGTTGTAGATGACTGCTATCTTTAATTTTCATAATTTCATCTATATTTCTATTTTTTTGTCGTTGAAGATGGCATTACTCTCTCCTGGCTGGAAGGGACTGTCTTATTGATCATAACATTAAGCAGTGACACTATATATGTCATGGATATGGGTTAGCTAAGGGTCAATTGAGCATTTTTGTTTTTTCCTTCGGTTCTTGCTATTTGTTTCAAGAAACTAAGAGGGCTATAGGACTATTGGCCATTATATGTTGAAAAAGGTCCAATTGCCAAAATTCAGAAAACTACGAGTACCAAACAACTTAACATGGTTTAAAAGACTAAACATAGACTTTAAGCATTTGATATTTCACAATACAGTTGTAAATAACTTCCTTGGAGTTTTTAATCTGCAGCTTTGGTTAAGTGGCAAAGTCATCAATTAGTTTTCCTTGATACAAAATTTTAGTTACTAGGGGTAATCATACTTTTAAGGTGTTTTTGGATGTAAGATATTATGGAGCGTTGCCTAAGATTTAGTAACCATTGAAGGTACTTGCTTAGTTGCTTCTTAACATTTTTTTGACTGAAAACATAAATCAGACAGATGGTTCCCTTATATTACAATGTCGAAGACTTTTAAAGGCACTCCATAATCATTTTCTTTTTTCTAGGAAGTAAGTGTGGTTGATCAGTATATAAATTACTTATTATCTTAGACTAGTAGTAGTTTGATTAATGAATTTCAAATATTTACGTGTTTGACTCCCATGCATGCTGCACTTAATCGGGTTTGTTCACATGTAACCGAGTGGGTTGCGGTTCAATGTTGTCGGCTAACTTGGTTTGAATTGGTTTATTTTTAATTGTTTAGGGTATTTTTTGTTTATGGTATGGTATCTTATATTTGTATGCTTATTTTAGGAGGTTTATTGAGTTTTTTATTTAGTTTATTGGGTTTTCTTCTTGGAGTAGGTTACTTGTTCTTTAAGGAGTGTTGACCTTAAGTGTATACTTTTGTTGCTCTCTTACTTAACATAAAGTTCGCATCCTACTAATCAATGATAAATATCTATATATATTATATATAAACAAATGTTTTTAAGGATGAGATCTGTAATCGCTTTTTTGCATGTCTTTGAAAATTTAAAGTAGGCGCAAATTCTCCAAATTTGTGTCCAACCATACGATCGGTTATAAAAATAGGTAAATGTTTCTTACCATTGTGGATAGCAATAGTATGGTCGGCCAATGGGTATAATGGTAGATGCTCGGGACAGGTTATTATTATTTATTTTTCTTCTTTTGTGTTAAGCTTATTTATTTTTTTTTAATAAATTATTTGCCACAAATTTGATTCTTATATTTTATGTGCTTTAATTGATAGATTAATAAAAGAGTCATGGGAGGGATTCCACAAAAACTGTGTTTTTTCTTGTTCTTTTAATTGTAATGTGCTGGTGGTTGTGTTTCAAAGGGCCTGATTGCCAACAATGCACACAATGCATTCATTTTAATATGTTGGTGCACTATTTTGGTATTCATCTTATTTTGTCTAATTGTCAATGAATGACTGAATCTAAGATTTCGTTGATAATGAGGAATTATGGTAACCAATTTCCATTAACAACAAAGCTTTGATAGAACTATAATATTTTTTCTACTTGACCTATTTATTTGTGTTAGGTATTTGAATTCCAAGGTGTAGTGTAGAAAAAACCTTATATTTATGGAGGGCTAATCTTGTGTGTTCTTTGCTTTTATGGAGGCACAAGTACTGATTTAGCTATTACCGTTTACAATTGGGTGGCTTTAAGGATGAAATGGACACTAAGGAAAGAAAGTTGTTGCTTTGCATGCAACTATGTGGAAAATAATTCCAACTCACTTTTAAAGAATCACAAAACTCCATTTGTCCTGAAAGTTTAAGATTTGACTCGACACATAGCTTAATAAGTGTCTTTGAGTGATTATCAAGTATCTAAAATACCCCCTTAAGGCATCCTAGTTGAAAAACCTATGGCAAACTCTTATATATTGAGTTTTAAAAAGCACGGGTGAGGCAACCTTAGGCGCATAGGCTTGCGCATTTGACTACAAAAGCCGAAGGCTGTACTGGAAGCGAGTGCTTCGAGGCTTTGCGGAAGAGGTGACGGAGCGATGGCTTTTTGTACAAAGCGATTTGTTTTAGGATGGAAGCACGAAACAATGGAGGAGAAATAGACGCTTAGTGGATGTGCGATGTAGATAAGATGATGAATGTGATGTAAATAAGATGAGATGATGGAGATGAGCTGCAAGGTTGATGTTTTGAATTGTGATGGTGAAATGAAACTGATGATTGTTTTTTGGTTTAGAGTATATATTATATTGTAGCCTATTTAGGTTTTTTTAGGGATTAAGTTGTAAACCCTAATTTTCCCTATTTATATTGTATATTGTACTTGTGATTCCTCACCAGTGAGACAGAAAGCAATAAAAGAATATCCTAGTTGCAGCTCGTGGACGTAGGTCACCTCCACCGAACCACGTAAATCTCGCGTGTTCATCTTTGTTATTATTTTCTCTCGCAGTGTGATTGTGTTTATATGTTGATCTACACTCGAATCCCTAACAAGTGGTATCAGAGCTACGGCTCGTTATACACGGGGAAACACATAGCAAGAGAAAGTTGTGATATCTAGGTTGGCAGTACTGCCACCGTCACTCCATCCCACGTTTGCATCACAACAATAATACAAGCAGACGAAACTCGCATATTGTCGCCGACACTAACAACTGTGAATCATCAGTTATTGCTGTTTCGCACGTGTTCTTGATCAGAAAGAAACCGAGGAAGGAATAGGTTTGTGTCTTCAGTTTGTTTCAGTTCTTGATTATTGGTTATCGGGTTTGGCTTCGGGTTTAATTATCGGGTTTTGATATTGGTCATTGATTCATTTGGGGTTAGTTATCTTATCCAAGTATTCTTGATATAATTACCAAGATTCAAAGTCGAGAACTCGCATGTGTATTGTTGAACTACTTTGTTTACTGTTTTTTGAGACCGAGGAAAAAAGAGTAGTGTTCAATAGAATAACACTCAAGTTCAGGCAGCCGTCCATGGTTGTGTTTGGCACTACTTTTAGTCTTGACTCAATTAGTAAACAAATTTTAGTTTGATATAATGGTTGAGAGCGGAAAACTTCATGTTGAGAAGTTTAATGAAAAAGACTTTGGTTGGTGGAAAATGCAAATGGAGGATTTACTTGTTCAGAAAGGCTTGGATGTTGTTTTGGTTAGAAACCGAAAAATATGAAACAAACTGAGTGAGAAACTTTTGATAAAATGGCGAAGGCAGTTATTAGGTTGCTGACAAAGGATGTTGCGTTCAACATTCTGAAGGAAACTACAGCAAAAGGTATCATGGATGCGTTATCTAATATGTATGAGAAGCCTTCGACAACAAATAAAATTTTCTTGATTCGAGAGCTTGTTAATACAAAGATGAAAGAGGGAAGTTCAGTTTTAATGCACATCAACAACTTAATTTCGATTTTGTCAAGACTTGGGTCAGTTGGCATCAAATTCGAGGATGAGGTTCAGGCTCTACTATTGTTATCATCATTGCCTAATAACTGGGCTGGTAATGTTACAACGATTACTAGTTCTACCAGTGCATTCCTTTTAAATGGGATTCTGGATATTATTATGGGCGAATACATCAGACGAAGAAATTTAGGTGAATTATCAAGTGAATTACTAAATGTTGGCAGAGAAAGAACGAATAACAGAGGTAGTGAGAGCAAGAACGTGAAAAGGAGTCAGTTTAAATGATGTGACTTGTTGGAACCGTAAACAGGTGGGACACTTTAGAAATCAGTGTCCGAATGATCAGAAAGAAGTTAACACTGCAGCAGACTACTCAGATGATGATGCTTTAATCTGTAGTGTAGAGAGTAGTGTGGATTCTTGGGTCATAGATTCTGGAGCTTTGTTTCGTGCTACCCAGCAGCGAAGCATTGCAGAATCTAAAAGAAGGTGATTTTGGTAAGGTAATACCAGCGAACAATGATGTTCTTAATGTTACGGGCATGGGTGACATAGATTTAGTTCTTCAGCTGGTTTATGGACTTTAAAAGATGTCAGGGTGATTTCTAATTTGAAGAAACAGTTGATTTCTGTCGGTCAGTTGGATGAACAGGGACATGAGGTTAAGTTCGGGAATAAGCAGTGGAAAGTTGTTAAAGGGTATCTTGTCATTGCTCTTGGAAAGAAAATGGGTTCATTGTATATGGTTAGTTACCGCCTGAAGGAAGTGACATTCCAGTTTGGAAGAAGACTAAAATCCAGTTCACAGAATCTCACGGGTAGAAGAAGGTTTGCTTTGCAAGTATTATACTAATGTTGAATGGTTAAGAGGTCTAATGCTGAATGGCTAAGACCTCTTATCTGAGTTGGTCAGACATTTGTTTTTGAATAGTTAAGAGATACACTAGCTCTTAATGGTTCAGACCTCATAATGTTTCAGCACTTAATGGTTCAGACCTTTTATTGGTTCAACACTTAATCATTCAGAAGTTGCCAAACAACCCCTAAGAAACCTAGAGTCACAGAAAAGATTCAGAATGTATGTGCGTGGAAAAGTTCAAGTAAACCGGTTAGAGGATTTCGTGATAGTTGGAGCACGTGTCGTGTTTCAGTTTCAATTCCTAGATGACAGTGGATTAAAAGAACTAATATTCCATCTAATAAAATCTCTCTAGATGATTACTTGCTAAATATGGAGAGTGTTTGTTCTCAGGGTGTTCCAGGATCTGGTAGTTTGTTTCAGTGGGAGCCGGTAGGGATGGAGAACGGGTCATGGGCAGATACAGTCGTGATTGATGTGTTGAAGCTCGAGGAGCTTCAACGGGCCTTCGGGTTAACTAATGAGAAGGCCGCTGCAGCAGGAAGACGAGGAAAATTACAAGAGGTACAAGTGTGCACAGGAAGGCAGTTTGAAGATGATCAAGCCTTCAAGTGGGAGATTGTTGGGTTTGTGGAGTCTTGATTTGAGATTGAGTTAAAAAACAACTCAATGGTTGATTAATTAAATTAAAGACTTGGCCCGTTTTTGTTTAATTGTAGCCCATTAAGGTTTTCTTAGGGATTAAGTTGTAAACACTAATTTTCCCTATTTATATTGTATATTGTACTTGTAATTCCTTTCGAGTGTGGCAGAAAAATAATATCCTGGTTGCAGCCCGTTGACGTAGGTCACATCGATCGAACCACGTAAATCTCGTGTGTTCATCTCTGTTATTATTTTCTCTCGTAGTTTGATTGTGTTTGTGTGTTGATCTACTTCTGGATCCCTAACAATTTTCATTTATATATTTGGATTAGGAACTAAACGCTCATTGTACTACATCTAAAACTAATATCCCTTCATTTGAACTCTTACGATGCTGAAGAAACAATTGTTTGTTATTCACAAAAGTAGCTATATACGCATTTATTTATGGGGAACGTTTGACAGATTTCTTTTAACTTGTCATCCTTTTTTCATACCTATTTGTTGGTTTGATGTTAATGATCTTAGTTGTTTTTGTTTGTTAAAGCGACTAGGTGAACATGAATGTCATTTGATATACATGTTGTTTGATACAATCTACGATGCTGAAGAAACAATTTTTGTTATTCATGAAAGTAGCTATTTATGCATTTATATATAGGGAACATTTGATGGATTGCTTTTAATTTGTCATCCTTATTTAATACCAATTTGTTAGTTTGATGTTAATGATGTTAGTTGTTTTTGTTTGCTAGAGCAACTATGTGAAGTAATGTCATTTAATATGCGTGTTGTATGGGTTAACATGACATGTATGATTTACAGGGAAAGCCAGTGGAAGTTCGGCAGGCAGCTGGATTACTTCTGAAAAATAATCTAAAAACTACATTTAAGTCAATGCCTCTAACAAATCAAGAATACATAAAAGCTGAGCTGTTACCGTGTTTAGGAGCATCAGATAGACAAATAAGGTCTACGGCTGGAACAATCATTAGTGTTGTTGTTGAGCTTGTGGGTGTTTTAGGATGGCCTGAGTTGTTGCATACCCTTGTCAAGTGCTTGGATAGTAATGACTTAACTCATATGGAAGGTGCTATGGATGCTTTGTCCAAGGTAATTTATTTCTTTTATCGTGATCGTATATACGTAGTTATTCATTTCTTGATATATGTTATTTTAGTGTAGATGTTTCTTCCTTGAAGCTTTTGTACATTTGATCTATGTTTCTTTTGTTTGGTTATGTAACTCTTGTTCTTTCTCATGTTTAAATATGAAAGAATCGAATGTGAATTACCAATTATATTGTAGTGATTTATCACTACTTTGTTATCTTAAAAGATGTTTGAAAATTACAATAAGAAGAAAATATAAACTTTTAAAGCAAGAGCTAGTCCTAACAGGAGCATGCAAGTAGTTGCAAGTGAACTGAATTCAAGTCAAATTATAATAATGAGACAAGAATGTGGATATACAACATAGGACACACTCGTGGATGGGATAAAACAGTGTTAAATAAGTGAGAACATGAATACCATATTGCAGCATCATGAGGTCATATGAAAGAATTTTGAAATTGTGTAGCAAAGGTCCTAGTTGTAACATCTTGCTTGACACTTGCATTATTGGATGGTAGATTGAATGTAGGTTATAAAAGTGACTAACATGCATGAGCCGTTAGAGGCAATGACCCTAACGCTTCACTATGGCTGAAGCGGGGGCGGCTTGATTACAGGAGGCTGTGCTTCGGTGGAGGCGTTAGAGGCGGTGCCTCATGTATATGTAGGTTCCATTACACACACTAATTTTTATGATAGAGGACTAACCTCCATAGCCACATTGAGCTCCATTATTCTCTTCATCAGGCACAAGTTGAACTTCAAGAAGAAGCTGGAAGAAATCCTAATTTTAAAAGAAAGTGTCTGGTTCTTTTCTTATAAAAACACAGCCATTAGGCCAAGTTAACCTCTTATAAAAACACAACCCATTATGTGGGCCAAGTTAATCTCTTATATAAACACAACCCGTTATAAGATTTAAACCACATTATCCTCTTATAAAAACTCTACCCATTTTTCTTATTTATTTTGTTTATTTTCTCATCTTGTTTGTTTGTTTGTTTTCTAATTTTTGGTTTTTAGATAGGTTGTCCATATAGCTTCTATAGTTATACCTAAAGCTTGTTTGGTTGTACATAAAGCTTTGTTACATTTGTCGTCTTGAACTATTGTAGTTATACCTAGAGCTTATTTAACTGTACGTAAAGGTTATTTATATATTAACTAATATGCATTTTTATTATCTAGATTTGGGGTGTTCAAAGATTGATTGTAGTAAATGTTATGTTATCTAGAATTTATTTATAAATATTGTGTATATATATGCTGCGCATTGCCTACGTGAAGCTCTCGCCTCACATTTTGGGTTTTGGGACCTAAGCACCTGGGAGCATCTCACACTGTTAAAAACTAGTGTTTGTATTTGCACTAGAGCATGCGAACACCATTCTTGTAAGATATGAGACTTTCACCACTATCACTTGTATCAGTGGCGAGTCTCCTAAACCCATGTATTTTTCCTTTAATCCACCTTGGTGAATCATGTCGTGCTTTACTATTGTTGATGCAAGTTTGCATTGACATTGAGCCATAATGCAAAAAAAAAAAATGATCTTAGTATCTAGGTTAAGGGGTAGACATGAAGCGATTACAATGGATTGTACCTACTTACACAAATACCCTGACGATTTCCACTCGTTAAGCACTCGGTAAATATATAAATTGGTCTTATTCACTATAAAACAATACAACCTTTTCACAAATTTCTAGACATATTAGGGGGATTTGTATTCTTTGCAGTTGACTTTATGTTTGGTTTTTGTTGGTATATAAATTGCCGGTGCAATTATAAGAGATGGAGAACTATTTTCTTTGACAGAAGTGTACCCTTTTGTATATATCTATGCATGTAATGTACTTCAAAGATTTTTTACTCAGACTCGCCTTCAAGGGCATTTTGAGACTAGCAAATTCTAATTTGTAGTGTTTTGGATCATAATGACTACGGACTACTCCATAAATAACATACGTGCTGCTATTGTTATAGAACGTGCATGGACATGGAAGGCAAGCATTGTAGAGATATTTAAACCCGTTTTTGACATGGCATCTACTAACTTTTGGATCAATGAACTCTACATAAAATTCACAAATCAACGCGTACATTAATTAAAGATAGTGAAACTTTTTTTTTTTGTAATGATGACCTTTTTTGAAGAATTGTACTTTGAGCACAATACTATATGTTCATATTGATTTATTTGTTTATTTTGTTTTTAATGTTGGACAATTGGTATGTTTGGTATGTATGAATAGTTTATTCATGCTACTATCGTAATAAATAAAGTTGCTTTCCTGTTTCACATGCAGTGGTATCACTTTGTAATCTGTACTATGTTTACCGTATGCATGTGTATATATTCTTGGCATGCTGGTAGCAGTCGTGTAGCAATTAGCAAGGCTTCCTTTGTAAGAGGTCTTGTTTTCTAATC
Organism: Flaveria ramosissima; assembly: GCA_025215565.1. Taxonomy (NCBI): domain Eukaryota; kingdom Viridiplantae; phylum Streptophyta; class Magnoliopsida; order Asterales; family Asteraceae; genus Flaveria; species Flaveria ramosissima. The sequence goes on along the minus strand of JACVEC010000063.1, from coordinate 9,602 downwards.
TGTAGGTTAATTGACTTATGGAAGTTGCTGTATAATGCAGATTTGTGAGGATGTTCCTCAAGTGCTGGATGTCGAAAGTCCTGGTCCTCCTGGATCATCTGAGCGACCCGTTGATATATTTATCCCAAGATTACTTCGGGTAACACTTTCGTCTTGTTATCATGATTATGATTACATAATAAATAGTGCATACACATATCTTGTTCTATTACAAATTTCTTGGGTTGCTACATGTTGCAAGTCTGAAGATTTGTTCTTGTTCACCATCTCATGGTCTTAGTGCTGCCTTTTTTTGCAGTTATTTCAATCTCCACATGCCTCCCTTAGAAAGCTTGCATTGGGCTCTGTAAATCAGTACATTTTGTTGATGCCACCAGTAAGTTCTATCTGGGCATTTATCTTTCTGCTAAAGTAGTATTCTTTCCACTGCAGAAAGCACTAATCATGGATGCATAAACCTTTTACAGGTTTTGTATATGTCTATGGATACATACCTGCAAGGTTTGTTTGTTCTTGCTAATGATCCATCATCAGAAGTACGGAAATTGGTAAATATTTCTACCCTTGTTGTTTAACGTGGCATTGGAATTTAAAGTCTTAACCTATTTTGCTTAATACAAAAGGGTATCTGTTGAGTTTTGTTATTTTTATGTTTGTCTTGTCATTTGTTTCATATATGTTGTCATTTTGATCTTCCTTAGATACCGAGTTGGTGGGAACTAACAATTGTTTCTCTTTTTTATTTTTCTTGACATTGCACTCTTCTTTATGCTGTGATCAGTCGCTATTCTGTGCTATACATATTTTTTCTTTAATGAGTAAAATCATATTAGCTTTTTAGTCCTTTTCTTTTAATCTGTTTTTATGAATCTTCTTTCAATTGAATTCTTTTAGTCGCTTTTCATCACTAATAATAACTATTTACATGGTGGATAGGTTTGTTCAGCCTTTGTTCAGCTAATTGAAGTTCGTCCTTCTTTCCTTGAGGTGGGATTTTGTTTAATATATGCCTTCCTTTTCATATTCCTGCATATTACTTCTTGCTGCTTTCTTATTGCATCAGTGGTGCAACAGACGTGATGATTTTCTCACATATAATTTGTGATCACTTCCTGTTCTCATCTCATACTGTTCACACATGATTATGTGCTTGCAGCCACATTTGCCAAATGTAATTGAATACATGCTACAAGTGAACAAGGATCCTGATGAAGAAGTGTCACTTGAAGCCTGTGAATTTTGGTAAGTGGTAACCCATTGCTTTTGGTTGATATCACTTTGTGCCAACCTTTATTGTTTGTCATTGTTAATAGTATTCATGTAGCAATCATTTTATGCTTCTACAGTTGCAAATAAACATCATATGCCATATTTTTAATGTTTTATGCATGCATGTTATGCTTGAACAATATACTGCTTGGCTTGAATAGTATTATCAACCAGTAGTTTGGTTAAAATAGTTTAAGATTGTAAAGGTGGAAAATTTTAGTCATAGAACGGTTATTGTACACACTTTCCATTAAGCATCAACCCTTTATATTCATCACTAGCTCATTGTGTTTTATGGAACGCACATTAAGACGACTAGGTGGCTGCTAGAGCTAATGCTAGTAATCTGTAGGATTAACACACTAAATCTTTTCATGTTATGAACGTACGCTTTTTTTTTATGTGACTGTTGTCTTATAATTCATGTCTGTTACTCAACAAGAATCCTTTTTAGAACCTTTTCTATTATTAGATAATGTGTCACCAAACTACAATGTAAAATACTAGGAAACTCATGTAGGAACTATGAAGTTGATATTTCAAGGTTAGAGCTTAGAGGGAAAGATTACTTGTGTTATGTTCCATTATGTTATGTGTTTCTAACAAATGTTTCCTATTTGAATATTTGCCTGTTTACAGTTCTTTCTGAAATTACTTTTGTAAATACACATGATCTATGATCAAACCAACCAAATTTCTGGGGAATAAAAGAAAAGATTTAAAAAAATAGTGCTGCTAGTTCTTTTGTTGAGAAAGGAACTTGATCCCAAGATTTTTCTATCGCTATTTTACTATCTATTTTTTCTAAGTTACCCTCTTAAATCCTAAAATTTGCAGGTCTGCATATTGTGAAGCACCATTGCCACCTGAGAATTTAAGAGCATTCTTGCCACGTTTGCTTCCAGTATGTTAACCTTCCTTATCTTTTTAATATTTTAATATTTTTCTTTATGTACTAATTTATGCCTTATTCGGGAAAGCTTGTTCTGTCTGTCTAACGTGTATATGGGGTAATTGGCAGCTTCTATTGTCAAACATGGCTTATGCTGATGATGATGAGTCACTACTTGATGCAGAGGTCAACTTCTTCCAGTGTTTTGTCTTCAACTGATACTTTATTTGGAATAATTGCTGATTATAACTTACATTTGTTATTGCAGGAGGATGGCTCTCTTCCTGACAGAGACCAGGTTCTGATTTCTGTCCCTATTTAGAACTCCTTAGGATCATTGTTAAACATATGGTCCTTGAACGGTTTTCTTAATTTACATTAGCTATGCAGGATTTGAAGCCGCATTTCCATTCATCACGTTTTCATGGATCAGATGATGCTGAAGATGATGTATGTTTTCTGATAAGAGTTTATATATTCTGACAAATAAGCTCAGAGGGGGCACTTATAAGTGGGTCGATTTGGATTATTTTTATCTAAGATAGATGAAAGACCCCAAACTCTATATATAATACATAGAAACTCTTAAAATCATTTAACTCAAAAGACTTGGATTATTACCTGATGATATTTTTTATGATCATTATGAACTTATTATTATTTATAAAAATATCTGTAAAAAGGTTGTGCGGTTCAACAACTCGAATGCTAGTTTTGACCGTAACATAAATGATTGCTTTAACCTGATCAACCCTCTTGCCACCTGTAAATACGCTTCATCAGTTGATGTAGTATTTTGCTATATTGGTATGTGGATATGAATGGTTACCAACGACATGTGTTTACATTTCTCTTCTATACATGTGCTTATAGGATGATGACATAGTGAATATATGGAACCTCAGAAAATGCAGTGCTGCTGCTTTGGATATAATCTCCAATGTGTTTGGTGATGAGATTCTCCCAACTTTAATGCCTTTTGTCCATGTAATTGTCTGATATTTGATCTCCAAGCATGCTATTGGTTTGCAATTGATTTACTCTTCTGTCATGAGAATCACATAAAATTATGGTCTGTGCAGTCTAAGTTATCTGCATCTGATGATTCTAGTTGGAAAGAGAGGGAGGCTGCAGTTTTAGCTCTTGGTGCCATAGCTGAGGGTTGCATTAATGGTCTTTATCCTCATCTTTCAGAGGTAAGCTCTATAGTTAAACGTTAATTTGCTTGAGATTACTCAAGGAACTACATATTTACATGATGTTGGATACCTATGAAAACCAACATCGTTGCTATGATTTGTAATAAAGTTCTTGGTGTAAAAAAAGATTGTTTTGCTTATTTCTCAATTAACTTTTTCCCTGTCAGATTGTAGCCTTCCTCATTCCCCTTTTGGATGATAAGTTTCCATTGATACGAAGCATTTCTTGTTGGACACTTTCACGTTTTAGCAAATTTATTGTCCAGGTATGATATTAATTGTTTGTTACACATGAAGCTAATATTGCTTGTTTTATGGACTCATATAGTCAAATTATTCTCAAATTTCTCTGAATGTGGAATATCAAAGTTGTAATTAACAAAAAACACATACAACTTGATACACAGACTATATGAAAATCAAACATTTATAATCTATTGTTTTTCTGTTTCAGGGTGTAGGTCATCAAGAAGGATACGAACAGTTTGAAAAAGTTCTTACTGGTCTTCTAAGAAGAATTTTGGATGATAACAAGCGTGTGCAGGAGGCTGCTTGCTCAGCTTTTGCAATTCTTGAAGAGGTTGTTAAGGAAGCAATGTGTCATAAATTGATTTGTGTGAATTGAAGCTTATTTTCAAAACGTCTTTAATTTCAGGAAGCCGCTGACGTTTTGTCACCGCGTTTGGAGATCATTTTACAGCACCTGATGTGTGCTTTTGGAAAATACCAGGTTGATTCTCAATCATCTGTTGTGTTGTGTTAGATGTGGCAAAATAGTCAGGTTGGATAACTGGTCAAAAATGACTCCTTTTTAGAGAAACCTCGTATTTCCTGATACATTTTTTTGTCCGAAAGTTCAATTTCTTAATGAATAATTGTTCTATCAGGCACGCTTACAAAAACAGTTTTTATAAATAATATGGTTTTTCAATTAAATTAAATTAGGAGGTTTGTGCATTAATCACTTTGGGTGGCTTTTGACTGTGAATATTTTCTATTGTAGAATTTTCCCTTCAAACTTAGCTGAGTTGGTCTGTTAGAAATAAAACATTACCTAATTTGAACCACCATAAGTAAAAGGGTCAGAATTGTCATGTGTAGGTTGTGTTTAATGTGCTTATGAAGATATCACCCTGCCCATGGCCTTGTAGCTTAGTGGCATTGGTGCTTGCCCCCCACAGAATGTGATGTCGTGTTTAGGAGTAAAAAAATGTAGGTTGTGTTTAATTTGCTTATGAAGATATTACCCTGCCCATGGCCTTGTAGCTTAGTGGCATTGGTGCTTGCCCCTATAGAAAGTGGTGTGGTGTTTAGGAGTAAAAAAATGCTGTTAAAAATGAAGATATTGCATGCTTTCTAGTCTATGTTTCTCTCTCACTATATCTGATGTTTCTTGCCTGATGGTATACAGAGGAGGAATCTCAGAATCGTTTATGATGCTATTGGTACTTTAGCAGATGCAGTTGGAGGAGAACTGAATCAGGTAATGCATTATTGCATACTACTCCCTGTAATAGCGTTTCAGTCATAATTTTTTATTTCTACATTCTTTCCTTTTTTTATTTCTCCGCTTCATTTTTTTTCTGAGTTTAGAGCTTTAATAAATTAGGTTTACTTCATGAACTTCTTTGTGACTTGCAGCCTAAATATCTTGAAATTTGATGCCACCACTAATTGCAAAGTGGCAGCAACTTTCAAATTCTGACAAAGACCTTTTCCCACTTTTGGAGTGCTTTACATCCATAGCACAGGTATTGCTTTTTTCCCTATCATTTATCTACACTAGCAGTATCTGATCGGATCCTTAAACAGTTAATTTCAGTATATATAAACTGGTTATTGGAGGGCACGGAATTTGTGTAGTGCATTACATTGTTTTATGCTAATATTTCTGGTATCCTCACTGGCACTACAATGTTATTTCTCATTTGTCTTGCGATACTGGTACATTTGGCTACATGCTTTCTTCCATTTTTATTCAAGTAGGATGGAAATTGGTGCATATCATACCTAATTATTGTTATAAAAGAACTTGTTTCATTATCTTTCAGGCATTGGGTAGTGGATTCTCGCATTTTGCTCAACCTGTTTTCCAGAGATGCTTAGATCTTATCCAGAGCCAACTGCTTGCCAAGGTTGTGGATATAATAATAATCGTTCTATGAATCATATGTTTTATGCTGTTGACATATCATACTTCTATGCTCTTTGTGATATTATGACATTTCTTGCAACACATTACATCTCATTCATGTGATCACTGATTATTTCTGTACGATCTGGATTTTCATCTTACATTATCTCAGAAGTTATATTTGTACCTTTCTTATTTTAGTTATTATAATATATTTCAATTTTTAGCCTTATTTATGATCAACTTCATTGAATTTGGTATACCTTTGTTGCAGGTTGATCCTGTTTCAGCTGGGGTTCAGTTTGACAAAGAATTTGTTGTTTGTTCATTGGATCTTCTCTCTGGACTGACCGAAGGTCTTGGTAGTGGAATAGAGAGTCTGGTATTCACTTTTTTAACCCCATATATCATCTAATACATATCATAAATTCCTAACTGTAGTTTGTAGGGATATTATCAATTGGTTTCATTGCATTATGAAATTTCATCACAGGTTTCACAAAGTAATTTAAGGGATCTTCTTCTGCAATGTTGCTTGGATGATGGTTCTGATATTCGTCAAAGTGCATTTGCGTTGCTTGGAGACCTAGCAAGGGTAAGTTGGTAATTGAATCAGCTGATCTTATTAAGCTTAATTTTGAACCATATTTATGTTTACTTCTGTTTGGCATGTGATGGTAGTTATGTCATTGTGATTTATATCTTAACTTTATTTGTTTGGATGTCTTGTCACACTTTGTTTATCATATATATTCATAATTATTGAAATAAGCATGCTGTACATCTCTAGATATAAAACCCTAGCTCCAGATATTCACATAACTGCATAACTTTGTTTTGGTGTTTTCTCAATCAGGTTTGTCCAGTTCATTTGCGTCCTCGCTTTCCTGAGTTTCTTGATGTTGCTGCCAAGCAATTGGTATATTGACCTCTATACTCCCTTTTTGGTTCTTTTAAGCCTTAGTGTTCTTATAACATTTATAAATGTACATATATTGCAGAACACACCCAAACTGAAGGAAACCATCTCTGTGGCAAATAATGCATGCTGGGCTATTGGGGAATTAGCAGTGAAGGTGCATTATCTTACTATGATACGGAGGTGACAGAATGGGCGGGCTAGATGATTGGTGATAACTTTTGATCTGGTTGAACCCAAGTACTCTCAAAAAAATCATATTGCTTTAGTACTAATCTAATATTTTAAGTAAAATGATTCTGGTGGTTGTATACATTAACATACTTCGATCTGTTTTTGAGCTAAAGTTTTTGAGTTCACCTGTTTTACTCATTAGGGAAAAAGACAACTTGATTCGACCAGATCATAAGGATGTGTTGAGTGTAGCACATCTAGTAACTTACATTTCTCTATCTTCATCGTGGCCTGTGAAGTATTATTTGATTTCATCTATCTTGAAAAATATGCTTTTTAACTTTCATGCTTATCCACTTTTCTTTTAATAAATGAATGCTTTTGTTCAATAGCCTGTATTTCATTTTCAAATTTTTTCAGGTTAACCAAGAAATTTCTCCTGTAGTGATGACTGTAATTTCATGCTTAGTCCCAATCCTACAACATGCTGAGGTGATTCAGTTTTCTCTATTTGCTTTAAATACTTCTTCATTATTTGTGTCTTATTTATTTCTTGATGGTTAACAGGGGCTCAATAAGTCACTCATTGAGAATAGTGCCATCACCTTGGGTAGACTTGCCTCGGTTTGTCCTGAGCTTGTATCACCCCACATGGAGCATTTTATGCAATCATGGTGTATTGCTTTAGCTACGTATGTATTTTTGTTGGATGCCATGACTCTCTTATAGTCTTCTCTTTATTTTGTTTTAAAACAAGCCACATAATGCATGATTCAAAAATCTACTTTAATATGATTAAACAAGGAGTCATTGTAAGTATGGGCTACTTGGATCATAAGGTTAAACTATTTTGTCATTTGGTAGCTTCAAAGTTTCATAATTGCTTTATGTTGGTGACAGGATTCGGGATGATATTGAAAAGGAGGATGCTTTTCGTGGTCTATGTGCAATGGTACGAACCTGCTTATATAAAGCTTCTTTTTCTTTTTATTTTCCTTTTTTATTTCTTCTTGAAGCAGAAACTTATGCTTGTTTTGCTTTGCAGGTTAAAGCAAACCCCACAGGGGCTTTGAGCTCACTTGTTTTCTTGTGTAGAGCTATTGCTAGTTGGCATGTAAGTTTTTTTATTTATTTTTTTTTTTTTATTAATACAATTACACCATAGTTCATGGTTTTCACACCTTGTTCACAAACATATGGGTATACAAAGCAGTTTATCAGGAACATACTTTTAATCATATATGCTATCTGAGTGTTTGGATTTGCATTTTGGGATTAGTTGTATGATTATTAAACAGTCTTAATGTTTGGATAAACAGATTCTGCTTCTAACTGTCGGATTGTTTTCAATAAATTAATTATCCCATGCTTTTTATGTAACCTGATAAACTTATATGCTCGTTTTAAATGTTTGTCCTTTTAACACAAAAGTACTTCCTGATCATTTTATATCCACATTCCGTTAATAGTTAGAAATATGTAAAAAAAGTGCACAAGGTGCATGTCTGGTGCTTAGTGGGCGCGGTCCTTCTAAAGGGGAGACTGCAGCGCACACCTTCTGTCAACTCAAATGATCCGCTTAAATTTGGGTTTACTATGTCTTCTTTATCTGTTTGTTTTTATTTATCATCCATAAAAGTGTGAATGTATGATGGCATGTTCATCTATCTTTCTAGTTCAGTAAAACTAGTTAAAAAATATTATTCTTCTTATTATGATGTATTCTTGCGTCCCTTTGCAGGAAATAAGGAGTGAGGAGCTACACAATGAAGTTTCACAGGTTCTGCTTGGTTATAAGCAGGTATCCTCTATTTACACCTCTTATATTGTCTTGAATCTCGCTTCATCTTCACTGGGCTTATTGTCTATTAAATAAACTTCATATTATGAAGCAGGAAGTTTGTGAAATATCTCTGTTGGTTTTGTTTGTAGATGTGGCAATTTCAACTCATTTACTTATAAATTGGTAGAGTGGGGGTCATATCTTAATCGGGTTAAATAAAAAGAATGAGCTGTAAACGAATGTGTTAGACATGTTAAAAGTCTCTCAGTCTTTTTTTATGCATATAACCTCGTACCTCAATTTTATTTCAAGATAGGCAAAAGTTTTTCCATACTTCAAAAAAATAAACATACTTGTTTTGTGGTACAAACCCAACATGCAATAATGTCTTCTTTTAGTCAACTTTAACCTTCCATCTTTTCACCTATAGATTGTTGCAACATGCATGTTGTGTGTAAATGATTAATCAAATCTATGGTCTTCGCTATGACAGATGCTGAAGGATGGAGCATGGGAGCAGTGTATGTCGGCTTTGGAGCCACCTGTAAAGAGAGACTCGTAAAGTATAGTTTTTTCCATGGGCAAATTGGTCATATTTGCAAGTGTTTCAAGCATTCTTTCGGAGCGGTGCATCTCAATCTCTCTATTAGACTCATGTTGTGCATTATCTTTCAACCGACGAAAGTCAAATTTGCTATTACCCAATTCAAAATACAAGATTCAACGTTATATGCGAGAACTTGGATATCCAAGAGGAAGAAGTTAGGTTATTTAGACATGGATTTGGTGTACAGGGCTTTTTCGATATTATACACTCCTGGTCGCTTTTTTATTTTTTATTTTTATATATTGTGATTGCTACTACGCATCTTGCATTTGTGTTCTGAGTCTTTCTAACGATGTACAACATTGGTGGGATGATATCTGGTTGATCGGATTCTGGGTCAATTCTCACTGGATATTGTGATTTTTGATGGTTGGTTTACGGGTGTATGTACCCCAAATGTATTTGGAATATTTGTTCAACATGTAGTTGTTATGCTTTGGTTTATTTGTTTAAAACAGAGTTGTTTTGTTTTGGTTTATTTGTTGAACATGTAGTTCTTATGCTTTGGTATATCTAAATGTAAGGGATACCCATTCAAATAATTCTTATATTGAAAGTCTGTTTGTACTTGGCAACTGTTGTATGTTCCTTGAAGATACTAACATTGCTATAACTTTTTATATCC